>JACEFZ010008664.1:0-47500 GCA_014155875.1 Cepaea nemoralis
TCCAGGCTTTATACATGTTTTCACCGTGATATTTTAACATGTGCAAATGTGGACCGAACATTGACTCCTACATCACCTCTACAGCAAATGTGATCCAAATTGTTCGACGTGTGAACACATCGGAAATAAGAACATTCCATCATAATCCGTTGTCTTACTATAACATCAGACACGAACTGTGAGAACATTCTACTATCAGTTCCAAAATAAAACCGGATCATTTGTGTTCAGAAACTGTAACATCAACCAAATTTTTCGTTTCCTGTGCATTTCCGGTGTAGTTTAAAAAGTATAACTTAACTAGCAGACTATGTACAAATTTCCAAAAATTTATGACACTTGTAAAATCCTTTCGAATCTATAAAATATAATATACCAATTGTGTACTTATTTATTTTGATTAGTGTAATCTTAGAATTATATCTTGATTAATGTATTCATATTATCGACTTTTTCTCGTTAATATGAAGAAACGTCAAGCTATGACGCTAAGAAATTAAATAATTATTGTAATGTATGGAATTTCTTAAATGTCAAAATTACTTCCCTTGCATTTGTGAATTACATCAAGGGCCATAATTTGAAACATATTCATTAATGTATATTGTATAGATGGACATTTTGTTGCTCAAATGTTTGGCACAGCAGGTAGACGTCCACCAAGCATGTCATAGAGCTGCCAACATTGCAAACCAACATAAGAGCTCCTGACCAAATAAGGGCAGAGTTTAAGTGTTTAATACGACTAATACAAAGCCGTATTTCAGTCTGGCTAGATGGTTGTTGCAAAACAATCATATTATTACTTTTTTTTCAAATAGCTGCGAGGTAGATGCGTGAAGCTGGTGCTACTGATCTGACTGGGTATTATTGCAATGAAGGTAACCAGGCATCAGGGGGATGAAACCTGAATTGTGTTAAAAGAATTGTACTTCATTTGTCATTTCGATGCAACTTACATTTTTTTTTGTATATATTTCTATGCCTTATATGTATTTTCATGCATACCACTGGGAAAGAGTAGTCTCTGACATGAAATTAACACTACCCCAGTATATACATACATCATGAATGAAAGATGGCATCTTTCATTGAAGTACCCGGGGAGAATGTCAGAGCCTAAGTGTGCAGCAACATCGTTACGGCCCCCGGCGGACAAGAGTTGTCGGCTGGCGAGATTCTTACCTGACAGCGCGACCAGCGCTGACGACAGACGCACGCAAAGCCACGTGACCCCACGAGAGGCAGTGGGCAGTGTGTGTTAATCTCAGACCAAGCTGGGACTGGACATCTGAACGGACGTGTGTGTCGAGAGCAAGGCGTTTTGTGTGAATCTCCGTGGTTGTGAGCTGAACGACTGATATCGTGAGCGTTAGACCTATGAGCTGTTTTGTGGTTGTGAGTTATCTGTTGTACATTGCTGTAACTATTGTTATGTATTTAATGTGGTAATAAATCCATAGAACTTGTTGCTGTGTCTTACGTCGAATTACGTTTGTACTTGTACTGTCTCACATGTGTTAGCCAACGAGCCTAATATAAGATCCTGACAAAGTGCACCTCTAAATCTATGGTAAGACTACAGAAATAAGTCAAGGAAATATAATGGGAAATTGCTACTATCTGCAAACACTAGAGGCTTATTGGAAAGGTAGACCCTGTGTCCAACGCTAACCAAATCTGCACTAGTAGATTTTAGTCTCAAGTTTTGCAGCGGCTGCTATACAGTTCACCCGGAAGTGATGTCTTTGCTCCGGTGATGTACAAAAATTTTAACCCTGTTCCAAATGCCAAGATTACTGTTGGAGAAAGTGTTCAGTTAAATACACTCTCACAGGATTATCATTCTCCAGTGGCGAAGGGAAGAATGAAGTTCTGATAAGGTGAAAGGTTGAGAGATACATGGAATGCAACCATTCTCTCTAAACCTCATCTAGAAGTTGGCTTAATTGCAAAGCCATTACTTCACATAATGAATCTCTATGGTCCATTCGTACATTACGAAATGGTGTGACTCAGAGAGATCATTTATCACAACAGGAAATATAGCAAGGATGTCGGCGAGGGAACACTGTCAGAGGTAAATAGAGGGGCAGTTCACAGATGAGTGGAGTCAGGACTCCTGATGCTCCCAGTGACTTAAAGGAACTTAATGCAGGGCTAACTTCATGGTCTTTGCGTTTGCCACCAAATTCATCAACAGATGCAATGTTGGGGCAGATTTTTTTTAAGGAGAAAAATCACTTAGTTCCAAATGTACTACTCTAGTAGGGTAAAGGGAGACAGGGAGTAATTGACAAAACCACCTGAGAAATCTGGGAACTGTGGATTTCTGAGATTATCTGTCATACCTATGAAAGATCTAAGAGAGGGGCCATGTAGCATGATGGATCAGAATTCCCCATTCCCAGACCGACACATTCATAAAAATACTTTAAGTCTGAACGGGGACCATCCCAGATAGAAGGGCTATTATTAGATCGAATGTTCCAGAAGCGGTATGCGCTTGCTTTTTCATTGGCTAATAAGTAATGAGCCCACACTATTCACTGGGCCACATTTGAATATCCAATTAGTTGAGCGAAGATTCCAACCGGAGCGGTAGCTATTGTGTGACGTGATGACAAAAATGCCCTAAAGATTCAATAATATATTGTTCTCTGGACAACAGGTACCACTTTAAAACATACTTTAATGTTGTAGTTGTGCCTAGTGAACGAAAGAGAAGAATATAAGTGTATTTTATGAATAAAATGTGAAAGTGGAAAACCTAACTTCTGTGCGCCAGTATTCTGGATACTGCTTCTTCAACCTTGACAGGTCTTTCACGCTGTATACTCCAAGTGCATATCAATCCCTTGTTGTGACTGGTTGCGTATGCTTGATGAATGTATAGTACACTCATGCAAATTCGCAAACCCAAACCCCTTGTGCATTCTTCATGCCTAGGATGACTCATTCTTAAATCAACTGTACCTTTGCTCTCGCGAGTTAACATATGGCAGTCTGAATTGGAATGAGTGATGTAAACGTGTACAAGTTCCTTTGTAAAACGCTGAGAATGTTGGAGTGAATGAGCTGGTGCTTTGATAAGTAGCCTCTCACATTAGTAGAAGGAAAGATGCTTCAATATCAATATGTAGGCGGGACGTGATGGCACGCCAGAATTGCAAAGTTCATGTGATGGCCTGGTGGCTAATTACGCTCAAGAGAATACCATTTCTCTCTGCAGCATTACACGGGTACCTCTACTGTTGGTTGGTTCATATAAACTAGTTCCTAAGAGGACAATAGGTGTGTGAACCTGTGTCTTAGTTGGCTGAATATAATGTATGGCTCATGCAAACTTACAAGGACTAAACATGTTTTCCCATATGTGCTTTGGTGCATATGTAGAACAATTGCTATGCAATTGAGCTTCTGTTACCTACTGTAGTAGACATGAAAATTACTCAGTGGGGAAAGAGCACATGATGATGATGATGATGTACCTGTGAGACAAGTCTGGTGAAAAAGGGTGAGGTCTGGCATTGCTGTGTAAGTGTATATGGAATAGGACATTCATGCACCAACATCACAGCCATTGGAATGGATGTCTGGTCTGCTAATTGGGTAAATGCCATTAGTTAATACATAATGCATATTGCAGTTGTAAATGCCTATTTTCCATTTCCCTTCACAATGCCTGTCCCATGTTGCTATGTCACAATGATTGCTGTACTGTGTCTGGTCCTCCTTGTGCCCAAGTCTACTGTGGTTCAAACATGGTGGAACTTAGACCACATAAATGCTTGTAATTGTGTTAAGCTACCCTGTCTCAGCATATAGTCTTGTGATTACCACAGTGCATCAGAGTGAAATTCACTACATCATCAACTGGGAGAGGTGTGCTTGGACAACACCCACCTTAACCTTCCCCATCTCCATCTGTATATGTTATGTATGATAACATCATCTTTTAACAAATGTAAAGAGATGTTGTGCCATTTTGTATTGACAGAGAACAGGAGGATGGAGGAGAGGCTTCCATATATCATCTGGGACAAATAAACAGAAGTCCTAGATCCCGAAGTGACTCCCGATCAAAATGCAGGAAAATCAAGGAAGAATTTTCTCTCAGCTCTCAACAGCTGAATGCACAAATGGGAGCAAAACACAAATCTGAAGCACTACAAATGTGGTGAACTGGACAGTGATCTTTGAGTCAATCAAATGTCATCTGAGAACTAAACAACAAGTCTATGGTGGTTAACCGCATTCAAGACGTCTGGTGAAATGACTGGGACAATGGATTGTTTGGCTAGGACTTATCTTAGTTAATCTCCAGCCTGGTGCTCACACAGTGTTTTTAGAATGAAGACGTGTAAAGTACATGATATAGACTGAGGAGAAGGAAGAAGACTGGGACATATTTGTATCTTAGATCTTCATCTACAGGAAATGTAGAACAAAACCCTAAGTCTCAACTTCATGAACAGTCAACTCACCAGTGAAAGACAAGGCTGTAGCTTTTCTTCACACTGTGACAGTAGGGGATAATTAGTCAAACTTAGAAAATCATCATGGGGGAAAACTTCAACCTGAGCTGTCCAACACCCATCATAGGTGCTAAAAGGATTAAACAGACCAGTGGAGCAGAAGGTCCCTATGCTTGCCCAGGTTATGGCTTATCTTGGTTTTCCCTCATTAACAGTGGAAGAAAAGATAAAAGTCAAGGGTGTAGTGATGATTAGAGAGGAGAGGAGGAGGAGAGTTTAGTTATTAGTTGGTGGAATGAAGGGGAGGTGGTGTATCTTGTTTCTCTACATGCATGTGTGGCATATTTTATGCATTTTCTATGCAATAATAGAAGTGTTGACATGACAGGAGATGAGACAATGGTCATCACTCGACTCACCATCAACTTAATAAATTGTGTATTTTGATGAAGCAGTGTTTTAAGTACATGTCCCCAGTGAATTTCTTGTACAGTTGCTGTCAAGTGTTCTCTCTGGTGACTGTCTTAAGTGTTGTGGTTGGTTACACATATTGTGAAAAGTCCTGTATAGATGTTGTCAAGTATCTAATGATGTCTATCTTGTACAATTGTGGTGTAAACAATTCCTTGTGAATGTATGTTCCACTTTTGGCAGGAAACTGTCATGTAGATGTCTTGTTCAACAGATGTTATGTACAGTTATTGTTGAGTTTGCCTACAAATAATTGAGTCCTACAGTCCCAAAGCAAGTGGACAAAACTGATATAGGTTCATCCATCCATCCATCATGTGCCATGCCGATAAGCGTGGGCGGTCATGTTCTGCCATCTCACTCGATCACCAGAGTCGTGGATCAGCTCCGTGTTTCTGTCTCGACCATGCCACAAGGCCAAGCCATCCAGGTACTTGCTTCTAGGTCTTCCCCTTGGTCTGTTCCCCTCGATCTTACCAGTTGTCACCAAATTCTCCAATCCATTTCTTCTCATAACATGCCCAAAAAATTTTGACTGTCTACGTCTAATTTCTCTAATCAATTTACGATCTTCATTTGTTTCTTGAAGGACTTGTTCATTGGTCTTTCTGGCTGTCCATGGTATTCTTTGCATTTTCCTCAGAAACCACATCTCTACAGCCATCAGATGTTTTTTCAGCCTGACTGCTCATTGTCCACGCTTCACATCCATATAAAAGTACAGGTTCAATGTAGCATCTCAACACTCTTTTTCTCGTTTCAATTGACATCTTTTTATTGGTCAATATGTTTTTCATCTTGTTAAAGGCTACTTTTGCCATGGCGATTCTTGTTCTAATCTCTTCAAGGCATCTCCCATCAGATGTTATTACTGTTCCGAGATAATTGTACCTGCTCACTTGTTGAAGAATATTCCCATTTACTTGTATATTACATTGTGGTATTTCGTCCTTCCTAGTGACGACCATAATCTGTGTCTTTTTACAATTTAATTCTAACCCTAGTTGTTCACTGTGTGTAACAATCGCATCTACTAAATTTTGCAGGTCCTGTTCATTGTCTGCAATCAAGACTGTATCATCTGCATATCTAATGTTATTGATGCATCGTCCCCCAATGTTGATTCCTTCCATATCTTCAATATTTCTGAAAATACTTTCACTGTACAGGGAAAACAGATCTGGAGACATTACACATCCCTGTCTCACACCCCTTTTAATAGGCTGATATTGGCTTACTTCATTATCAACTCTTATGGCAGCTTGTTGTTTCCAATATATGTTTTTTACAAGTCTAAGATCTTTTCCATCAATTTGTAGATCTTCAAGCATCCTTATCATGTTGACATGTCTCACTTTATCAAAAGCCTTTGTGTAGTCAATAAAGCAAAGGTGTAGATCTTTGTTTACTTCTACAGAACGTTCGATTATGTTTCTCAGTATATACACAGCATTTACTGTACCCTGCCTTCCACAAACCCACATTGTTCTTCTCCTATTTCAGGTTGTATTTTCCTCCTAACTCTTTGCATGATAATTCTTAGCAAAATCTTCGTGATGTGACTCATTATACTAATTGTTCGATGTTGATCACATTCCAACGCTCCTGATTTCTTTGGGATTGCAATAAATACAGAATTACATAACTCCTGAGGTATATTTCCAGTATCATATATTGTATTAAGCAGACTGGTAACTTTATCTATTCCATATTCTTCTATTCTTCTATATAGGTCATACTGACAAATAAATAAGAAAGGTAGATCTATGTGACGGACGAATAGCACACTGGCAACATTATAATGAGAGAGATGGATCCTCAGTTGTACAGGGGCGAATAGCCCAGATCTCCTTTTGGTCTTGAGGGAACTTTTACTTCTTTTATAAATTTCTGTGTAGATACATAGTGGTCTCACAGTGGGGGTTTGAGCCAAAGAAAAGTGGTTCTCCAAAAAGGCTATTGCGGGAATGATTAGCTCATTTGAGTGACTTCTAGACAAAACGTGCTAAATCATATCCATTATCTTGTTATTTATTATTCAAGATATATCTCCAGAGAACACTACTAACTAGGTCCTCTGTCAACTCAATCAAACATGTCACAGATACTATCAACGACGTGAGGACGCATGTCCAATTACAAAGACCTGTGTTCGGCAAAGATGAATAAGCCGAGACATAACCACGGCGACGACCTATGATAAAAGTAAATCCCTAGAATCAACAGGGTGGAGTTCAAGGCCAATTCAAAGAATTACTTAATCAAACTCTTCACAATAAACAAGAAACATAAGTCGCGCTATGGCAGGTAGAAATATCATTTGCGAGTAACCGCAGCTAGGAGGCATAAGAAGCAAATACCTACATCAAAATTCTGCATGCAAATGCGCATGAAAATTATGAAATAGTGTATTTGGATAAAACCTGGAGAAATGCGCACCACACAAGTGAAAAGGAATCAGTGGATGGAAAGATAAAGAGATATGTGCCCAGTATTAAAGATATATATATATATATATATATATATATATATATATATATATATATATATATATATATATATATATATATATATATATATATATATATATATAGCTAGAGATAATATGATAACTGCAGCCAAAGATTTAATTCCGACCAAGAAAAAGCAACTTAAGCCATGGATTACATCAGACACGTTAGAATTAATAAAACAACGGAGGGAGCTGAAACAGAAAGGAGGTGAATCCGATAACAGCAGGATGAAGCATAAATCTTTAACTCGAGAAATAAGAAACACACAAGAAAGGACACAAATCAACACATACAAGATTCAGTCAATCAATCATGTGCCATGCCGGAAAGCGTGGGCTGTCATGACTCGCTATTTCACTCGATCACCAACGTCGTGGATCAGCTCAGTGTTCCTGTCTCGTCCATGCCATGTGGCCAAGCCATCCAGGTACTTTCCTCTCGGTCTTCCTCTTGGTCTGTTCCCCTCGATCTTGCCAGTTGTCACTAAGTTCTCCAATCCATTTCTTCTCATAACATGCCCAAAAATTTTTTGACTGTCTTCGTCTAATTTCTCTAATCAGTCTACGATTTTCATTTGTCTCCTGTAGTACTTGGTCATTGGTTTTTCTATCCGTCCATGGTACTTTTTGCATTTTCTTCAGAAACCATATCTCTGTAGCCATCAAATGTTTTTCAGCTTGACTGCACATTGTCCAAGTTTCACATTCATACAAAAGAACAGGCTCTATGTACCCCCTCAACACTCTTTCTCTCGTTTCAATTGACATCTTTTTATTGGTGAGAATGTCTTTCATCTTGCTAAAGGCTACTTTCGCCATGGCGATTCTTGTTCTAATCTCTTAAAGGCATCTCCCATCAGATGTTATGACTGTTCCGAGATAATCGATTCACTTGTTGAAGAATATTCCCATTTACTTGTATATTACATTTTGGTACTTCGTTCTTCCTAGTGACGACCATAACCTGTGTCTTCTTACAATTGAATTCCAACCCCAGCTGCTCACTGTGGACAACAACTGCAATCAATACTACCTCTTTGAAAGTGGCTAGTACATTATGATTCGCTTAAAGACTGATCATCGCAAGACAAGCACAGAGACATTAAAATTAGCAACATATAAGATTGCTGTACCAGAATAGAGCAATATCATAAGACTGGAAGAGATTATGAAATGTTCAAAGAAATGAAGTTATTGACAAGAAATGTTCAGCCTAAATTGAATGTTATCTGTGAAAAGATGGGAAATACCTTAACAGAATCTAGGCATATTCTAGAAAGATGGCAGGAGTACTGCAGTGGAATGTATGATATGAGTGACAGTGAGGATGTGAATGAGATATATGAGCCAATGACATCAGAGACAGAACCTGAATCCTCAGTAGATGAAATTGCTTGGGCTATAAAGAACCTGAAGAATGGTAAATCACCTGGATGTGATGAGATACCCGCTGAACTAATTAAAGCGGGAAGGGAAGAAAGCATACACATATATAATGCATTATGTAAAAAGATTTGGAAATATGGTATATGGCCAAAAGATTAGAAGAGAACTATCTTCATTCCAATACCAAAAGAGGGCAACCTGAAATTATGCACCAACTATAGAACAGTTACCCTGATCAGTCATGCAAGTAAATTTCTACTAAAAGTCATAATAGGAAGACTTCGTAAGAAAATGGAAGAAGAGATTAACGTGGTTCAAGCTGGATTTAGACAAGGAAGAGGAACAATAGATCACATATTCAACATGTGATTAATAATAGAGAAGTGCAGATAATTTAATGTAAACCTATTCTCATGTTTTGTGAATTATTCAAAAGCATTTGACTGTGTACAACATCAAAAACTTTGGGAAATCATGAGGAATATGGGCTTTCCATCACATGTAGTACAACTCATACCTGTCAGGTTTTAGTCAGATATGACTGAGCTACCGTATAACAGTAGACGGTACGTTGGGCGGCGCTTACCAAACCCGACACCCCACATTGTGCCAACGGCTCCGAGCGGAAGAGCACAATTGGGAGGGTACAAGGCTTACCCTGGTGCGAGGAAATGCAACCTAAAGACAAAATGTCATGGCAGAGCAGACCGGGCCTTAAGCTTTGGTTGGCGGCTGGTCTAGGATCGAAGCTCCGACAGGCGGACAGTTAGAGCATTGCTTTGCTGATCCGGCAGCTTCTGCAGCTTGTCTTGTTCCAGATGTAGAGGTGTTACCTTTCCTCTGGAGTGAACTAGGCAGGCCGAGAGAGGGATCATGCTGCATGGGCAACACATGATCTCTATATTTTAGCCCAGGCTTTGTGCTATGGAGAGCAATAACTCCATCCTCTGGTCTTAACCTGGTCTCGGAATCAAAGCGAGAGGCAACTGTTACGGGTTATAAGTCCCTGTCAATTGGCGTAGACATGGGGCGCCACGCAGTTGCCTCTGACGGTGGGAGACACCTAGCAGGTGTCACTGATCAGCTACCGCCCGCCCTCAAAGCTGGGCAGCCCCCGGCCAATTGGGTGCTGATCCGCCACAGCCTGCCTGCTTCAATGGGTGCTTGGGGCTAGGACAAAATCTGAATCGCAGGCTGTAAAACCAATGCACCAGGTACTAATAAAAAGAAAAATAGAAACCTCAAGCTACGGCTTGCAATCTGGAACGTGAGAACAATGTGTCCAGGATTTTCCACTGACTTGACCAATATTGACAATGTGAGAAAAACGGCTGTGATTGATGCCGAACTCAATCGTCTTAACATTGATATTGCTGGCCTGCAGGAGACTCGCCTCGCTGAGGACGGGTCACTCAGGGAAAACAATTACACCTTTTATGGAAGGGTAGAGGGCAGACAGAAAAAAGGCAACACGGTGTGGGCTTTGTAGTGAAGAATCCGCTACAGGGAATGATTGAAATTCCAGCAGGAGGAAATGAAAGACTATTATCCCTGCGCTTGGCAACCTCTTGTGGTTTTACCACAATTATTACTGCATATTCACCTATACTCGATTCCTCTGATGATGTGAAGGATTCTTTCTACGAGGAGTTACATTCCGTAATCTAGGCAGTTCCAACATCTGACCACATTTATATCCTCGGTGATTTCAATGCTCATGTGGGCAAGGACTAGTGTTAATGGCCAGTGTGAATTGGAAAATACAACATCGGTCGCATGAATGAAAATGGACAAAGGCTTCTGGAGCATTGCACCGGAAATAACCTATGTATTACAAACTCATTTTTTTTAAATACAAGTGCTGCATAAGGTCACATGGAGACATCCAAGATCCGGCCATTGGTACCAGATGAACTTCATCATCACACGGAGACAACATCTGAACTATATATCATTGACTCGAAGTTACCACAGTGCTGACTGTTGTACGTATCATTCTTTGGTTGTTGAAAGTGTTAGACTGAGACCAAAGAGAATCTACACAGCTAAACACAAATCTAGCCTAAGGATTAATATTATCAACGCTCAAGATCCTGAAAAGTGCTTTCAGTTTCAACAGCAACTTGAAGACGCTTTCACTGATACACCAGAAAATTGTACAGTAAATGAAAAGTGGGGTCAACTTAAGGAAAGTCTTTATAAAACTGCCGTAGGAGTTTACGGCACTGTGGATTATCAGAGGCAGGACTGGTTTGCTGCAAACAGCCAGACTCTGCAGCCCTTGATTGATAAGAAGAAGATAGCTCTCTTAAGAAACAAGGAAAGACCAACGCGTAACACTCTGAGTGAGCTAAAGCAAGCTAGGAAGGATGTGCAAAAGGCTGCCAGGCAGTGTGCAAATGATTATTGGATCAAGTTATGTGAGTCCATTCAAATCGCAAGTGATAAGGGAAACATCAGAAGCATGTATGAAGGAATAAAGAAAGCCTGTGGTCCAATGATCAAAAGAAGTTCACCATTGAAAACCTTGACTGGAGAAATCATCACTGATAAGAAACAGCAGATGGACAGATGGGTAGAGCACTATTTGGAGCTTTACTCAAGTGAGACCAAACTAGCGGATGATGCCCTCAACGCCATAGAGGCTCTACCAACTCTTGACCACCTGGACACACTTCCCACCATAACAGAATTTAAGTGTGCTATAAATGAACTTGCATCTGGCAAGGCTCCAGGTAAGAATGATATTCCTATAGAGATTATCAGGAGTGGGCAAGACACACTCACTCTACAGATCCACCAGCTAATAGAACTATGCTGGCGAGAAGGACAATTCCCACGGGATTTCAAAGATTCAAGCATCATAACACTGTACAAGAACAAGGGCGATTAGAACAACTGCAGCAACTATAGGGGTATCTCACTTCTGTGTATTGTTGGAAAAGTATTTGCTAGAATTGTTCAGCGCAGACTTCAAGTCCTAGGAGATCAAGTCTACCCCGAATCACAGTGTGGCTTTTGACAGAACCGGTCCACCATTGATATGATATTCTCATTGCGACAAATGCAAGAAAAATGCCGTGAACATAATCAACCACTGTTTATTGCCTTCATCGACCTCACAAAGGCATCTGATTTGGTCAGTCGTGAGGATCTGTTCAAGGCACTAAAGAAGATTGGCTGCCCACCAACTCTTCTGTCCACTGTGGAATCGTTCCAGACAGGCATGGAGGGTGTAATCAAGTTTGATGGTGCAACTTCTGATGAATTTGAAATCAAAAGTGGAGTTAAGCAAGGTTGTGTACAAGCTCCCACCCACTTTGGAATATACTTTTAATTTCTTCTGAAATATGCCTTTCGTAATCAGGATGATGGTATATAATTCACTCACGATCAGATGGCGGCCTCTACAATACTCAGCGATTGAAGGCCAAGACCAAAATTACGAGGGTACTGATCAGAGAGTTGCTTTTTGCAGACGATGCTGCAGTTACGACCAACTCTGAGGAAGAATTACAATGTTTACTATGTACATTCTCCAATGCTTGTTCTGAATTTGGTTTAAGAATTAGCAAACAGAAGTCACAGATTATGTCACAAGGTGCACATAGAGTACCATCAATCATTATTGACGACGCCGAACTAGAGATGGTAGACCATTTTACATATCTAGGATCAATGGTAAATAGAAAATTATCCCTAGATCAGGAAATCAATATCGGATTGGTAAGGAAGCAATAACAATGAACAGGTTAAGAAGAAGAGTCTGGGAGAACAGGAAGCTCACTGTCAAAACAAAAGTCCTTGTCTATCAAGCCTGTGTCCTTAGTACTCTTCTTTATGGCAGTGACACCTGGACAACTTACTCACACCAAGAGAAACGTTTAAACAGCTTTCATATGCGGTGTCTGCGAAGAATTCTTGGTATTAAGTGGCAAGACAAAATCACAAATACTGAAGTATTGGAAAGATCAGGTTGTGTGACGGTTTATTCCATGCTCAGTCTTCGTAGACTTAGATGGATAGGACATGTTAGGAGGATGGATGATGGTAGAATACCAAAGGACATCTTTTTTGGTGAATTACAGATGGGTAAGAGATCTCAGGGTCGGCCTCTACTACGATACAAAGATGTGTGTAAGCTGGACATGAATGATACAGGCATTGATAATGCACACTGGGAGCAAGTCGCTGCTGAACGTGTTGCATGGAGGGCAGCAATCAGAAATGGAATAAAGACAAAGGAGAAAATTATTGCAGATAAGTCACACACCGAGCGTGTGAGACGTAAGGTGGTGCATGATGGTGGAAATGACCACGTGTTCACTGTGAACGAACATTTACAGCGCGAATTAGCCTTATCAGTCACATTCGCTACCGCCATGGGTAAAAGTTATTATGCCTTTTTGAAGCACAAACCATCGTCTATCAAGAGACAAGGTGCCAATGGAATATATATATATATATATATATATATATATATATATATATATATATATATATATATATATATATATATATATATATCACTACAATGACCATATGTCTATACAGACAAAGAAGCTTATATAGACGTTGATTTTGATCTTCCGCCAAGATTGCATTGCTTCTGTGGTATGCCTTTGACAGAATCCACCCATCGGATCCTCTAGTATAGCCAGGCACCCCCACAGATACATCAATATTACACATCCCGCTGGCTTCTGCACTCAGAGAGGCCTAGGGGAGTACTGTCACTCGGTCCCCACGTCTTATAAACCAAACGACAATATCGCCGATGTTGTACTGGGTTGGAAGGAAAGTGCATCCGACTCCTTACCCCAATAGATGCAAACCCCTCTCAGGTCTCAGGGATATGATCTCAAGCTTTACAATGAAAGCAACCATAACAGTGACTCATGTTTTGTACAAGTCTTGTTTGCATTTGCGTCTGCACAGCTTGCGTGTCTGTACAACAATGGTGCCATTTACGTCTGGGTATTTGGTCAGGTCAGCTATACCATTCTGAATTGACATACTTATTACTTTTCTTCTACCTGCCATCTCCCAATGACGTACATGTCCACCAGGCAATTCATGCCCTTCGTT
This sequence comes from Cepaea nemoralis, assembly GCA_014155875.1. Classification (NCBI taxonomy): domain Eukaryota; kingdom Metazoa; phylum Mollusca; class Gastropoda; order Stylommatophora; family Helicidae; genus Cepaea; species Cepaea nemoralis. The sequence goes on from JACEFZ010008664.1 coordinate 13,936, forward strand.
CACGATTGGTTGAAAGTTAGAAGCCAATTGCCAATGGGATGAAACAGAAAGTCCACTGCCAGCCTCCCATAGCTACCTGTCACAACACGCAGGATAGATTAGTCATTGTTCGTGGCTTCACTCAAGGGTGCTGGCAACACTGGGGGGGGGGGGGGGGGGGGGGGTCACAATGCACTACTACAGCAACACACACAGTACCTGTCCGACAGGAAGTGGTGTAGCTCGCACATTCTGTGGCCAATTCCCTTGCATCTTCAGCCCTGCTGGAGTTTGCTGCTGGCTAAGCTGCACGTTGTTCATGTTATTGAACACTGGGTTGCCTACTTCCACGCTAGTTGGACCATCTGAAAATATAAACGAGGCCAATTTGAGTATTTGATTTATAAGGTAAGCATCTGAATAACAAATCGAATATTTTATTTGCAAAGTAAATGTTTGATGTATAAATATATCAACTCCAACACAAGGTTGATTCACTAGGCAACATTACGTTCAGTAAGTTGTCGTTGCTCTCTTAATAAGAATTAAACGTTCAAGCCCAAATGACCTAGCCGGGGCAGACAATGATCGAGCTGGTCCACCGCCAGCTTTCAGAATTAGCGCTCTTAGCCATTCGGCCACGCCTATGTACAAATGTACAAATCCAGCAAGAACTGCCACAGGAATGAAGCATTTAACGATGACCTCAATATCTTGGCCACATAAGTAAGCACAATGAGAATTTGTCAAAAGGGGTCACTTGTAGATTGATAAAAGCCGTGCAGAGAATTCAGAAAAAAGCAAAATGTTGTAAAGGTCTAGAGGATTGACTTCATAACAATGGCATTCAGCGAGCATCGCATTTTCTATCTTTAAAAAAAAAAGAATATTTATGTGCAATCCATTTTCACTATCAGTTTTTGTACCATAGTAAAGATTACTTTGTTTATTCAAAGATAAAAGCATCCCCATTACCAACAAAATCAAATTATCAAATCAAATCAAATCAACTTTATTAGGGTTACAAATTGGGCGCGCAGGCCCGTCTTACATTCGGCCCTTCCAATCACTCGTCTTTCGTTCATCAAGAGCATTATACATTTACATAGGAAGAAAAATAAACATTGTGAAATGAATGTTGTAAACATAAACAAGGCAAATTACCATGTTATGAGGCCCATCTCCCACCTACCCATACATCACCCCACCCACACACACATCCCCACCTACCCACATACACGCACACCAAGGGACACATACATACCCAACCGACCCATCTCTCTCCCGCACATCCCCCACCCACACACACTGCCCTCACATGTTCCCCCAACCAAAACACACTCGCCACCCACAAACATTCCCCCACCAACCCACACATCCCACGCCCACCCACATACACATCCTAACCCACACATCCTCTCCCCACCCACACCTCAAACCACCCATCCCCCAGCCTCATCTCCATCGACCACATATTCCCCACCCACACACACAATCCCCCACCAACCCACACATCGCACATCCACTCACACATCCCCAAACCATACACACACATCCCCACCAACTGACATCTCCCTACCCCCCCCCCCCCCACACACACACATCTCCCTAACCACCCATACATCCCCAATCCACTCACACACACCCCACCACCCACACATACATCCTCCACCCACCCACACATGCCTTAACCCAATCCCCCACCACACAATCCCCCACCCGCACATCACATACATCCCCTACCACGCAATATTATCAACCCACGCACCGCACACACACATATCCCTCACCAACACATCCCACACCCACATACCACCACACATCTCCATCTACACCACACACATATCCCCCACCCACATACCATCAATATTCCCACCCACACCCACACAGATACCCTTACCCATCCACCCCACATATCCCCACCCACACACCACAAAAATCCCCACCCACACACACATACCTCACCCACACAATATCCCCAACCAACACACGACACACCTCTCCCCACCCACACACGCATTCCCTACCCGTCCACCAACACACACTCACTCACGCACACATCCTCCACTACGCACCCACACACTCCCACCCACCCACCCCCAGCCAAACATCCCTCGATCGCAATACCCCTACCCACACACATCCTCCACCCACTCACGCATCCCACCCCGACACATACACATCCCTCACCTACCTACACATCCCTAAGCCACTCACACACCCCACCCACACATTCCCCATCCACGCACACATCTCCCACCCACACACCCCCACCACCCACACATACTTCCCCCAACCACCACACATCCCCTACTCACCCACACATATACCCCACCCATACACACATTCCCCGCACCCATCACACACATCCCCCACACCACACACTATCCCCCACCCACACACATATCCTCACCCATACCACCACAAACATACCCCCACCCACACACCATGCACACATCCCCCACCAACACACCACACACATATCTCAAACCCACACACCATACACTTCTCCCCACCCGCCCTTGCATCCCCAATCCACCCAACACAATCCCCTACCCACACAACCCCGCCACCCACACATACTTCCTCAAACCATCCACACATCTCCACCCACATAGACACACATCCCCCCACCCGTCCCATACACATATCCTCCACCCATACACACATCCCCCACACCCATTCCCACACCCCTACTTTCACCCCCACACATCCATCCACACATCCCACCAACACCCACAAATATCACTACCCACCAAAACCCACACACCCCAACCCATCCAAACGCATACCCCCACCCACACATCCCCCACCCACACATATCCCCACACTCAGACACATCCTCCACACACACTCACACCTCCTCACATCTAGACACATACAAAATGTCTCACGTTAGCATTGAAACTAGTATGAACAAACTCCCACACTTTACTCACACACATACACTGACAATTGTCATGAGCAGTCTCATAAAAATGTTAAACATGGAGAAAAATGTGTACATAAAACGTATGTGACGAAAAAATATTGATGATCCCACACACAGAGAAGGCACACACAGCAGCACACACACACACACACACACACACACACACACACACACACACACACACACACATTCACTCTCACGCTCACGCATTCTGTCTCTCATTCACACTCACTGACTCTCTCACTCAAACTACAGTAATGAACATGAGTTTATATTATGCATGATAAAATCAAATGGTATTTAACTGATAATATGACAGATGAGAATACACAAACATATGGATTCGCGTGTTACATAACATGCGTGTTACATGACATGCATCTGCTCAGCTCTCTCTCTCTCTCTCTCTCTCTCTCTCTCTCTCTCTCTCTCTCTCTCTCTCTCTCTCTGTATTCTTTCATATACACACACTCACACGCATGCGCGCGCTCACACACACACACACTAACACATCAACTCTCCCACTGTCTCACTCTCTCACACACAATCCTTCACACACACACTCACTCTCTCAATCACACTCTCTCACACATACACATACGCATGAACGCATGCACGCACGCACACACTCCCTCACTCACTCTCACACATACACGTACGAATGCATGCACTGACACATTCCCCCACCATTTCTCGCTCAATCACTCTCTCCACACACACGCATGCACGTGGGCACACACACATTCACTCTCTCACTCTCTCTGACACCCACTTCTCTCTCTCTCTCTCTCTCTCTCTCTCTCTCTCTCTCTCTCTCTCTCTCTCTCTCTCTCGCTCCCACACGCACACACATATATAGTGAACAATTATAGTTAAACAATTATAATGAACAATTATACCAGTAAATGAATTATGGTGGCATATAGTCGGTATGGATTAAGTATTGAAAGAGTTTTCGGTTAAATGTGTAGGGACTCATTGGAGTTTTCAGATCTGGAGGCAGATCATTCCATAAGTGAGCACCAGAATAGGCGAAACATGTTTTGTATAGGTCCAATCTAGGCTTTGAGACATGTAACAAATTTAGGCGCTTGCTGTTCATTGCATTAGATTGAATCAGCGGCAGAAGATACTCTGGGGTATTTTGAGATATAATTTTATTCACTAATTTGGCTTTGTTGAAAAGGAAGCGCTTTTGAAGTGGTAGAAGTCTTAGATGACTGTACAAATTATTACTTTCAACGTGCTTTATGCCAGAAACCAGACGAATAGCGCGGTTTTGTAGAGAACATAGTCGTTTTAAATTAGATTTAGGGCAACCATCCCAAACTGTGGAACAGTAATCGAGATGTGATTGGATATAGCATGTATAGAATATTTTTCGTGTGCTTTCGTCCAGGAAGTGCTGAATTTTAGCAAGTTGGTAAACTTTTTGTGCTATTTTCTTGGTAAGAGCGTGAACATGAGAGCTCCAGTTCAAATGGCTGTCAATTAAAAGACCTAGTGTTTTATGTTCATTCACATTAACTATAGGTAACGTGCCCATGCGGAGTTCGAGCGGTGATCCAGTTATGGCTAGTGTCTGTAGTTTTTGTCTGGTCGTTATTAGCATGGATTTGGTTTTGTCGATGTTAATTTGCATGCGGTTTTCATTGCTCCATCTAGTAAGATTATCAAGTTCCTTTTGTAAAGAATTCTCTAATTCACTACGGTTTTCTTGACTAGTATATATAGTACAGTCGTCTGCAAATAGATCACAAGTTGTATTGATATATAAAGGAAGATCATTAATATAAACTGCAAAAAGCAGCGGACCTAGTATTGAGCCCTGAGGCACACCAATATTAAGCTGTGTGGGTCTTGATAGACAGTTGTTGAAGGACACGACTTGTTGTCTGTCGGATAGAAATGACGTAATTATGTTCACCATGTTGGTGCTTGTCTTCATTTGTTTTAGTTTTCTAATTAAAATATCGTGATCTACCATATCAAAAGCGTTTTTAAAGTCTACAAACACCGCTCCACAAATTCTACCGTTGTTGATGTTTAAGTGCCAGTTATCGGTCATTTCTGTTAGAGCACTATGGCAAGAATATTTAGGTCGAAACCCAGATTGACTGTTAATTATTAGATCGTTGTTAATTAAATGGTGTAACGTTATTTTATGAATGTGTTTTTCTAGTGGTTTTGATAGCGACGATAGTAAGGAAATAGGTCTATAATTACCCAAAACGCTATTATCGATTGAGCCATTTTTAATTAGCGGAAACACTTTAGCAATTTTAAATGCAGATGGAAAGTAGTTTTTGGCCAGGCACTGGTTATATATGAACGTTAAGGACTCGCTAATGACTGGTGCAGCACAACGAAGAATTCTATTACTGATACCATCTAGGCCGTGTGAGTTTGTTGATTTGAGGTTTAAGAGATATTTATAAACGTCTGCAACAGACATTAAAGGAATCTCAGCGGGAATATTTCTGGTGCACTTCTCCTCACAGAATGATGCCAGTGAACTTAAATTACACGATGAGTCTGGTATTGAAGACTTTAGATTCTCTATTTCTGATTGAAAGAACCAACTGAATTCATCGCATGTTATAGAATTTGGTATTGCTGATTCTGTAGGGCGTTTCTTATTGGTTAGCAAGTTAATAGCCTTCCATATATTTGTACTGTTTGAATTATCTACAATCAAATTTTTAAAATGATCTTTTTTTATCCTACGAATTTCATATTTAACTTTATTCCTTAGTCTGCGGTAATTGATGAAGTCTTTATTTTTGTGTGCTGTATCTCGCTCTCTCATGATTTCCAGAACTTCTCTAGTGACCCATGGGGATTTATGTTGATTTTTGACTCGAACTTCTTTGATTGGCACGTGTTTATCGAACACATTGTAGACTGTCTTCGTCCAGAAAGCTAATGCATCGTCCGGGTCAGGAAGTTGGTAAACGTGATCAAGGGCTGCTTTTCTTAAGTCTTGCAAAAATAAATCTTGGTTGAATGCTTTAAAATTTCTAAATTTGATACTTACATGTTTATGTTTAAGAGATTTGAACCCAATTCTTGACCATGTACAACATACAGGGTAGTGGTCACTAACTGTACTAACAGGAACAGAACATTCACTAATATTATCTGGACAAGTAACATATATATGATCAATTATAGTTGAGGATGTGTCAGTAACCCTTGTGGGACGGTTTATTAGTTGTTTGAAATTGTAAGAAAGAATGATATCGTCCCATGTCTGGTTGGATTTACTAATATCTATGTTGAAGTCACCTAGTATCATAACTTCTCTACCTGCTGTAAACACTCTATCCATCATTGTAGTGAAGCAGTCATACCAACTGTACCCAGCACACGGATTCCGATATAGGTATCCAATTAGAAACGGTTGCTGACTGGCTGGCTTCACCTCTAACCAAACACATTCTATCTCTACTGACTCGAGATCACTTCTACGGGAACAGTTGAGAGAATTGGAAATGTAAACAGCAATACCTGTCTCTAATTTTTGTTTTGCGTCTCTTCGAATTACTTTAAACCCATTAAGAGTGATTTCAGAGTCGGTTATTTTGTCGTTGAGACGACTTTCTGTGATTCCAAACACATGGAATTGTTTGCACAGTATTACCGAAAGCTCAGGTAATTTATTGAGCAAATGATAGATGTTGAGATGGCCTATACGTAGGCCATCTTTGTGAAGCCACTGATCGTGATTGGCGAACATTGCACGATGAAAGGATGATATCGCTTCCGGTAGAAAATTTCAGAGTTTTTGAAACTTTATTTAGTAGTAGTTAAGACTATTAGATGGGGTAGGAAAATGTCTGTGCTGGAGTGACATCATGAAAGCTTGATGCAGGGCTGCAGGATTGTATTGCATTAGCTGTTGGAGTTGGCGGTTCCACTGATAGGAGTGTAGATTACCATCCAACGAGGGACCACTGCTGTGAGAGTTACTAGAAGTGCCTACATTAGAAGCATACATCGGGGGCACGGCAACATTGTTTAACGGTGTTCCCTTTGACATAATAGGGGGAGGCTGCTTTATGGGCAAGGGAGGAAACAAAACATCATAGTTAGCAACACTGGGATTGGAGCATGGGTTGCTATCCACGGCATTGTATTCCTGGGGTATAGGCAATGGTGGTGCAGGAAGAGAAGGAGCGTTTTCTGAACACTTAGAGGTGGCTGTCGCCGGGGGTGAAGTTCGGTTTACTCCTGTAACTGGTGCTGGTTGTTGTGCACGTTCGGGATATTTTATGTTCTTCGCTAGTATACTACTTCCTAGCTTGGAACAATGTATTTGATCCCTGTATAGTTTTTTCTTAGGAGCCCCGGACGACGAAGTAAAGTACGGGGTGTTATTAATGAAACTAATGGCATTGTCTTTACAAAATTTATACAAAGTTAGATTGGCAGCATCGGCAGTCCGACGCTGGAATCCATAACATGGTGGAATGATGGATGAAATGAACATAGATGAGTTAGGAAATTTATTTCGTAACAGTACCTCCAGCGTAGATAGCTTGTGAGGTGCTTATGATGTTATTATCCATTATGTCATTGACACCAATATTGACTGTCGCTTTTTAAATTCTCTCATTCACTTGGAATTTTCGCAGTGTAGCGGTAAGCCTATCGATGTCAGCGCGTGGTAGAGGGAAGATTGAAGTTAACTCGCTGTCAGAAGATGACATGCGATCACTATAGATTCCCTTCAGCAGGGAGTCTCCAATGATAACATTAGTTGCACTGTCATCTATTGTTATTTCACTCTGCTGGCGTGTCCGCTTGGGCTGTTGTTGCCACTGACCACTGTGGTCTTTCTTGTGTTCTTGCTTATTATAGCTTGCTTGCGTTCGTTGTTGATGCCCAGTAGTGGTAACAATTAAACTTTGTGATTCCTGGTCTGCTGCTGGAGAGTCTACACTTAAGGCCTGGAACCTGTTGCTGATATGCACATCAATGGGGTAGATGGATGGTGTGCGTTCTACAGGTTAAGAAGTAGTTTTGTTGATTGTAGAAACTGTCTGTATGTCATTATGCGACGAACATTCACTGGTAACACACGCATCTACAACACCAAGGACAGTTTCTCTCAGTGCACTTTTATTAAATGACTGTGCACTTTTTAGTTTTAAAGCATGTATGGATGCTTTGAAGTTTCCTTCTCTTGTCTAAGGAGGCGGAATTCTTCTCGAAGAAGAAGGTTTTCGTTTGTAAGCACAGCAATAATATTAGTGGTGTTGCTGGTAATAAAATCTTTTAACCTCATCTCCAAAGCCTGAATTAGTTCACGACAATCATTGTGGCTCTGTGGTTCGGCCGAAGAAAGAGTGCTTGAATGTGATGTGCTGGTTTGATCAGATTGAGCTGGTGAATTCTGTTGTATGTCCAGCTGGAATTCAGTGTCTGATTGTTCACTAGACAACACGATTGAGGTTGGCGATGAAGATGATCGATTCATTCGCTGAGCTGGCGTGCTCGTCAAAATTTGTCCCGTCTTGTTTTTGTTTACATTGTGCCGCTTGGACACAGTTGATGACCGCAAGTTGGAGGACATTTTGGCAATATAGGCAGCTCGATAAGGCAAGGAATAAAATAATATTGCAGGCTTTTCTGTAGGTCGTGCGTGACGTTTAACTTGCTAGCCATGCATGGTTAATTCTCACGTTGTCGTGAATCGATAATTGGTAAAATTCAAAAATGGGTGATCTTACCGTCACGAATCACAAAGAAATCCTCATTTAACTAAATACACATTCACATAAACTTGACATTTTGAGTTGTATGTAAATCCAGCTTTAAACGAACACAATGATGGAGTAAATATACGCGCAGGCCTTTCTGTAGAAGGTGCGTGGTGTTTATCACTTGTTAGTCACGCATGGCAAATTCTCACGTTGTCGTGAATCGATAATTGGTAACATTCATAAATTGGTGCTCTTACGGCCACATAAAATAAAGAAACTCTCATTTCATTAAATAAACAGTCACATAGACTTGAACTGTTGAGTAGTATGTAAATCCAGTTTAGAACGAACACAATGATATACACAGCATCGCGATTGAATTGAGTAGACTTATTCAAAATATTCAAAAATCGGGAGAATATGTGAAAATACGTCCTCTCGAAGCCGGAAACAGGACACCTCACTAGTTAGTTAGTTAGTTAGTTAGTTAGTCGTTACCCTGGTGCGAGGAAATGCAACCTAAAGACACAATGTCATGGCAGGGCAGACCAGGCCCTAAGCCTTGGTTGGCGGCTGGCCTAGGATCGAAGCTCCGACAGGCTGACAGTTAGAGCATTGCTTTGCTGATCCGGCAGCTTCTGCAGCTTGCCTTGTTCCGGATGTAGAGATGTTACCTTTCCTCAGGAGTTAACTAGGCAGACCGAGAGAGGGATCATGCTGAATGGGCAACACATGATCTCTATATTTTAGCCCAGGCTTTGTGCTATGGAGAGGCAATAACTCCATCTCTGGTCTTAACCGGTCTCGGAATCAAAGCGAGAGGCAGCTGTTACGGGTTATATGTCCCTGTCAATTGGCGTAGACATGGGGCGCCACGCGTTGCCTCTGACAGTGGGAGACACCTACAGGTGTCACTGATCAGCTACCGCCCGCCTCAAGCTGGGGAGCCCCTGGCCAGTTGGGTGCTGATCCGCCACAGCCTGCCTGCTTCAATGGGTGCTTTGGGCTAGGACAAAATCTGAGTCGCAGATGCACCAGGTACTAATAAAAAGAAAAATAGAAACCTCAAGCTACGGCTTGCAACCTGGAGCGTGAGAACCATGTGTCCAGGATTTTCCACAGACTTTACCAATATTGACAATGTGATTGATGCCGAACTCAATCGTCTTAACATTGATATTGCTGGCCTGCAGTAGACTAGCCTCGCTGAGGAAGGATCACTCAGGGAAAACCATTACACCGTTATTTGGAAGGGTAGAGGGCAGTCAGAAAAAAGGCAACACGATGTCGGCTTTGCAGTGAAGATTTCGCTACTGGGAATGATTGAAATTCCAACAGGAGGAAATGAAAGACTATTATCCCTGCGCTTGGCAACCTCATGTGGTTTTGCCACCATTATTACTGCATGTGCACCGACACTCGATTCCTCTGATGATGTGAAGGATTCGTTCTATAAGGAGTTAGACTCCGTGATCAAGGCAGTTCCAAAATCTGACTATATTTATATGCTCGGTGATTTCAATGCTCGTGTGGGCAAGGACTCGAGTTCATGGCCAGTGTGCCTTGGTAAGTACAATATCGTTCGCATGAATGAAAATTGGCAAAGGCTGCTGGAGCATTGCACCAGAAATGACCTATGTATTACAAACTCCTTTTTTAAAAGAAAAGAGCTGCATAAGGTCACATGGAAACATCCAAGATCCGGCCATTGGTACCAGATGGACTTCATCACACGGAGACAACATCTTAACCATATATCATTGACTCGAAGTTACCACAGTGCTGACTGTGATACGGATCATTCTTTGGTTGTTGCAAGGGTTAGACTGAGACCAAAGAGAATCTACACAGCTAAACACAAATCTAGCCCCATGATTAATATTATCAACACTCAAGATCCTAAAAAGTGCTTTCAGTTTCAACAGCAACTTTAAGACGCTTTCACTGATACACCAGAAATTTGTACAGTAAATGAAAAGTGGGGTCAACTTAAGGAAAGTCTTTATAAAACTGCCGTAAGGGTTTACGGCACCGTGGATCATCAGTGGAAGGACTGGTTTGCGGCAAACAGCCAGATTCTGCAGCCCTTGATTGATAAGAAGAAGATAGCTCTCTTGAGAAACAAGGAAAGACCAACGCGTAACACTCTGAGTGAACGAACGAACGAAAATCTTTATTTTCAAAGGGTTAAGAATTGGACTCGCAGGCCCTTCTGACATTCTGCCCTTCTTCTCTATTTTCTCTCATACATTCTTTCATTCAACATCTCTTATGAAGCAATTCTTTGACAACAAAAGAACAATAAGCATTAAAACGCATGAAAAATAATCAATAATACACGACTCGTTGAGGCAATGTTTAACATGGCAATCATAAATACCCAAGGCTGGTGTAACGTGCCACACATGTGGGAATGTTTTTTTTTTCTGGCTAGTTGTCGTTCGAGATAATTTACCATTATTATTGTCTTTGTTGCTATTGTGTTTTTTTTTTTAAAGGGGGCATGTAGTCTGTTCTGAGGTAGTGTTCAAACAGGTTGCGACTATATGTATAATGATTGGTGGTGACTTTGATTTCTTGTGGAAGATTATTCCACAACTGAGTGGCAGAGTATGCTAAGCTTGTTTTATATAAGTCTATCCTAGGTTTAGGGACATGAAGTATATTTAGTCATTCACTATGTCTTGCGTTATATTTAATCAATGGCCAAAGGGTGCTTAGGGCATTTTGAAATAGGATTTTGTGAGTTAGTTTAGCCTTATTAAAAAGTATGCGTTTGTGCAGTGGCAGTAACTGAAGACGTTCATGTAGGTTAGAATTGTCTGTAAACTTATCACCATTGATTAGACGCACTGCCCTTTTCTGGAGCGAATAAAAGCGTTTTGTTATTGATTTGGAGCATCCATTCCAGATTGTGGAGCAATAATCAATATGTGTTTGTATGTGGGAAGTATAGAATATCTTTCTTGTGTTTTCGTCGAGGAAGTTTTTAATTTTGGCAAGTAGGTATAATTTTTTGGCTATGCTAAAGCAAGCTAGGAAGGATGTGCAAAAGGCTGCCAGGCAGTGTGCAAATGATTATTGGATCAAGTTATGTGAGTCCATTCAAATCGCAAGTGATAAGGGAAACATCAGAAGCATGTATGAAGCATTATAGAAAGCCTGTGGTCCAGTGATCAAAAGAAGTGCACCATTGAAAACCTTGACTGGAGAAACCATAACTGATAAGAAACAGCAGATGGACAGATGGGTAGAGCACTATTTGGAGTTTTACTCAAGTGAGACCAAACTAGCAGATGATGCCCTCAATGCCATAGAGACTCTACCAACTCTTGACCACCGGGACACACTTCCCACCATAACATAAATTAAGTGTGCTATAAATTAACTTGCAACTGGCAAGGCTCCAGGTAAGGATGGGATTCCAGTAGAGGTTATCAGGAGTGGGCAAGACACACGCACTCTACAGATCCACCAGCTAATAGAGCTATGCTGGCGAGGACAAGTCCCACAGGATTTCAAAGATTCAAACATCATAACGCTGTACAAGAACAAGGGCGATCGGAGCGACTGTAACAACTATAGGGGTATCTCACTTCTGTGTATTGTTGGAAAAGTATTTGCCAGAATTTTTCTGCGCAGACTTCAAGTCCTGGGAGATCAAGTCTACCCCGAATCACAGTGTGCCTTTCGACAGAACCGGTCTACCACTGATATGATATTCTCATTGCAACAAATGCAAGAAAAATGCCGTGAACAGAATCAACCACTGTTTATTGCCTTCTTCGACCTCACACAGGCATTTGATTTGGTCAGCCGTGAGGGTCTGTTCAAGGCACTAAAGAAGACTGGCTGCCCACCAACTCTACTGTCCATTGTGGAATCGTTCCACACAGGCATGAAGGGTATAATAAACTTTGATGTTGCAACTTCTGAAGAGTTTGAAATCAAGAGTGGAGTTAAGCAAGGTTGTGTACTAGCTCCCACCCTCTTTGAAATATTCTTTTCACTTCTACTGAAACATGCCTTTCGTGATCAGGATGGTGGTATATACATTCACTCACGCTCAGATGGCGGCCTCTACAATGCTCAGAGATTGAAGGCCAAGACCAAATTTAGGAGGGCACTGATCAGAGAGTTGCTTTTTGCAAACGATGCTGCAGTTACGATCCACTCTGAGGAAGAATTGTAATGTCTACTATCTGCATTCTCCAATGCTTGTTCTGCATTTGATTTAACAATTAGCAAAAATAAGACACAGATTATGTCACAAGGAGCACATGAGGTACCATCAATCTTTATTGACGACGCCGAACTAGAGATGGTAGACAATTTTACATATCTAGGATCAGTGGTAAATAGCAAATTATCCCTAGATCATGAAATCAACATCCGGATTGGTAAGGCAGCAACAACAATAAACAGGTTAAGAAAAAGAGTCTTGGAGAATAGGAAGCTTACTCTCAAAACAAAGGTCCTTGTCTATCAAGCCTGTGTCCCTAGTACTCTTCTTTATGGCAGTGAAACCTGGAGAACTTACTCACAACAAGAAAAACGTTTAAACAGCTTTCAGATGCGGTGTCTGCGCAGAATTCTTGGTATTAAGTGGCAAGACAAAATCACAAATACTGAAGTATTGGAAAGATCAGGTTGTGTGACAGTTTATTCCATGCTCAGTCTTCATAGACTAAGATGGATAGGACATGTTAGGAGGATGGATGATGGTAGAATACCAAAGGACATCTTTTTTGGTGAATTGCAGATGGGTAAGAGATCTCAGGGTCGGCCTCTACTACGATACAAAAATGTGTGTAAGCGGGACATGATTGATACAGTCATTGATAATGCACATTGGGAGCAAGTCGCCACTGAACGTGTTGCATGGAGAGCAAACATCAGAAATGGAATAAAGAAAAAGGAGAAAATTATTGCAGATAAGTCACACACCGAGCGTGTGAGACGTAAGATGGTGCATGATGGTGGCAATAACCACGTGTTCACGTGTACCCATTGTGAACGAACATTTACAGTGCGAATTGGCCTTGCCAGTCACATTCGCTACCGCCATGGGTAAATGTTATTATGCCTCTTTGAAGCACAAACCATCGTCTGTCAAGACGGCAAGGTGCCAATAGTAGTAGTTAGTTAGCTAGTTAGTTAGTTAGTTAGTTAGTTAGGTAGTTAGTTAGTTAGTTAGTTAGTTAGTTAGTTAGTTAGTTAGTTAGTTAGTTAGTTAGTAGACAGTTCATCCTAATTGCACATTGAACCATTCAGTCCATAAGTGCTCGGATCCCCTCCTCAGAAAATCCCGCAGCGTGTAGCGGCTAACTACACCAATTCTGTGTTGGTTTTTTTACTCTTCTTTGGCTGCCTGCGTAGTGTTCTTGTTTGGCAACGCCTCTTTTAACTTGCTGTTCTCGCAGCCTACCATGGTTGTAGATTCCCAGTCATCGCTTGGTTTTCGTAAACGACTTACATCTCGTAGAGCATTCAAGATGTCTGCCTAGTCTATGGCTCGTCCGCCTTCCACAGTAGCCCTACCTGCAGGCCTGTCAGCCTGCTCATTCCCTTGTGCATCCGCATGCCCTGAGTAGTGTAAGTGGGGCTCCATCACCTTGTTTTTTGTGGCGCACATCGCTTTTGCGCCACAAAGGGCGATAACTCTTTTTTCCCCAAAAAGTAGGCGTGGTCTAGTGACTCATCAGAGGTGACGTGGTCTAGTGACTCATCAGAGGTGGCGTGGTGGTCAGAGTGGGCGTGGTCAAGTAATTATAATGTACAACATAAAAAATACGATATAAAACATCAATAAAGAAAACAAACGATTCAAGTAAGGTATATAATAATGTTAATAAAATATATATATAGAAGGGGGGAAAAAAAAAAAAAAAAAACTTAGTAAGTGACGGCTTATAGTTAAGGGTGTGTGATGACGTGGTCAAGCAGCGGTCAAGTGGTCAAGTACTGGTCAAGTGGTGGTCAAGTGACGAAATTTTAGTGGAAAGTAGTTGTAATGATATGGTGATGATTAAAGGGTGGTAAATTAGTGGTCAAGCAGTGGTCAAGTGGTGGTCAAGTGAGGAAAATTTTAGTGGAAAGTAGTTGTAATGATATGGTGATGATCGTGAGGTGGTATATTAGTGGTCAAGCAGTGGTCAAGCAGTGGTCAAGCAGTGGTCAAGTGACGAAATTTTAGTGGAAAGTAGTTGTAATGATATGGTGATGATTAAAGGGTGGTAAATTAGTGGTCAAGCAGTGGACAAGCAGTGGTCAAGTGGTGGTCAAGTGAGGAAAATTTTAGTGGAAAGTAGTTGTAATGATATGGTGATGATTAAAGGGTGGTAAATTAGTGGTCAAGCAGTGGTCAAGGAGTGGTCAAGTGAGGAAAATGTTAGTGGAAAGTAGTTTTAATGATATGGTGATGATCATGAGGTGGTCAAGCAGTGGTCAAGAGGTGGTCAAGCAGTGGTCAAGGGGTGGTCAAGTGACCACTTAAATTGTAGAGGAAGTTACGTGTAGTGACGTGGTGATGATCAAGAGGTGGTCAAGTGGTGGTCAGGGTGTGGTCAAGTGGTGGTCAAGATGTGGTCAAGTGGTCGAGTGACCCCTTAAATTGTCAGGGAAAGTGAGTGTAGTAAGTTGGTGATGGTTAAAGTGTGCGATGACGGGGTTAAGTAGTGGTCAAGGAGTGGTCAAGTGGTCAAGTTACCCCTTAAATTGATGGGGAGAGTAAGTGTAGTGACACGATGATGATCAAGATGTGGTCAAGTAGTGGTCAAGTGGTGGTCAAGTGGTGGTCAAGTGGTCGAGTGACCACATAAATTGCAGAGGAGAGTAGGTGTAGTGACATGGTGATGATCAAGAGGTGGTCAAGTTGTTAGGTCTAGAGGTTGGGGTGTCTCAGTCATGAAGTATCAAACTGTCTGCTGTGGGAAGGATGACGCTGATCAGGGCGAGTAGGTTCTAATACGTTTATCGCTATTGTCTACAATTGGCGTGGTTGTATAGT
Source organism: Cepaea nemoralis (assembly GCA_014155875.1). Lineage (NCBI taxonomy): Eukaryota > Metazoa > Mollusca > Gastropoda > Stylommatophora > Helicidae > Cepaea > Cepaea nemoralis. The sequence goes on from JACEFZ010008664.1 coordinate 29,564, forward strand.
AATAATAGTAGAGTTGTTTCGTAGTAATATTAGTCATCATCATCAAGGGTCATGTTAGGTGGTATTTGTAATGATAGTAGTAGTAGTAGTAGTAGCAATACCAACAATAGTACTAATTATCATCATCATCATGTGTCTTACCATCGGACGTATCACCCACACATTGCGATCTCCAACACCAATGAACAATTCCGGGGTTGACTCACTAGTACCAATAGCACCAGTAGTAATAGTCACCAACATCAGCAAGAGACTTATCGCCTGACATTGGTCAGTATGACACTCCATAAACTATGATCTCCAACACCATGGATACAAATAGTAATAATATTGGTAGTAGTAGTAGTAGTAGTAGTAGTAGTAGTAGTAGTAGTAGTAGTAGTAGTAGTAGTAGTAGTAGTAGTAGTAGCGATGGTGGTGTTGGTGGTGGTGGTGGTGGTGGTGGTGGTGGTGGTGGTGGTGGTGGTGGTGGTGGTGGTGGTGGTGGTGGTGGTGGTGGTGGTGGTGGTGGTGGTAATAGTAGGAGTAGTAGAATAGCGAGGGTGCTTGTTGCTTCACTAAGTATTTGTATATCGTATGTAGTATAAAGATAGTTTGTGTTGTATGCCATGTAAGGTGTTACTGAAATATCTGTATTGTGTAGTTCTAAGAGGTGATGACGCCATAACCCAACACTCTATCATCTTATTGATAATGTCTTCAGTGCCGCGAAAAAGGCTCATTGTGAGATATCGATCATTTCTCAAAGCGACAGCATCCGGGGTGCATGCCCATTACGAGCAAACAACGATACAACACTTAAAAGGTAACTACAAGGCAAAGGGTGTCGAGTATAGTGTAACATACAAAATTTATGAGGTCATCGGTTGTCCATTCCAGCACGGTCGACAAATAGGTGCTCACTAACTTCACAATATGCTCACTCAAATAAACATATAGGATAATAAGGCACCGACCCAAACAAGGAAAACGGACAAAAACAAGGGGGGAAAATGACATAAGCGTCAAAATATAACACATACAAAGACAGATACAACAGTGACAAAAAAAAATTATAAAACTGACACGACAAAATAACACACAGACACACAGACACAGACAGACACACACACACACACACACACACACACACACACACACACACACACACACAATGAAAACTGAAATAACCAATGAAAAATCGCTGACACGAACACTAGAAGCTGACACAAACACTAAACAAGGTACCTAAAGAAAAGCTAAACTTTGTTAACCAAAATGTGAAAGTAGGAAAATGTGATACCCAAATGTAAAACAAATAGCAAGAGAGGAATAGCTCGTCCCAACTTATAAAAAGTAGGAAAATATGTCAACCAAATGGGAAAAAGTTAGACCAAATACAAAAATATCTAACTCAAACTAATGAAAAGTAGGGAAACTTTATTAACCAAAGGAGGGGAAAAACCTAGGTCAAGTATGAAAATCTGTTACCCAAAAGTGAAAAAATGTCGGCCAAATACAGAAATAGTTCGTCCACACGTATGCAAACTATGAACATTTGTTAGTCGAACAGGATAAAATATTGCCCAAGTAGGGAAATTTGAGAGCCATAAGTGAAAAAATATAATCCAAAGAGAGGAATATCTCGTTCCAACTTATAAAAAGAAGGAAAATTCTCAACCAAATGAGAAAAAGTTAGACCAAGTATAGTAACATCTCAACCAAACTTATGAAAAGTAGGAAACTTTGTTAGCCAAAGCGAAAAAACCTAAGTCAAGTAGAAAAATCTGCTAGCCAAATGTAAAAAATGTCGGCCAAATACACAAATACCACGTCCGCACTTATTAAAATTAGGAAAAATGTGTTAGTCAAATAGTAAAAATATTGCCCAAGTAGGAAAATTTGATAGCCAAATGTAAAAAAAAAAAAAATAGCACCCAAAGAGAGGAATATCTCGGCCAGACTTATAAAAAGTAGGAGAACTATGTGCCAAATGGGAAAAAGTTAGGCCAAATACAGAAATATTTCAACCAAACATATAAAAAATAGGAAAATTGATAACCAAACGGGAAATATATTGACCAACTAGGGAAATGTGTTACTCAAAGAGGAAAAATAATGACCAAGTAACGAAATACATCGCTCAAACTTATGAAAACTAGGAAACTTTGTTAGCCAAATGGAAGAAACCTTGGTCAAGTGGGAAAATCTGTCAGCCAAATGTGAAAAATGTCGGCCAAATGCAGAAATAGTTCGGCCACACGTATGCAAACAAGGAAAGGTTGTTAGCCAGATAGGAAAAGTATTAACCAAGTAAGAAAATGTGATAGCCAAAGGTGAAAAAATATCAGACAAAGAGAGAAATATCTCATCCAAACTTATAAAAAGAAGGAACATTCTCAACCAAATGAGAAAAAGTTAGACCAAATATAGTAACATCTCAACCAAACTTATGAAAACTAGGAAACTTTGTTAACCAACGGGAATAAAAACCTAGGTCAAGTAGGAAAATCTGTTAGCCAAATGTAAAAAATGTCGGCCAAATACAGAAATACCTCGTCCGCACTTATTAAAATTAGGAAAAATTTGTTAGCCAAATAGTAAAAATATTGCCCAAGTAGGAAAATTTGATAGCCAAATGTAAAAAAAAAATATCACCCAAAGAGAGGAATATCTCGGCCAGAGTTATAAAAAGGAGAACTATTTGCCAAATGGGAAAAAGTTAGGCCAAATACAGAAATATCTCAAACAAACATATAAAAAATAGGAAAATTGATAACCAAACGGGAAATATATTGACCAACTAGGGACATGTGTTACTCAAAGGGGAAAAATAATGACCAAGTAACGAAATACATCGCTCAAACTTATGAAAACTAGGAAACTTTGTAAGCATTTCTGCATTTGGCCGACATTTTTCACATTTGGCTGACAGATTTTCCCACTTGACCAAGGTTTCTTCCATTTGGCTAACAAAGTTTCCTAGTTTTCATAAGTTTGAGCGATGTATTTCGTTACTTGGTCATTATTTTTCCTCTTTGAGTAACACATTTCCCTAGTTGGTCAATATATTTCCCGTTTGGTTATCAATTTTCCTATTTTTTATATGTTTGGTTGAAATATTTCTGTATTTGGCCTAACTTTTTCCCATTTGGCACATAGTTCTCCTACTTTTTATAAGTCTGGCCGAGATATTCCTCTCTTTGGGTGCTATTTTTTTTTTTTTTTTTTTACATTTGGCTATCAAATTTTCCTACTTGGGCAATATGTTTACTATTTGACTAACACATTTTTCCTAATTTTAATAAGTGCGGACGAGGTATTTGTGTATTTGGCCGACATTTTTTACATTTGGCTAGCAGATTTTCCTACTTGACCTAGGTTTTTTCGCTTTGGCTAACAAAGTTTCCTACTTTTCATAAGTTTGGTTGAGATGTTACTATACTTGGTCTAACTTTTTCTCATTTGGTTGAGAATTTTCCTTCTTTTTATAAGTTGGAACGAGATATTCCTCTCTTTGGATTATATTTTTTCACTTATGGCTCTCAAATTTCCCTACTTGGGCAATATTTTATCCTGTTCGACTAACAAATGTTCATAGTTTGCATACGTGTGGACGAACTATTTCTGTATTTGGCCGACATTTTTTCACTTTTGGGTAACAGATTTTCATACTTGACCTAGGTTTTTCCCCTCCTTTGGTTAATAAAGTTTCCCTACTTTTCATTAGTTTGAGTTAGATATTTTTGTATTTGGTCCTAACTTTTTCCCATTTGGTTGACATATTTTCCTACTTTTTATAAGTTGGGACGAGCTATTCCTCTCTTGCTATTTGTTTTACATTTGGGTATCACATTTTCCTACTTTCACATTTTGGTTAACAAAGTTTAGCTTTTCTTTAGGTACCTTGTTTAGTGTTTGTGTCAGCTTCTAGTGTTCGTGTCAGCGATTTTTCATTGGTTATTTCAGTTTTCATTGTGTGTGTGTGTGTGTGTGTGTGTGTGTGTGTGTGTGTGTGTGTGTGTGTGTGTGTGTGTGTGTGTGTGTGTGTGTTATTTTGTCGTGTCAGTTTTATAATTTTTTTTTTAGTCACTGTTGTATCTGTCTTTGTATGTGTTATATTTTGACGCTTATGTCATTTTCCCCCCTTGTTTTTGTCCGTTTTCCTTGTTTGGGTCGGTGCCTTATTATCCTATATGTTTATTTGAGTGAGCATATTGTGAAGTTAGTGAGCACCTATTTGTCGACCGTGCTGGTATGGACAACCGATGACCTCATAAGTTTTGTATGTTACACTATACTCGACACCCTTTACCTTGTAGTTACCTTTTAAGTGTTGTATCGTTGTTTGCTCGTAATGGGCATGCACCCCGGATGCTGTCGCTTTGAGAAATGATCGATATCTCACAATGAGCCTTTTTCGCGGCACTGAAGACATTATCAATAAGATGATAGAGTGTTGGGTTATGGCGTCATCACCTCTTAGAACTACACAATACAGATATTTCAGTAACACCTTACATGGCATACAACACAAACTATCTTTATACTACATACGATATACAAATACTTAGTGAAGCAACAAGCACCCTCGCTATTCTATTACTCCTACTATTACCACCACCACCACCACCACCACCACCACCACCACTACTACTACTACTACTACTACTACTACTACTACTACTACTACTACTACTACTACTACCAATATTATTACTATTTGTATCCATGGTGTTGGAGATCATAGTTTACGGAGTGTCATACTGACCAATGTCAGGCGATAAGTCTCTTGCTGATGTTGGTGACTATTACTACTGGTGCTATTGGTACTAGTGAGTCAACCCCGGAATTGTTCATTGGTGTTGGAGATCGCAATGTGTGGGTGATACGTCCGTTGGTAAGACACATGATGATGATGATAATTAGTACTATTGTTGGTATTGCTACTACTACTACTACTATTATCATTACAAATACCACCTAACATGACCCTTGATGATGATGACTAATATTACTACGAAACAACTCTACTATTATTACTATACAACCACGCCAATTGTAGACAACAGCGATAAACGTATTAGAACCTACTCGCCCTGATCAGCGTCATCCTTCCCACAGCAGACAGTTTGATACTTCATGACTGAGACACCCCAACCTCTAGACCTAACAACTTGACCACCTCTTGATCATCACCATGTCACTACACCTACTCTCCTCTGCAATTTATGTGGTCACTCGACCACTTGACCACCACTTGACCACTACTTGACCACATCTTGATCATCATCGTGTCACTACACTTACTCTCCCCATCAATTTAAGGGGTAACTTGACCACTTGACCACTCCTTGACCACTACTTAACCCCGTCATCGCACACTTTAACCATCACCAACTTACTACACTCACTTTCCCTGACAATTTAAGGGGTCACTCGACCACTTGACCACATCTTGACCACCACTTGACCACACCCTGACCACCACTTGACCACCTCTTGATCATCACCACGTCACTACACGTAACTTCCTCTACAATTTAAGTGGTCACATGACCACCCCTTGACCACTGCTTGACCACTGCTTGACCACCTCATAATCATCACCATATCATTACAACTACTTTCCACTAAAATTTTCCTCACTTGACCACTGCTTGACCACTGCTTGACCACTAATTTACTACCCTTTAATAATCACCATATCATTACAACTACTTTCCACTAAAATTTTCCTCACTTGACCACCACTTGACCACTGCTTGACCACTAATTTACCACCCTTTAATCATCACCATATCATTACAACTACTTTCCACTAAAATTTCGTCACTTGACCACTGCTTGACCACTGCTTGACCACTAATTTACCACCTCACGATCATCACCATATCATTACAACTACTTTCCACTAAAATTTTCCTCACTTGACCACCACTTGACCACTGCTTGACCACTGCTTGACCACTAATTTACCACCCTTTAATCATCACCATATCATTACAACTACTTTCCACTAAAATTTCGTCACTTGACCACCACTTGACCAGTACTTGACCACTTGACCGCTGCTTGACCACGTCATCACACACCCTTAACTATAAGCCGTCACTTACTAAGTTTTTTTTTTTTTTTTTTCCCCTTCTATATATTTATTTTATTAACATTATTATATACCTTACTTGAATCGTTTGTTTTCTTTATTGATGTTTTATATCGTATTTTTTATGTTGTACACTATAATTACTTGACCACGCCCACTCTGACCACCACGCCACCTCTGATGAGTCACTAGACCACGTCACCTCTGATGAGTCACTAGACCACGCCTACTTTTTGGGGAAAAAAGAGTTATCGCCCTTTGTGGCGCAAAAGCGATGTGCGCCACAAAATACAAGGTGATGGAGCCCCACTTACACTACTGCCCTGGCACGAAGATGAAACTAATCTTTACCAGCCGAGACCGCTCCAGAGACAGCAGGCATTCTTTTCGGACCCACCCCTTCTCTATCATTCTGAGCATACTCATTGAGTCACTAAGGACACATGCCCTAGTGAATTTCTGTGTCCCGAACCACGTTATTGCTTTACTTACTTCCATAGTCAGGCTGCTTGTGGTCAAAGCAAAAGCGCCAGACTCTTCCTTCACACTTTTCCATCCAGCCTGAGCCGTAAAGGCCCTGAATGTCTCACTCCTCGGACGACCGACCCATCCGTGTAAATGACAGCATCGTCCTCTAACGAATTCTCGAAGATCAAAGCCTGTACTTCCGACTCCACAGCAGCTAAATTTTCTTGTCTGCATTTTCTGTCTAGTTGGATGCACACTGAACAGGATTTACAGAACTCTGTTGGCACTTGTACCCACTCCTCGCAAGGTTCTAGGTCCTCAAGTGAAGAATGTCTTCGGCTTGACCCATCCACGTCTTTCCTCTTTTTAACCTTCCTCTATTTACCTTCTTAATCTCGCTGTGCAGTGGATGTTGCGTGGTTGCGTTGACTCTGAGATAGGCACGTGCTTGGCAAAATTGTATTCTGTCCCTCATGGATGGAAAAGAAGGTAGCGCATCGCCCTGCATGCTGTATCTCTTGTACATCCAAGAATAATGCTCATAGCTTCGTTCTGTATCCTTTCCATCCTTTCTATCTGCTTATGGCTGAGAGTCAGGATCGCCATCGCATACTCCAAAACAGAAAGGACCAGACCCTCGTAAAGAAGACATAGATGGCGCTGCTCACAGAATGCCGCTGTCATTGACCGCATCGCAGCCAAACCACGCTTGGCCTTTGTTATCACTTGGGCTACATGCTGAGTTTAAGCTAGGCAGACGATGATTTAGTGTACCATCAGGGCAAGGCTAGAGATCAGGTTGTTGTGGAACTACAAACCGAACACAATCGCATAAGCTCTTGGTATGTTGAAGCTGAGGCAATGGTCAACCCAACAACGGCAACAGTGACATGGTTCTCTTTGAATAACCATATTGTCAGCACTCCAACGCCAACTGTAAAATGGGTTCAGCGACGGTGGAAAGAACGCAGGCGATGAGTTACCTGGGGATAAGATTTGATCGAAGCCTAGCTTATTTTTTCCTCTATTGTCCTGTTGTATGACAGAGATCTAGGGTTCTATACATTTTTGCAGGAATTGTGGCCTGGATAAACAGACCAGCTGTTTTGAGACTTTTACACAGCATTAGGTCTAACCTTTCAGTCCTTCACCACTGTAAGGATAGTTGATCTTCATTGGGAACCGGTATTCATATCTACCTATTATTTAACGAGCCAACTTCATCGGCTATTTCTTCTGTGGGTAGACGGTAAAATAGGGCAAGTCTAAGTGTCATATTTATAAAATGTGGGGTTCTCTCTCTCTCTCTCTCTCTCTCTCTCTCTCTCTCTCTCTCTCTCTCTCTCTCTCTCTCTCTCACACACACACACACATTTTGAAGACCACGCTACACCAAGTGAAGATTTCGTTTAAGCTGTAGGCTATGATCGTGAAGACAGTCCACAGCTCGAGCCCGTGTTGCAGATTCCAAATCAGCGGCTTGGTATACAGTAATTCGCCATCGGCCTCGATGATGCACTGTTTCTTGCACTCCACACTTCCGCCCGGTGGGTTTTAGGTAATCCAGCTCTTCGGCGATACGGAGGCCTCCTGCACCTCCCTGTTCACGAAGAAGGGGAACTATTCTTCTAACCTGGACCACAATGCTCTGGGGTTTGAGATTTTGCAATTAACACAGACAAAACAGCTTACCGACTAGAATCGTCCGCGCCACCCGAGGGGCAACCCTTACCGGATCCTCAGCGTTAAGAAATCTCTCTTTTCCGCACGGCACGTTCTTCTCCATTATGCTGAGGTAGAGCGCGTTCGCGTCGTACCCCATGCTGCTCCTGCATAGCTTCGCTTGCGGTTATTGGTGAGACCGGCTTCTGGTGACCCCCGCTTCGTAATACCGGGTGGAGACTAGTGAAGAAGTGAACCAACCCCCCTCCCCCCACCTGTTACAACCGCTTTCAGGTGCAGGTAGGCCTCTCTATTTTGGGCGGAAAATTTACCTTCTTCGGTGCTTCTGAGGCCACCTCCGGGAGCTGCACGCGTCTTTGAGCAGATCTACGCCACGCTCGGCCTAGAAGGCTTTCAATTTCTCCACAGCCTCGAACCCGGGGATGACACTGAGGTCGTTGTATAGTACGGTAGTCAGTCTGCGAACGTAATCCTCCTCTTTCCATGAAGACCCACTTGTTATCACGCCACTCCCCCAGCGTGATCGTGTGTACAGCTTTTTGGCGGAAAATCCAGTCAGTGTAGTCGAGCAAGTCAAGGTAGTTTAGCTTGTCCGGAGTGTCGAGCCATTCGTACGGGAGCCAAGACTTGGTCAGCTTACAGCCATAAGCCTTCAGAATATGTGCCGGGCGCGAGGTAGTTGAGGACATCAAGGAAATTGCGTAATAAGAAACACCTTCTTCGAACCTTGCGCGGCTAAGTTATCTTCCTGCAGGTGACGGCGAAGTCTCCCATAAAGTACTCCTTGTTAAGATTCAGATCGTTCCGGCCCGTGTTGAACCCCAACAACGGGACCTGCCCTCACTAATCTCGGATTTATTTTTCTCCTGTTGTTTGATCGGCAGCAGCTCGAGGTCTTCTGGGAGGTAGTGTGCCGCCGCAGGTCTGCCATGAAGTCGGCTATCACATCTGTCTGGTCCGCGTTGCTCAGGTGGATGGGCTGCGCCTCTATAGTATCCACCACCAAAACCGGTATCGTCACGTGCTGGTTTTCGAAGGCGAGGTCGGGGGTAGGTCGATAGCCATGGGTCCTTTCTAGACAGACCTCAAAATCTTAATAAATCAAATGCAGGCTGACCACTGTTGGCGACTCCGGCACTCGGACGCGAGACACCGGTGGGTTCTTACACTCCCAGACGACTACCAGGTTGTACAATGCAGCTTTTCTTTCTGCCTCCTACTGCTGCGTTTTTCTGGAACAGTTCTCGGGCATTGTTTATACGGCTGTATGCGGGATAGCCGTTGGAGTAGTGGCCGTGACACTGGAAGACCTCTTCGTGGACCGGGGCGGTGGCGATCGAGCGCACTCCTTCGTGTCAACAGTAAGCATGTTGGATGTGTATCCTGTGTGTTTTCGCCATGCGCTCCAGCCATAGTATGGAGCTACGTCTGGCGGTTGAGTGAATACCATCCAATTCGAATGCATGAAGAAAGATGTTTAGGCCCCATTCAACCGTCGACTTATCGATGTGATTAAAGTTGGTACCCTTATGATGTTTATCGTACTTATGCTTTTGAGGATATGGCAGAGGGGTTTCAGCTTCCTGTATTCTGATGAGTTGTCATTGTGTTCGTTTCATCCTTGTGGTTTTGCATGTCCTAACAGAGTCGCACACTTGTTGGGGCCTGGAGTAATTGTATACCCGCCTCGCCCGATAGTGTAGCTTCCTTCAAGGTTGATTACCAGTCGTCATCCTTCTTCCAGACATTTCGTCTTGGTCTGTTTTCGTATCTTCTGGGTCTTCTTTGGTACCTTGTGACGTGGACGACTTGGTAGCTTGTTCTTGCTGGATAGTAATCGCTTCCCCTGGCCACCTCCATTGCTGGTCGCTGTCGTGTTGGTTTTCCTCCTCATCTATTTCCTCGTCTGGTTCTTTCTCTTCTGTCTAAGGCTTGGTATCTTCTGTTTCTGACGTCTCGTTTTTTTACTTGAACTGGTCTATCTTTTCTCTTTCTTCTTGGATTTTTGTAAGAGTTTCTTCTGTTCAGCCTTTATTGCAGCAATTCGAGTGACATCCTCCTCCATTTTCTGCCTCACTGCTGTTATTTGCGTTGCTTGTGTCCGGACTCTTATCACCACTTTGCTGGTGAACTTGGATCTCAGATCCTTCAGTTGGCCTTCCAATTGCGCTTTATCGCTTTTAGTAAGCCTCCTAGCCTCTTTATATGGCAAATTAGCTTTGTTGACAATTTTCATCGCTTCTGTGCTGTCTTGGTGCAGGGGTAGCCGAGGTACCTGGCGCCGTGGTTGCCGAGGCAATTGGCGCATTTTCTGTTTGTGTTAGGCCTCATGAAGTCCGTGTCGATCTTTGCTTGAGCACACTGACTGTATGGGTTGGGTCCAGAGCAGTACCTGCAGGCTTTCACTTCACTTTTACAATTGGCACGGGTGTGCTGAAAAGTCTGGCACCTAGAGCACTACAGCACTCTCGGTATGTAGTGCCCTGGTGCTGGATCTTTCTTGACCCATCTAGTGATTTGAGGGATCACTCGATCCGCCAATGACTTGATGACGGATGTGGAGGGGATGTTGTTCTTCCCTATGATCATCTCGGCATTGGTAATCTTGCGTGTCGAGTTTTCTCTCGACAGCATCTACCTGATCTGATAATTTGAGAGATGGTTCTTGACTCGTTTGATGACCCATCGTTTGCATGTGCGGTGCTGGGTGGCTTCCACTGCGATGCCTGATGTCGGCTTTCTCCTTTAACTTGACAAGTGCGACACAAAAGGATTGAATCGCACGTCGAAAGTGTAAAATGGTGTATAATATTTTAAACTTGTATGAGTGCAATTTGAGGCAGACATATTTGATAGTTTTCACAATCGAAGCAAGGCTTTCTTCAATCACTGCGCACGGGAAATTGTGATATCATTAACCAAAATGTTCAGATCATAAGATTGACTGGAAATCCTACGTTGATAAGTTATATTGTAAAACAATTCAGATCCCCTTGGATACACACTGATAGATTGTCAAGTGATCATTCTGTTTTCCCAGGTTGGGCTAAAGAATGGGTCTCCATTCTCAGGTGCAGAAGTAAACATTAGAACTGTATTTATTAGAATACTAGAGTTCTATACAATAAGGAGGAAATATTTCACTTTAGTTTGGAATTGAATCAAGACTGCTATGTCAGATGTCGAGTGTACATCCCTCTAGGATACTATGGCTGTTAACTGGATCTGATGTAACTGAATGATGAAACCTATCACAAAATATATGGGGATACCAAATTCCCGGAGAAATTTCTTTGGGGAAAATTGTTCCTAGTGCCATGAAAGTTCCTCTTGCCTTTTGCATTGTTATTGTAATATCTCTGTCTGTCCCCCACCCCCCCCCCCCCCATTATTGTCCACAACGCTTCCCACCAGGTCTATGGTTCTGCCTCTTGACGTGTGATTTCACCACGAATGATTGGGTTGTTACCTATTTTGCCACTGTTCTTCATGTAAGACTTCTGCTTGTGAATTGTGCACGAAAGAAACGAAACAATCCTTTAAACAAACTTTTAAAATAATTATAATAATTGATATCATGAAAATTATATCTGCCAGAATCACAATTAAAGATGATTAAATATTTTTTTATTTTTTTTTAAAATAATCTTGTCATAGTATGTGTGTTGACTGAATCAGTCTAGTCTAATAAAATGATGTCTTACCTGTATCATCAATATTGACAGTGTAGTTCAATAATTCCGTAGCCTCCGTGGATTCTGTAAAAGCAGGACCTGCGACAGGGTAGTTTTTTTTACTTTTGGTTTGCTTCCAAAACTTGTACAACAAATAGGAAGCCACCGGAAACAGAATCATAGTTAAAATACTAACACATGTTATTCCCACAGTGCTGTCTGTTATAGCAACACTTATCACGCAGGAACAGCCCATATGAATAATTACTACGTAAGGAAGGCTCATTCCTAGCCAACACATACCGTTAGTACTCTCTTGCTTGCTTTGACACGTGTGTTTCCGCCATTTCAAAATCAAATAAGGCAACATACACCAAAACTGCAAACATAATAGAAACAAGAAGCACAGATTTAGTAATACTCATTCCCGATTCTGTGTTATTGAAAACATCATTTCCTGTAGGACAATTGGCAGGGAGTTGTCCGCCATTGAACTCTGAACAGTTCAGGCAAGATGTTCTGTTACTAATGAGGCCATCATTGCAGGTTCCCTCTCTACAGCGCTGACATATCAAGGCGCCATTGATGATGTTGATGAACTCAGTTTGTCCACACAATTGTATGTGTTCTGAAGTTGTTGGCTTACCTGTTGGAATATAGACACAACTGGTTACTTTAACATCTCCTTCCAACTTTCATGTAACTCTCTCTCTCTCTCTCTCTCTGTCTGTCTGTGTGTGTGTGTGTGTGTGTGTGTGTGTGTGTGTGTGTGTGCCCACGTTTAACACTTTCTCTCTTTCGTGATCGTAGTAGTAGTCGTATGTGTCCAGCTTCACAACAATGGGCGCCCTATAATTATATTACATTCCTGTGTCAGTGAAAACCCCACACAAAATGCTAATCATTGCTCCGCGTGAACTCGTGAAGGAAACAGTAGTTTTGACAAGCCAAATCGCCAGAGCGCCGACAAAAGCAGTTCAATGCCAAAAAGATAGCTGTCTGACAAACACAAGCAGTCCGCGATACAATAACGCTAACAGTCCGCCATTTTCTAAATCTCCCTTTCATTACAGTCACCCACTGACTCAAGGAAAAGACATCTCGAATGAAGTTCACAGCTATGTCCAACATTTACTGAAAACTTTCTCTCTCTCTCTCTCTCTCTCTCTCTCTCTCTCTCTCTCTCTCTCTCTCTCTCTCTCTCTCTCTCTCTCTCAGTCCAACTGTAACTTGACTCATTCTCTCTCAGTCCAAATTAACTCTCCTTCTCTCTTTCAGTCAAACTTTAACTTAACTCTCTCTCTCTCTCTCTCTCTCTCTCTCTCTCTCTCTCCCTCTCTCTCTGTCCAACTGTAACTTAACTCTCTCTCTCTCTCTCAGTCCACCTTTAACTTAATTCTCTCTCTCTCTCTCTCTCTCTCTCTCTCTCTCTCTCTCTCTCTCTCTCTCTCTCAGTCCAACTGTAACTTAACTCATTCTCTCTCAGTCTAACTTTAACTTAACTCATGCTCTCTCTGTCCAACCACAGCGGTGCTTCAGTGGTAGCTTGAACTAGCCAATCACATCACTTGGATTTAAACCGTGGGCGGCGATACAATGTTTCCGTGTTTGTTGAAACGTAATATTATGTAAATATCATGTCTGTCGAGGAGGGAATTTCTGTGCTGGAGTTAGCGGGAGAAAGGGGCCGAAGTAGATCTGAGGGTCGAAGTGGATTACGATCTGCAGTAACAAGAAACTACACACTCAACATAGAGCGGGCAGTGAAAAGCAAACTTAAGAACTGTTTTAGCTCGCCATCGCTGTCTGTTAAATGTATGGATGACGGTAAATGCATCTCTATCACATTCAACAATACAATACATTAGGAGGCATTTCGAACATGCCTGATCAATTATTACCATGAAGCCAAAGTTGATTATAGAAAAGACCGACAAGGAGCGGAGGTGGAAGTCAAAATATAATCTCCCCTACACACGTTACATTTGTACAACACGCAGAATAAAATTTTAATACAAGGAGCAAACGCCGTCATGTCTGAGTGGCTCGCGACACAATTCGTCGAAATTGAACATGCAGACCTGAAAATGATAGGTGACTCGCTAAACACACCTGCCGATTTCAGCACGCTAGTGTCTGCCATAAAACCAACACAGCCTACAGCGGTCACGCTATTGTCAGACAGAACCATAAAATCAACACAGCCTGCAGCGGCAGTCGTTACAGCATCAGGCTATAGTAACAACATACTCCAACATGCCACGATTCAACACAGCAGCAGCTTCTTCTAACCAACCAGCGTTGCTAGCCATTGAATACCCGATGAGGCGCCTAGGGGACAGTATACAACCAAATGAAAACAATTCAAACCAAATTGAAATTGCACCATCTTTACTAGATGAAAGCCCAGCTACAAATCAACACACATGCGGTTGTCAGCAGCACATTGAAAGGTTAGAGGAAAGTTTGAAGATACTTCTAGACGCCGCCTCTGACAACACAGACAAGATCGCCACGATCACTAATAACTATATCAATCTCAAGTCAGAGGTCGCTCTCCTGAGAGAGGAAAATGATATTCTGAAACACACTATTGATCAGGCAGCACAGACTAACAGCTTCGAAACAACACAACCATCCCTGGGAGCGCCAACTATACAGCCAACAAATACACATCAACAAACAGACAAAGCCATTGAACAGGACTAGACATTTCCCATAGAAGTAAAAGTCAGCAATCGATTTGAACTACCAAAAGAGCAATTGGTAAACGACAATCAGTACGACGAGACATTGCTGACAGACAACCCGCCTATTCAAGAAACGGCTGGTAACCTGCAAGAAGGCAGTCCACAGCCGGATAATTATCAATGGCAGAAACAATGTGCAAGACGTACCAGAAGCCAATACATACAGAGACTACCAACTGACTGCACCCACTTGATAATTGGCGACTCCTTGATGAAAGGCATATACAGTGATCGTATTTCCTCATCACACGCCGATAACTACAACAATTCCACTTCCAGGTGCAGGGGTAGACAGTCTAACAAACAGTATGCGTAGAATGGAAATCAACGAAAGCGTGAAGAGGATTACAATACATATAGGAATTAATGACACTTTGAAAAACCAAAATATCACCATTTCTCAGTTACGAAAACTACTAGACTTATTACGCCATAATTTTCCAAATTCTAAAGTGTTTTTCTCTTCCATCATACCACCAAGTTATGGCCCGAACGTCGACTAGCCGACATAAACAACAACACCCTAGAGAAATTCTGTTATCAGTATAATATACACTTTATCAACACCACACCATTTTTTTACATCTCAAAGAAGCGCCCCAAAGAAAACGACTGTACAGTGACCAGATCCACACATCACATTAGGTAAATAGCTTCCTTGCTAAAAAATATAAAGTATCTGAGAGAGGGCACAAAACATGACCAACACACAAACACGACGAACATGAATACTGAAGCCAGTCGAAATACCCCCATCACCCAGATAAAACGTCCTGCTGACGTCTGACCCCGAACGCCTGCCATTCAAGGTGTACACATGCTACCAAGAATAAATCAACCTCTCCTTCCTACCCCCACCCTCACACGTAAAGGAAATAACTGCCAGGAAGATTTCCCTAACTTCACTTCCAACGAACCCTCGTTGCAAGCAGCGGTACACACGCACGGTAGTAATACCACCTTTGCAAACCAAGCTCAAGACAGATATGGGCTCCATAGCAGACAACAAGAGGCTCCGCATCACCAAATTCACGCAAAAATACCAAATAAAAGTCCTTTTAAGGACTGAAATCAGTCAAGCCAGGAAACAAGAGGAAACATGCACAAAGGACAGCCGCCGACCGATCCCCCAGCTGGAGTGGGATTATGAAAAGTCCTTATAAGGACTGCAGCCAGAAGAGCCAGGAGCTGCACAAACAAAGAAAACCACAAAAACAGAAGAGTAGAAAGGATAGCCGCCGACCACTGCTGACGTCACAGACACAAACGCTACATAACCAGTCCGAGTTAGGACTCACAAGACAAGAATTAGGGTGAATAAACCCACAAAAACCACGATCCTCAACAATAACCACAACTGATGAAGCAGGTTAAACGAGGACGAATTTGGAATTTTTGTTTTTGAAAAGGAATCGGAATCGGAAATTCACGCCAGAAATGAGCGGACAAGCAGGCAACAACAGGTTCCGCATCACCAAGTTCAAGCCAGTAATGAGCGACCAAGCGGGCAACAACAGGCCCCGCATCATTGGAGTCCAGAACTTCTATACTTGATGCAATTTAGTCCTGCCGCACTGAACCAAGCCCTTATGATGTCTCTACAATACAGACCTGTGAGATAGGATACGTATTAAAAACGGAACCCTATATGCATTGATACTAGAAACAGAGCTTCCTCCTTGAACTTTAATTGCTTACTGTTTAACGTTTTATTTCCCGTGTGGATACCCCGCTTTAATCAGAGACATTGACTTGTATAGTCATTTATTAATTCTTTTGGATAACAGTCGGTTACTTAGCTTGTGAAGTAGTTTTTTCAGGTTAATTATTTGTTGTATGTTCTTTAATTCGTTGTGTTCCGTGTTTGCATTATATTCGTTGGTCTAATTAGCTATATCGTTATAATATTGTCATTTACTTATTGATTTGTATTACTGATATTTTGTAAGTTAATGCAATTGTGGTTTTTTATGATCTTGTATTTTTGCTTACCTTTGACTAATTTAAATTTCTTCATGGATGAAAGGTCTGGGAAGTGGCAACACTGGCTCAATAAGTCAGGAATACACCTTGGACATTTAAACATTTGCATCTTATTTAACAAGATACCAGAGTTATCTTCTATTCTTAATCAAAGTTTTCATTTATTCTGGCCTTAGTGAAAGTAGGCTTAATGATAACATTTCAGATGAGGACATCTCTATTAAAGGGTACAAGTTTTTAGAAGGGATCCCTGTAGGAAACAAGAGACAGGCATAGTAACATATGTTTCTAATTTACTAAATGCTCACCGTAGGCTAGACTTTGAAACTTGCGAAATAGAATGTATTTGGTTAGAGCTAAAACTTCAAAACCGCACACCCCTGATATCTGGCTACCTCTATTGAAATCCCAGTGCTGGACACGTCTGGTACGAAAACTTCACTACCATGATGGATGTGGTTTTCGCTTCCGGGAAGGAAATTATACTACTCGGAGACTTTAACATTGACACCAACAAATCCAACATAATATGGGGAAATATAATTGCATCATACAATTTCCAACAAATAGTACAACAAGCTACTAGAGTAACAAAGTCATCTTCAACAGTCATAGATCACATTTTATGTAACTTGCTCAGACAACATCATAGAATGCACCGTACCCAATTGTGCAATGAGCGATCACTACCCAATATGCTGCACGTGGTCTAAAAAAGGAATTAAAACTCCTAAACATAAACACATAAGTGTAAAATATAGAAGTTACAAAATTTCAACCAAAACGCATTTTTACAGGACTTGCTCAGTTCACCTCTAGACAATGTTTATCAGCTTCCTGACCCGGATGATGCTCTGGAATTCTGGATGAAAACCATTTATTGATGTTTTTGATAGACATGTGCCAATCAAGGAAGTTCGAGTAAAACACCACGTCAAGCCACCTTGGATCACCCAGGAAATACTTGAAATTATGAGAGACAGAGATAAAGCACATAAAAGCGGGATCTCAGGGCATACCGTACTCTTAGAAACAAAGTTCAATATAACCATACGACGGGAAAAGAAAATTACTTTAAGAACTTAGTAATGGATAAAACAAATAGTAAGGATATATGGAAGGCAATTAACACCTTGACAAACAAGTATAACTTCCGAAATTCTTTACCATCAAATCATATTACATGCGACCAATTCAGTAATTTTTTTTCAAACTGACATAGACCAGTTGAAGGCTTCAATACCTAATTCTCCTTGCAACTTATCTTTATTGTCATCGTTTTGCGAGAATAGAT
>JACEFZ010008664.1:52500-258107 GCA_014155875.1 Cepaea nemoralis
TCTTTCTCTCTCTCTCTCTCAACTTTAAGTTAACTCTCTCTGTGTCCACCTTTAACTTAACTCTCTCTCTCTCTCTCTCTCTCTCTCTCTCTCTCTCTCTCTCTCTCTCTCTCTCTCTCTCTCTGTCGGACTTTAACTAAACTCATTATCTCCCTGTCAAACTTTAACTTAACTCTCTTCTCGTGCTTTTCAGCTTTAAATTCTCTCTGTCTCTCTCAGTCTCTGTCTCTGTCTCTGTCTCTCTCTGTCTCTCTCTCTCTCTCTCTCTCTCTCTCTCTCTCTCTCTCTCTCTCTCTAAATTTAATTGCATTCTTTCTATCCCTGTCTAACTGTAATTTCACTCTTTCTCTCCCTTAACCTTCTTTAACTTAACTCTTTCTTGCTCTCTCCCCAGCTTTAACGTAACTCGTTCAGTTCCAGAAGGTTACACTGCAAGCACATAAAGGGGAAATCCTACTGTCACGAAACTCCCTCAGACGTGTCTTTGCAGGGAAATCTACTACGGGGATAGCCGAGCTATTTTTAGCCTCGCGGAAGCCCCTGTAATTCGCTTGTTCTAGATGGCACTACTTCTTTCTGGTTGTTGTTATTTTGGGTTAGCGTTCTGCACCCGAAAGACCCTGAACTTACCTTAGATGGGATCATCGTGGAGGATAACCCATGAACCACGAGAAAATCATTTTTCTCCAGAAACTTCAAACTTCTGCCGGCTTCGAGTAACTTCCTGGACACGACTGCACGTGTTTTTTGAAACAGGGTTATATTCATGGCACTTTCCAGCACCTGACAAAATTCTGTCAGATGGAAGTATTGGTTCAATCTCTAAGGTAATACCTCAATTACTACTTTACTTTTCTTGTTTACTTGTCAGGGCCGCGCTTGATATGTGTATTCGCTGAGCCTAATCATGAATATTAAGTAGCACTATCTATTGAATATAGGCGTAAACATAGAGACGATCAAGTGTTTGTTTATTCTAGTTCTAACAGTTATTCTAACAGTTGAATACTGATGAGAAATAGTGATTGATTGAAGTCCTTTTGTATACGCCTGTGTTTGTTCGATAGATAGATAATCTGTGTGATTTAGGAACTTGCATTTAATTGTGATAGGGCAAGATAAACCCGGTGATAGCTGAGACTGAAGTCAGTAGGCAGTGAATAACAACAGAGGGGGGGGGGGGGGGGGGTGGAGGTAGCTAATCCCCAGTGCTGTTTAGTTGTGACAAGACAGAATAGATTAAGGAGAGTGATGTGTTATGATGTTTATTGATTAATCGGTAGATTGCAGAGTATACAAGAACATCGGTTAGGTTAGGCGCGAGATATAGAACCGTAAAGTGAGGGGAGTAACGTCTTGTCTCAACCCAGTCCGTAACGTGTTTGTATCTTG
Source organism: Cepaea nemoralis (assembly GCA_014155875.1). Taxonomy (NCBI): domain Eukaryota; kingdom Metazoa; phylum Mollusca; class Gastropoda; order Stylommatophora; family Helicidae; genus Cepaea; species Cepaea nemoralis. The sequence continues at coordinate 53,893 of JACEFZ010008664.1, forward strand.
GTCGCGGAGATGGTCCCTTTGTTATATCATGTATGTAATAGATGAACGTTTAACGACAAGGTTCAACAAAAAAATGGCAGCAAATGTTCAGCGCTTTAAACTTGTATATATAAATCCTAATTGGCAAAGAAATGCGACCACTCCCGCGGAGAAGGCACGTAATCGTTCGTTGTAAAATTGTTTGCTCATGACAGTGTAATGATAACAAAGGGATTCAACACAAGGACGAACATAAAGTATGGTTTTCGTTCAAAACACTTGTTTTGTTCATTCACAATTCACCTTCACGCCACATGAGTCATCTTGACAACAACAGGCCGTGGACATTTCCTGAGTACTTTTACTTCATCCACCCCCGACTCATACTGTGAGTGGATAAAAATACTCAGTAACTTCTTACTGGTAAACAGCCTTGCTTTCTGTCCCAACACGGCTGATTCTTTTAACTCCGTGGAAACTCACACTTTACACCGACCTCACCCCGCTGGCCACTACTGAGGTTTTATTTTTATTTTTAACCATTAACCCGCACCAACTCTGGCTGCGGAAGGGGTACTGTTACTACCCCCGTCGGTCACCCCTCTGGCGTAACCGCAACTATCAAATTCTGTGTATTCTACACAATAATGTACATCTCCCCTTCCTGAGAGTTCATTGTTCTCAGTACTTTACCTGTACTGTCCACTGTCCCTTGACCTATAAACACATGCGCCTGTCTTTCAACACGACAGTTTTTGTCTGTGCGCTCTTTGTAACTAGTGACCAACCCCGTCACCCCACACTCTCCGTTGACCTGTGCCGTGTCTTCTCCACGCGCGCTGTTTTTGATGTGCCGTGGTGTCCTTTCGTGAACTGTCTGCTAGCTTGAGTATTCACTCTCGTCTGTCTGTGTTAATTATTTGGTGCACACACAAAAGAGTTGCCGTTAATCTCTTGAAGCAGTAATGTCTAAATTGATGGAACGTAATCACCAGATAATACCTCCTCTCTAAGCGACAAGCTCACCGATATCTCAATATATCACCGTGGTCCTTGACCGAATGTAGCAGTCAGAAAATCTTTACTAAGCGACGAGTTCTCAGATATCTCAGAATGACAACAATGTCTATAATGCAATGGGTTTCTTGACCGGACGAGCCCTCAGATATCTCACAATGTTATTTATAATAACTGAGTGAGATGGTCGTTGTCTAGATTACAATGCTCCTTGTATGTCACTATGGAGTGTAAGTTGAGCTAGCCACCTGTCTCACAATATAACTCACCCCCACAGTACACACCCGCCAGTCAGTGAATAAGATTGAGTTGGCGCACATAATCTTTTAATGTAGAAGAAACACGGACACACGTAACATATTTCCATATCCAGAAAACAATATAATCCACAGAATATATATATGCTCCTCACAACTCAACACGCACACATCACTGCCTTCTTAAGGCCTCCTTAATCTCAAATCCACAAGACAGTTATCCAGCTACTATCCACGGCTGGACCTCACACAATACAACCCACTTTGGGTTCAGGCCTCCATTAACTATCCAACCCCCACTGGGTTTTAGGCCTGCATTCACAACTCGGAGAACAACACAGGACGGAGATCTCTATCTCACTCCGCTCCTCTCCTTAGACTACCGAACCCTCGGAGTCCAAAACATCAACTGTCCAAAGCGACCCGACTCTCAGTCGGTCCCAGCTTCAACTGCCCTCAAGTCACCTGACTTCACACAAAACTAAACTGTCTCTCACCCCATCCACCCTGGGGTCTGCATCCACCCTAACCATTATTTCTCATGGCTGGTTGTTTTTCTGGTAGCCCGGCTACAAGTCACTTACCTCAATGTCAATGACCCAGGCATATGTCAATGATGTTTATTGATTAATCGGCAGGTTGCAGTGTATACAAGAACATCGGTTAGGTTAGTCGCGAGATATAGAATCGTAAGGTGAGGGGGGTTTGTTCCTCGCGATTCAGACTGGACACCGGTGTGATTGTGGTGCTGATTTATTCAATGTGATTGGTATGTTCATTCATTCAATGTGACTGTAGTTCTGATTTATTCAAGGGGACTGTGGTGATGATTTATTCAACGGGTTTGTGATGCAGATTTATTCAAAGGATTGTGGCGTTGCTTTATTTATATGTGTGGTGGTGGTGGTGTGTATATTCCTCGCGATTCCTAAGGGAACTGCGTGTGTTTGTTCAGCGCGATTCATGGCGGAATAGCGTGAGTAACGGCATCGCTATTATTGGGGGAACGTTAGGTCATCTATCCTGCACTTTTCCACACTCTAGCGCATAGTCTTGGGATAACTCTACGAGGGTTAGGGCGATAAGGAAGATGGTCTTTTCTACATCTTGAGAGAAGAGAGAAACTTTGGGATGGGATGTCAACAGCATCCTAACTATAAGATGACTGGTCCTAACAGACCAGTGTAACCGTTCATGCTTAACAACCGCTAATTAACGGCGTAAGGGAACGGGGTTAGACTTGCACCATCTACATGCGATGGGCTATCATGTATTACACTAATGGTAGCAATGGGAGTTTCTCGTTGGTTTGGGAAGATAGCCCAGAAAAGAAACTGATGATGATGATGATGATGATGATGATGATGATGATGAATTGTCCGGACGGACAATTCTCAATGAGAGATGACCCTACACGTATGTAAGACTTCAGTGTTTTATGATAGTGGTTTATGAGGGGAGAAGAGAGAGGGAGTGGAAGGTACCAGGATCAGGTGACAGGGGTACTGCGACGACGAGACCAGTATTTCCTGGAACCATGCCTTCCTGACGAGCAATTCCAGGTGCTGCCTGACAACGGTAGAGCACCCATGCCTGAGCTCTTTCGTGGTTTACGATGATCCCATAAGCGGGAATGTACGGCTTACAAATATCGATTACTGAAGACATGTGTTAATGATTTTGATGTATGCATACATGTCAGAGTTGTTACGAAATGCTCTCTCTCAGATCCTATCCTTGCAGGGTCTGCCTTCAGTTATTGGAATCCATATACACATAGTGAGGCTGAGAACCATGGCTGTGGGTTCACTCCAGTGATACCACCAACTGATTGCTATTGCACTGTGAGCCAGCCACTTCAGTCCTCTCAATGGATGTCCTACAAGAGGGTGGACTGAACACGACTAGGACAGGAGACCCGTGAAAAGGGCAGGACGGGAGAGGTAGAAGGGGACACAAGTAGTGCGAGTGAGAAGTGTGTGGTGGACTGCGGACAGGGAAAGGCGTGTTTTGTTTAAGACAGAGAGACTGGTGCAGAAGAGAATTTAAAGAATGATTGTAACAAGAGTTGTAAGAATAGAGAGTGTTATGACTATGGCAGCTTAGGGATTGTAGACGTCCAGCGTAGATATATAAGAATGAACTGATTAATGACAGTCTTTAGAATAAGTGTAGACGTTGAAGAATGGGTGTGCACGACTTGTAAGATTGAAGAACGTAACGACAGATTAAGGAGGTCGAGACTACAGTGTAAATTTGATGAGAGAGCAGTGTTGACAGTTTTTAGACTAACGCATAACTTGTCTATAGAGCGGACACTTTATGATATGTACTCATGTGGTGCTTGAAATTAATAACGTACGTTACGAGAAAGTTTAAGCCTGTCTCCGAGTTTACTGACGTGTAGAATCTTGTATTTTGCCTGTTAGAGATTTGTGTGCGAGTGTAAACTAAATTGTCAGTCCCTGGGAGGTATTATAAATACCCAAGGAAGCTGTAACGTGCCATACATATGGACATGTTTATTTGCTAGTTGTCGGTTGAGATAATTTCCCAGTATTTTTAGGGGGGGGGGGGGGGGGGGGGCATGTACCCTCAAAATGCACGTGTAAACACTCAGATACAATTAACACTTAAAACAGCACGTCTCGTGTAGGCAATCACTTGGCTGACAGGGTAACTCTAACACACCGCTCCGTCTCTTAACAAGAAATAGCTACATTGTCACAATGGACATGTCTACAGTAACATCTAGCTCTGTGGCGGGGGTGTTACAGAAGCATTTCATAATGCCGCAAACCCGCGTTCGAAACACAGAAGTGTCGTTTTTATTTCGACATGGTTTGGGTGCCTATCGTTCAGAAATCAATGACAAACTACTGAACGCAAACTTGCCCAGGAATTACCAACAGCCTTAAATGCTGGGGTTGACGGCTACGTCCTGTAAAAGACATGCAACTAGTTTAACCGTAACGTACAACCTACCAGAACGAGACAGACAGAAATGATTGTGAGAGAGGACGAGAGAGAGAAAGAGAGGGAGGGAGGCGAAAAAGGGATAGATAGAAGGATATAATTAGAGAGCGGCTGCGAGAGAGAGAATGAGCGAGCGGGGGAGAGCGGGAGTGAAAGAAGGAGAGAGAGAGAGAGGGAGAGAGAGGGAGGGAGAGAGAGGGAGAGAGGGAGAGATAGAAAGAGAGAGAGAAAGAGAGAAAAGAGAACGAACGAACGAACGAACGAACAGACTTTGTTTTCAAAGGGTAACACGTTGGGCACGCAGGCCCGTCTTACATTCGGCCCTTCCAGTCACTCATCTTTCGTTCATCAGTGCATAGTACATTCACATAGGGAAAAAAACACATTGTCAAATGATTGTTGTAAACATAAACAATGCATGTTACCATGTTATGAGACAAATCCCCCACCCACCCACCCACCCATCCCATATCCATCCGTACGTCCCCCACACACACATCCACCACCCAACCACACACATACCCCCAGGCACATACATGCCCACATCCATCCACCCATAATCAATCACTGAGAGGATCATGTGCTGGTATAGTGTGAAGAGCATTCTCTGCTCTGAGTCCATTGCAGCAATAGTTTTATGTGCGTTGAGTCCCTTTTGAGATCTTGTCACAACTGTCTCCACATGGTCCTTGAAGGACAGGCTCCTGTCAAATGTGATTCCCAGGTACTTTAGTTTGTTATCTCTGTTGACGCTTCTACCATCTATAGTGAGGCTTGGGACATCATTTCTCACAATCCTTTTGTCCAGAGAGCACCACAAAATAGCTGCCTTTTCCGGGTGAATGACAGTACTCATTTCATTGCTGGAGTCAATCACTTTGTCTAATGTCGTCTGTAGCTCCTGGGCTGTTTGCTCCATATATCTCCTCTGCCTATATGCAAGAATATCATTTGCAAATGTTAGTATTCTTCCAACCCTTATTGCTTCTAGGTTTGCAATCTTGCTCATATACACGTTAAAGAGCACCGGTGAGATTGCGGATCTCTGTGGCAATCCCGGGGTTACAATATGTGGCTCTGAGGTCCATGCACCCAGACGGAGAGCAACCCGACGAGAATGCAGGACGGCTGCTATCCAGTTCACCAACTAGGGATTGACACCCTTCTCCATCAGTGCCGTCATCAAAATGTCATATCGAACTCTATTGTATGCATCCTCGAGATCAAGCGCTGCCGCCTTCGTTTCCTGTCTACTCTGAAACCCCTCATAAACATCAAAGGCAAAAGTGGCTGCATTTGACTAGGTACCTTTTCCTGGCCTGTAGCTCCCCAGGCCTCTTGGAAGAAGCTTCACCCTTTCCAAAAACTCTTGCAGCTTGACAGCTGTCAGCAATCTAGTTTTGACAGGCATACATGGATTCTTCTTTTGTACCACACGATTGATAAACTCGTAAGTCGTACAAAAGGGTATACATTTTATTCTGGCCTAGTTACACATTAGCTCCAAGAGCTGATAACCACAATGATCATACACATCATCATATTATAACTTTACAACGTTATCTATGGTAATAGCTATTATCTAAGTCTAAGCCTAAGTCATCACTATTTCTAATGGTCCCTAAACAAACATCGTATTCAGAACGAATACGTCGATCTGCACTCTACGATGCCTTGTCCCCGTCTGTCCGACTTTCGTGGCGTGTCCAGCCAAGAGCCGGTGATTCTTCGTGCGTCAGCAGGTTTGCGTGCTCGGCGATCCAGCACGCGTTTAGTGGCCTGTCCACTAGTTACTATTCTAAAGTTACTACAATTAATGGATACTCCCCGTGGTAATGGTTTCACCACTCTAACCTGGGTAAATCCTAGTCAAGTCTTACCTTGTCCCCTTTATGACACGTGCGTGTCCAGTAGGAGAACTGTTTATAGTTCTCTCTATTACTTATATCCCCTATTCCCTGGGTAGGGATGCTATCTCTATCCTGTCTTAGTCTTATCCCTGACCTCTACTCTTCTCTTATCTATCTGCTTACATGCGAGTCTTTGACAACAGCGACTATCTTCTCTAAAACCTTCCCAAACGTATTTTGAAGGGAGGTGATCCTAAAGCCGCTAAGCTTTGAATGATCCTTGAATGGTTTTGGAAGAGGGATGCGATAGCTATGTACCCAATCCTGCGGTACTGATGCTGTCCTAATGCTCTGGTTAAAGCAATCGGTCATCTCCTTCCGGTCTACATCGCCCAGAGCCTTCATGTGATCATACCTGACCCCATCAGGCCCTGGTGCCGTGTCTTTTGCCTTTCTCAAAATATGTTTACCATCTTCAACCCGTATGATTTCTTCATAATGCATATTCTTTATGGTGCCAGATAACTCCTCTATAACTGCATCTCTGGTGCCCGCATCATAATGATTGGTCTGCTCTAAAAATCTCTGGAGAAACGAATCCCCTTTCTCTTTATTTGTTGTCACGCGTACACCATCATATCTATAAATTGTTCCCACTGTCATAGGTCGATCTTTTGTTTTTATTTGTCTGTGAAGTTTTCAGAATTTTCGCAGTGTTTTATCACCTCCAATCTCCTTCATGCAACATTCCCATTTTGCCTTTTTGGCCTCTGCAGCACAGCGCTTGAAAACCTCCACCTTGTCTTTCTTGACATTTTCCGCTGTGTCCACTTCCTCTCGTGAGCTTCGAGGTGTCTGTCGCACTTTCCTTAGCTGCTTCACAGCAGCTCTCTTTGATTTCCAAGCATGGTCTACTTCTGGGGTCCACCATGGGGGATGCAAAAAAGGGGTTTTAACAGCCCTGTTGCTTGCCCCCTGTCTGAGGCGTCCAAGAAGGCTGTCGGTCTACCATCTCTCATACCAAAAGGTCTTGCGCGCTCTCCAACCCTTAACTTTCCTGGATTTAGAGATCAGGACTGAGCATGGCATTTGATCACCCACATGGTCATTAAAAACAGTCCATTTTACATCAAAGACTGATGACTGAGAGACAACTGCCAAGTCAATAGCCTCATTGCCATTCTAGTCGGCCTACCATCATTTATGCAGACCACATCGGAGTCCACCATGGCATCCGCAAGGGCAATACCCTGTCGGTTTTCTAATCTACTGTCCCAATCTCTGCTCCTCGCATTGAAATCTCCATATATGAGTAGCCTATCACCCAGTAATTCATCCAATTCCTTAAGCCAGTTGCAGTGTTCTTTTCTGACAAAACATTCCACTGTGGCATATACATTTATGATGTTCAAACCTAAGCAATCAATCTCGATTTGAATACCCTGGACCTCTTTTGCACTGTGATTTCACTGGCTCAAGTCAAGTACAACATGCTTCACTCCTTCTTTCACCAGTAGACCTTGCCCATGTCTCTTCTATCCAGTAGGGTTTATATAAGTGGTATACGCAGGGCAATGGTATGTGTCTGTATTTAGCTCTTGGAGCATGAAGACGTCAAACTCATATATTAGCCGCTTCAATACAGGACCTCTCTGCCTCGCACTACGACATTTCCAGTATCCCTCTCTTACATGTTAGAAACCAAGTCTCTCCACTTTTCGTCTTGTTTTCCTGGCGCCTGCCCTCCTATTTCTATGCCTTTTTCACACACCATTTCCTCGTCTTCTCTTTCTCACTCTCTCTTTGCTAGCCTCTGAAAGATGTGTCAAGCGCAGAGCATGTGCTCCGTAGCTCCGGCGACGATTCCCGTAATTAATTGATGTCAAAAGCAAAGTTTGGATATTGCAAGAAATAATCGGTCCTCCTAGTAGAACCTGCCTGCTAGGGAAGGGGCAAAGGAGGTCCCGCAGGTGTCCATACGCCTGGCGTCGCCCCGCCTGCATACCAAACGTTCGACGTTCATGACCAGCTCACCCGTGGCCATTTAGTCCTCGGCACGTCGGTCCACCTTAAACTTGGGGGTTTATAATAGGAGTTTTCCATCTCCTAGATTGGCTGCTGTATTAGCTAATGGGCCCATTCCAGGCGGGGGCAAGAGGTCCCAGCGCCTCATTTATGGCAAACACCGTTGATACATCTGTACGGGAAACAAAACCAAGAGGAGTGGGTCAGAGTGCCCGCGGCGCATTCAGACTTGTGCAGAGTTATAATCACAATGAGCCGGGAGTGCAGGGAGTGGCCAGCAGGGGTCACGGAAGTGGAAATCCAGCAAATAATTCAGGATAATTCACGCCGGGGTGATGTGATTATATACACAGATGGTTCGGTGTTGAGAGGCAGGAGAAGTGACTGGGGATTCTTACCAAAAGCTAATGGTCGACGTTTGGTGCAGGAGAGCCTGACATATGATACCACAAGAATGGAGGTGGAGGCGGTCAGTGCAGCTTGCCGCTGGATGGAGAATACGATGCACACACACACACACACACACACACACACACACACACACACACACACACACATCGTGATTGTAACTAACTCAGAAAGCATGCTGAGGAAGGGTGAGGACAGGCAAGCTTCGTGCAGGGTGACTTGCTTCGCTTCGGAAGTCACGGATGATAAGCATCGTCTTTATCTTTTCTTCGGGGCATGCTGGTGTGCTGGGGAATGAACAGGCGGACATATTGGCTAGCTATGCAAAATTTGGTGGAGTATTGATGCATGATAAGGCAGACGTGGTTGCGGCCTTGTGGGAGCACGTGTACACCTCGGAGGAGCAAATGGATCACCATGGTCTGGCAAGAATGCGACAGCGGTGCGTGACAAGGGGATCTTTCTGACGATCGACGCTCAGAGGAAAGGCGAGACGGACTTATAATCAGATTGCTACTGGTACTATTAGTGTTGGAACTCTTCGCTGGGTGCTGGGGATGGGGACGAAGCACTTATGAGAATGCCCCGAATGCTGTTATGTCGATTCCTAAATCAATCAATCACACCATCAGATCCACATCGCCCACAGCTTATTTGGAACCCGCAACTCAGTATGGCATTTGTGAAACATGGTCACTGCCCCTAAGCTGCAGTGCCGACATTAAGGCTCCTTAAGTACTTCACACACATACTGTCTCTGCTTTAATATAGCACACAATTACTTTTATCATGAAATAAAGAAAGCGGTTCGTGCAGTACAGTATAACTACTGTACATGATGTAAAACAAGAGCAGACAAGCCGATAAACATCTAGTGGCATTGGAAATATTGTTTCTGATGAAAATGCAAAGTGTACCATTGACAGACAGGATATCCAATGTACATGTTATAAGAAGAAATACATTAGAGAATTTGGTGAAAACTGGAAAGATTAAGGGGAAAAGAACAATGGGAAGGCAGAGAATTAAATGTCTGGATAGCATGGCCACGTCGCACGGACGAGACAAGAAAACAGAGCCGATCCACTACTCTGGTGATCTTAGGAAATGGTGAAACATGACCGCCAACGCTTCTTGGCATTGCAAAAGATAATGTAAAAAATATCACTAATGTGTTTTCAGTAAAGAATAAATAATGTAGTTATAGTAAAGAATCAATACAGTAGTTGTAATAAAGGATCGACACTTTAGCTGTAGTAAAGAATCAATACTATAGTTGTAGTAAAGAATCAATACTGTAGTTGTAGTAAAACATCAATATTGTAGTTGTAGTAAAGAATCAATATTGTAGTTGTAGTAAAGAATCAATATTGTAGTTGTAGTAAAGAATCAATATTGTAGATGTGTTGTTTGTCCATCAAGAATGATGATGACCATTCATTTCATCCAGTGGGGTTGAAGGTATGGAGCCGTGGGTTCTAAGATGGCTGATAAGGCCTATTTTGGCTCGAAATGTTCTTTGACAATGTGGGCAAGGAATGCTTGACGTTTCTGGAGGAGTATTTCCTGCAGTGGTTTTTCTGTCCTGCCTTTTCTTCACAGATCTTGCAGTCCTGGTTGCCTCACATATAACTGCACCCTTGCGTAATGATGCACGCCACGAATTTCGGTCTCTGGCTGCAGCCTCCCAGGTGTCATGATGAATTCCAAAAGCCTTCAGTGAAATTTTCAGAGTGTCTTTAAAGCGTTTCCTCTGGCCACCTTTGGAGCGTTTAGGGAGCCTGTGATCTGGCATGCGAGTCAAGTGACCAGCCCAGCGAATCTGATTCTTCATCAGTAGAGTGTGGATACTGGGCATGGATGCTCTTTCTAGGACTTCAGTGTCTGGAATCTTGTCTTGCCATTTAATCTTCAGTAGCTTCCTCAGGCAGACTGTGTGGAAGTGGTTTAATTTCCTAGCGTGTCGCTGATAAAAAAGTCCAGGTTTCACAAGCATATAGCAGTGTGGATAATACAACTGCTTTGTAGACTTTTAGCTTTGTTTGCAGGCTTATTCCAGTTCTGTCCCATACATTCTTGTACAGTCTGCCAAAGGCCGCACTGGCCTTGGAGATTCTTGCATTCACTTCGTCATCAATTGTGGCAGCTTGTGACACAGTGCTGCCAAGATAGGTGAATTTGTCCACAACACTTAGTCTATGATCATTCACTTTGATATTCGGCACAGTGTGATTATTCCCTGGAGCTGGCTGGTACATAACTACAGTATTCTCCAAGTTGATATTGAGCCCAAAGTTGGCACAGGCATGTGAGAAAGCTGAAACATTATGTTGCATGTCCGCCTCTGAGTTGGCGTACAGAGCGCAATCATCAGCAAACAGGAGCTCTCTGACGGTGTCGCTGTTAATTTTGGTTTTAGCTTTCAGCCTTCTGAGATTGAATAACTTTCCATCCATACGGTAGTTGATGTCTATTCCAATGTCGTCGTTCTCGAAATCATTCATCAGCATTGCTGAAAACATGAGGCTGAACAGTGTTGGTGCCAGGACACATCCTTGACTTCACTCCATTGGTGACAGGAAAGGGTTCAGACAGTTCGCTATTTTTCTGTACTCTTGCCTGCATGCCATCATGAAATAGCCGCACTATTTGGACAAACTTTCGTGGACAGCCATATTTTGCCATAATCTTCCACAGTCCTTCTCTGCTGACTGTATCAAAAGCCTTGGTAAGGTCAATGAAAGTGGAGAACATTTCACAATTCTGTTCCTGACATTTCTCTTGCAGCTGCCTTGCAGCGAAAATCATGTCAACAGTTCCACGTTCTTTTCTGAAGCCACACTGACTCTCAGGAAGAAGACCTTGATCGAGATGGACCATGAGGCGATTGAGAAGAATTCTGGCGAGTATCTTCGATGCAATTGAAAGCAAGGAGATGCCTCGGTGCTTGTCACAGGATTGGCGGTTTCCTTTACGTTTGTAAAGGTGGACTATTGACGCGTCCTTGAAATCTTGTGGCATGGTCTCGTTCACCCATATGTTTGTAAAGACTTGGTGAAGCTGCTCTACTAGGACCGGCCCACCTGCCTTTTATATCTCTGCCGGGATGGAGTCAGGACCAGGTGCCTTGCCGCTGCAGAGTTGCTGGATGGTTTTGTTTACTTCCACTATGGTTGGCAGGTCATCAAGTGTCTCGTTGGTAGGAACTTGAGGAAGGCAGTTGATGGTTTCATCATCGAAGAAAGAAGTTGCATTTAAGATGTTGCTGAAATACTCTGCCCAGCGTTGAAGAATTTCTTTCTTATCGGTGATCAATGTTCCCCCATCTGCACTAAGGAGGGGAACTATGCCTGGTGATGTAGGACCATAGACCGCTTTCAGTGAGTCGTAGAAGTTTTTCATACTTTTCATTTTGTTTTCCATTCATGCCTTGAATCTCATCAGCTTTGCTGCTCAGCCAGGAGTCCCGCATGTGCCGAAGTTTCTGCTGCACTACTCTCTGAATGTTCTTGAAGGCATCTTTTTTGTTATGTTGACTTTGGGTCATTCAAATGTGCCTTGAGGAGAAGATGTTTCTCGGCCAGCAATTGGTTGATGTCTTCGGAATTTTCATCAAACCAGTCTTTATGCTTTCGGGGGGCTGGTCCCAGGATTTCCATAGCAGTGTTGTAAATTATGTCCTTTAGGGCTCTCCATTCTGTTTCCGTATCCTGTTTAGCTGCAGCATTTGGTTTGAGGCGGTCTTCCAGCATATTTTCAAATGACTGCTGAATTTTCTTGCTGTTTAGGCGGGTGACATTTAGCTTTTTTTTGCATTTTCACCCCTTGAGGACGCCATGGTTGCCTGATGTGAATGTTTATTTTTGAGACAATGAGACGATGGTCTGTCCAACATTCGGCACCACACATGGATTTTATCACTCTGACGTCTTGTCTTTCACTCCTCCTGACAATGACATAGTCAATGAGGTGCCAGTGTTTCGAGCGAGGGTGCATCCACGATGTCCTATTTCTCATGGGGAGTCGGAAAATTGTGTTCGTAATCAGGAGATCATGTTCGGCACATGTCTGAAGGAGGCGGAGTCCATTGCTGTTACAATTTCCGACTCCATGCTTTCCAATAATGCTACTCAAAGAGGTGGTGTCCGTGCCTACTCTGGCATTGAAATCCCCAAGGAGTATAAGTTTGTCTCCTTTGGGAACAGATGTTAATACATTGTGCAGGTCCTCATAGAACTTGTTCTTGACATCATCTTCGTTGGTCATAGTTGGTGCGTAGACACTCACAATGGGTGCATGCTTCCTTCCATTCAGCAGCGGCAACTTCATAGTCATGAGCCTATCGTTTATAGCCTTTGGAAATCCAGCTAATTTGCCAACCAGGGCCGACTTAATGGCAAATCCCACACCGGATTGGCGTCTTTCCTCGCTTTTCCTTCCACTCCAGAAAAATGTGTAGCCGGCACCTATTTCACAAATTTGGCCTTCTTCTGCGAGTCGTGTATCGCTCAAGGCTGCAATGTCGATGTTATACCTGCCCAGCTCTCTCCCAATCAGTGCTGTTCGTCTCTCTGGACCCGACGCGCCGTCTCTGTCAAGTAGGGTGCGTACATTCCAAGTTCCAATTGTTAAGGGAATATGGTTTACTCTTTTAGCTTTGCTTGGTTTATCTTTGTTTGAATGTCGACCGCAGTTAAGGGTACCTAGCAACCGCAGTTAGTTGGTTAGGTAGTGATGGAACAGTCAATGTTTAGGGCACCTTTTCTAACCCCTTCCTCATGCTATGGAGGTGAGCAGTGTGTTCCTATAGAGGGTTGCTCAGTCGCTCAGGGGGCTGCCGAATCCCACTGCTGCTCCGGTCAGTAGAAGGTTGTAGTTGTAGTAAAGCATCAATATTGTAGTTGTAGTAAAACATCGATACTGTATTTGTAGTAAAGAATCAATATTGTTGTTGTAGTAAAGCATCAATATTGTAGTTGTGGTAAAACATCAATAATGTAGTTGTAGTAAGGAATCAATACTGTATTTGTAGTAAAGAATCAATACTGTAGTTGTAGTAAAAATCAATATTGTAGTCGTAGTAAAGAATCACTACTGTAGTTGTAGTAACGAATCATTAATAGTAGACGGTACTAGAGATTGGGAGAGTACATGCCTTACCCTGGTGCGAGGAAATGCAAAGCTTCTTTGTACCACTTCAACATTCAAATAAGAAAATATGTTAATCAAAATGGGATTTTTCCTATTTGGCTAACAAATATTCCTACTTTTCATAAGTTTTGTCGAGATATTTCGTTACTTGGTCAATTTTTTTCCTTCTTTTTATAAATTTGGTTGAGCTATTTCTGATTTTGGCCGACCTTTTCCCCATTTGGCTGACAAATTTTCCTATTTTTTATAAGTTTAGTTGAAATATTTCTCTCTTTGGTCGATATTTTTTCACCTTTGGTTAACAAAGTTTCTGATTTTTCATACATTTGGCCGATGTATTTCGTTACTTGGTCAATATTTTTCCCATTTGGCTAAAAAAATTTCTTACTTGACCAAGATGTTTTCCCGTTTCGTTAACAAATTTTCCTAATTTTTATAAGTTTGAATGAGCTATTTCTGTATTTGAGCGACGTTTTCCCCTTTGGTTAACAAATTGTCCTACTTTTTATAAGTGTGGACGCGCTATTTCTTTACCTGGCCAACATCTTTCCCATTTGGTTAACAAATTTTCCTACTTTTTATAAGTTTAGTTTATATATTTCTCTCTTTGGCTGATATTTTTTCACATGTGGCTATCAAATTTTCCTACTTGGCCAATATTTGTCCTCTTTGACTAACAAATTTTCCTAGTTTTCATAAGTGTGGACGAGATATTTCTGTATTTGGCCGACATTTTTCAATTTCGGCTAACAGATGTTCCTACTTGACCTAGGTTATTTTCCCTTTGGCTAACAAAGTTTCCTACTTTTCATAAGTTTGAGTGAGATATTTCTGTATTTGGTCAATATTGTTTTCTCATTTGGCTGGCAATTCTCCTACTTTTTATAAGTTTGGACGAGATATTCCTCTCTTTGGCTGATATTTTTTCACATTTGGTTAACAAAGTTTCCTACTTTTCATAAGATTGAACGATGCATTTCGTTACTTATTCAATTTTTTTCCTCTTTGACTAACACATTTTCCTACTTTTCAATATCTTTCACATTTTGGTTAACAAAGTTTCCAACTTTTCATAAGTTTAGTTGAGCTATTTCTGTATTTGGCCGACATTTTTCATATTTGGGTAACAGATTTTCCTACTTGGCCTAGATTCCCCCCCCCCCCCCCCCCCCTCCCTCTGGCAAACACATTTTGCTTCTTGGTCAATATCTTTCCCATTTGGTTAACAATTTTGCTAGTATTTATACGTTTGGTTGAGATATTTTTGTAATTGGCCGACATTTTCGTACCATATGGTTGACACATTTTCCTATCTTTTATAAGTGTGGACGAAATATTTTCCCCTTTGATTGAAACATTTTCCTACTTGGCCAATAGTTTTTTTTCCTAATTGGCTAACAATTTTTCCTAGTTTTCATAAGTGTAAACAGTGATATTTCTGTATTTGGCCGACATTTTTCACATTTGGTTAACATATTTTCCTACTTGACCTAGGTTTTCCCCGTCTGGCTAACAAAGTTTCCTACTTTTCATAAGTTTGGCCGAGATATTTCTGTATTTTGGCCTAACTTTTTACTATTTCGCTGACAATTTTCCAACTTTTCATAACTTTGATTGATTTATTTATAAGTGTAGATGAAATATTTCTCTCTTTGGATGATATTATTTTTTCACCTTTGGTTAACATATTTTCCTACTTTTCATAAGTTTGAACGATGTATTTCGTTACTTGTTCAAAAATTTTTCACTTTGACTAATACATTTTCTTACTTGGTCAATATCTTTCCCGTTTGGTTAACAATTTTCCTACTTTTTATACGTTTGGTTGAGATATTTCTGTATTTGGCCGACAATTTCCCCTTTGGTTGACACATTTTCCTACTTTTTTATAAGTCTGGACGAGATATTTCTCTCTTTGGCTGATATTTTTTTCACATTAGGCTAACAAATGTTCTTACGTGGCCAATATTTTCCTGTTTGGCTTGCAAATTTTTCTAGTTTTCATAAGTGAGGACGAGATATTTCTGTATTTGGTCGACCTTTTTCACATTTGGGTAACAAAGTTTCCTACTTTTTATAAGTTTCGATGAACTTTGGCCAAACCTTTCACATTTGGTTAGCAAAGTTTCCAGCTTTTCATAAGTTTGGGTGAGATATTTCTGTATTTGGCCTAACTTTTTCCCATTTGGCTGACACTTTCCAAACTTTTCGTAAGTTTGGTGATCTATTTATAAGTTTAGTTGAACTATTTCTCTCTTTGAACGATGTTTTCTTCACAGTTGGTTAACAATGTTTCCTACTTTTCATATGTATGGCCGAGCTATTTATAAGTTTGACTGCTATTTTTTTCTATTTTGGTTAACATATTTTCTTATTTGAAAGTTGAATTGGTACATAGAAGCTGTAGTTTTGTCCAGCTGTGAAGTGTGGCACTGAGCAGACAAGATGTAAAACATATATTGGCGTTTGTAATGTGTTTCTGGGGAACGTTGTAGAGTTCCGTAGTTCCGTATAGACACACAGAGAGGTAGTGAACGTGTACATGTCTAATTTGGTACGTGATAACGTTGCTTGTTATGACAGTGGACACTGACATGACATGTTACATTCATTGCCTAAGGCTGAGTCGGGGCAGTTTGCTGTGTTCGTTTGTAATATTATAATCTGATAACATGCGCTAGCCACTCGTCGCTGTATAGGTATGTTATCTGATAGCTGTTACATATAGATACGTCTTCCTCGACTGGCATCGGTGATCACATCTCACATTTTTACCATTTGGTTGACACATTTTTCTACTTTTTATAAGTCTGGACTAGATATTTCTCTCTTTGGTTGATAATTTTACCATTTGGTTGACAAATTTTTCTACTTTTTATAAGTCTGTATGCTATATTTCTTTCTTTGGCTGATATTTTTTCTCATTTGGCTAACACATTTTCCTACTTGGTCAATATTTTTTCCTATTTGGCTAACAAATATTCCCGGTTTTCAGTAAGTGTGGACGTGATATTTCTGTATTTGGCTGACGTTTTTCACATTTGGGTAACACATTTTCCTACTTGACCTTGGTTTCCCCCTTTGGCTAACAAAGTTTCCTACTTTTCATATGTTTGGGTGAGATATTTCTGTATTTGGTCTAACTTTTTACCATTTGGCCGACAATTTTCCTACTTTTTATAAGTTTTAACGAGATATCTTCTCTCTTTGGGTGATATTTTTCACATTTGGTTAACAAAGCTTCCTACTTTTAGTAAGTTTGAACGATATATTTCGTTCTTTGACTAACACATTTTCCTACTTGGTCAATATCTTTCCCGTTTGGTTAACAATTTCCCTACTTTTTATACGTTTGGTTGAGCTATTTCTGTATTTGGCCAACATTTTTCACATTTGGCTAACAGAATTTTCCTACTTGACGTAGGTTTTTCCACTTTGGCTAACAAAGTTTCCTACTTTTCATAAGTTTGGGTGAGATATTTCTGTATTTGGCCTAACTTTTGCCAATTTGGCTGACAATTTTCCTACTTTTCATAAGTTTGGCTGATCTATTTTAAGTTTAGTTGACAATATTCTCTCTTTGGACGCTATTTTTTTTCACATTTGGTTAACACTGTTTCCTACTTTTTATAAGTTTGGCCAAGATATAAGTTTGACCGCTATTTTTCCCCATTTTGGTTAACATATTTTCTTATTTGAATGTTGAAGTGGTACATAGAAGCTGTAGTTTTGTCTGGCTGTGAAGTGTGGCACTGAACAGATAAGTTTGAGAACAAATATTGGTCTTGGAAATGGGTTTCTGGGGAATGAAACAAAGACCCGTATAGACACAATGGGAGAGAGAGTTTAGGTTTTCATTTACATCTGAAATCGTATGATGTTAGTGTTCGAGCACTTATCTAGCTACTCAGTCACTCACCCACCCCATAACACCTAATTTCACTAAGCCATACCCACTACAACCAATAATACACGTCATCTGTACTTTTAATATGTTTTTATTTGTACCCGTATGCTAATAGTGTATATACCACTCACCCTCTACATATCACTAATAACCACTATCCACTCCCTGGCAATGAATAACACTATGCCGTACCCACTACAACCAATAATACCGACCATCTTTACTTTTTAAGATTTTCATTAGTAACCCGTATAATAATTCTGTATATACCACTACGACCCTCTAAATAGCACTAATAACCTCTACCCACCCTTTATCAACGAATGGCACCAAGCCATACCCACAGCAACCAATAATACCGGCCATCTTTACATTTCAAGGTTTTCATTTGTAACCGTATGATAATAGTGTATAGACCATTACATCCATCTACAGATCACTAATAACAGGTATCCACCCTTAACACCGAGTTTCACTAAGCCATACCCACAGCAACCGATAATACCGGCCATCTTTACATTTTAAGGTTTTCATTTGTAACCATATGATGATAGTGTATAGGCCATTACACCCATCTACAGATCACTAATAACAGGTATTCACCCTTAACACCGAGTTTCACTAAGCCATACCCACAGCAACCAATAATACCGGCCATCTTTACATTTTAAGGATTTTCATTTGTAACCATATGATGATAGTGTATAGGCCATTACATCCCTCTATAGATCACTAATAACCGGTATCCACCCCTTAACACCTGAGTTTCACTAAGCCATACCCACAGCAACCGATTAATACCGGCCATCTTTACATTTTCAGGTTTTCATTTGTAACCAGTATGATGATAGTGTATAGGCCATTACATCCCTATACAGATCACTAATAACAGGTATCCACCCCTTAACGCCGAGTTTCACTAAGCCATACCCACAGCCACCAATAATACCGGCAATCTTTACTTTTTAAGGTTTTTATTTGTAAAGTCGTAATGATGATAGTGTTTAAACCACTACGACCCCCTACGGATCACTAATAACCGCTACCCACCCCTTAACAATAACTTTCACTAAACCATATCCACTACGACCGATAATACCGGCCATCTTTACTTTTTAAGGTTTTCATTTGTAATCCTGTGATGATAGTGTTTAAATCCCGAACCGCCTAACCACACCCCACGCACCCCCCCCCCTCTCCCCCCTCGCCACCACCCCGCACCCCGCCGTTATTTATTTTTATTTTTATTTATTTTATTTTATTTTTTAATAATTAATGAAAATTGTATACACCCACTTAATAGTTATCTGCCCTTAGAAACATAAATCATTAGAATTATCACCCTTAGATATGACCTAGATATCACCCCTAAACACCAACCCAACTACATGACCGAGGGAGATTGCAAATCAGCCTAGGTCAAGGTCAATCCGGATTAATCAGGCAAATAAGAACCGAAACGTGCATTGTACACGTATACTCACCTATCAGTGTGTACGTATTAGTATCAGTAGTAGAGGAGACATTGGTGTCAGAGAGGGACACACAAACTGGGCCTGTGTTATTGTCAACGACTGTCATCTCAGGTCTGTCACAACAAACTGTGTCGTGGTCACTTGTACATTCTCTGCCAACAAACTGACAGGTTTGACATGGGGAACAATCATCATCAGACATAGGCGATTCTTGAGGAGAGTGTCTGAAATATCCAGCCTTACAATCAACGATTGCTGGATGAGTGCTGTTACAGGCCTGGAGAAGTAATTTGCTAGAGTTATTGCCCACTTTCTGACACAGTTTACACTCTGTGTTCTTATGAGAATCTTCAGATATGTATGTATCTCGTGGACATGGAAAACACTGTTCATAATCTGGACTATAATACTGTCCTTGCGTGCAAACGATTGGCTTCTCTTTGCAGATATACTCATTATCTTTGTTCAGGACAGCCTCATAACTTGGAAGGCCACAACAGACTGTATCATGAAATCCCTCACAAAGTCGAGCGGGGTTCTCAGCCTCACATTCCGAACATTTTACACACTGATCTGTCTGATGCGGTTTTTTGGCCAGTCTTCTGTAAAAGTCACTTCTGCAGTGAATTACAGTGTCGTGGGTTATATTACATTCTGTGACTAGAATCTCCACTTCAGGATCATTGAGTCGCGTACAGTTGAAGCACTCCAAGTGTGTGTGCCAGTGGTCAGTCATATAAGTGACCCCATCTTGACAAAGTGGACACACTTCCAGGCCAGGCATTACTTTCAAGAGATGTGTCCCTTTAGGGCATATATGAGTGGGAACAGCACTGGACCCAACCACATATGCTACCATCACTAATACCAACAGAATATGCATGACAGTAGCCAAAGCTTCGTTAACTTCTGGCACCCTGGGTGGCTGTATGACTGCTTCAGACACAAGTTTGTATCTGTCTCCTGACACTGAAATCAAAAACCAATTATACCATTATATATGACTACTTTACCCAAAATTTCAACTCACTAAAATCATACACAGATTATGTCATTACGTATAGCTACGTTAACATTATGTAGTTGTTTCTTTTAGCCAAATTCATACACACATTTTACACTGTGAAATTCCAGTTATGAAATAATCCTGAGTTGTTGCTGGATGGTTTGATTTTAAATAACTTTACTGTCTGTCAGCCCCACTGTGTGCAATGTATGCACTTCTCCTTTTTTGTTGCTGGTAAATTTGATTTTAAACGACGACATGGTTTGTTTTGTCATGATATTGACCCAATCACTTTTCAAATCCTGATTGGTCTATACAAATATTTGAACTTCTACCTTGTCACTGACGAACCAGAAGTGTAACAGCCACGCAGACTTCTAGACACTGAAAAACTCCTGAAGATTTTGTGACAGAGGCTGACCACTTGTGCATGATCTATCATCAGTGATCCGCCGCAAGAATGTACTTCTTCCAAGGATCTAAAATAGGGTGGGAACCTTTTGTCTGCAAAGTGCCATGTGTCTATTTATAACATCATTGGCAGGCCATACAAAAGCACACGTGTCAGTCACGATATTTACTCTTAAGTGACCTGTCTATCCGGTGTGTTTTACTATGATTCAAATAATATAAATGTATGTTGTTATTTTTAAAAAAAAACGGCTACTATATCTTATATTTATTGAAGTTCGAGTCTCGTCTACAGTTGTCTTGGCCGCGCCAAACCAAATGATTTCGCAGTCCTTATACTGCATAGGCCGTCTTCCTGGCCTAGAGAATAGCGACTTTTCTCTGTAATCTTCTATACTCTCGTAAGTAAAGTGACGATGGCGAGAATCAGCAGTGGTTCGAATCGCGTCGGTAATTTACGGGGTATGTTAGCCGGCCGCTCAGAAAGCAATGGCAAACAACTGAGCGTAATCTTGCTAAGAAATCAACAATCAGCTGAAAGATGCTGATGTTGACAGCGATGTCCTGTAAAGGATATGCAAAACATTTTTTATACTGCACAGGGGACGGAAGTTCCCCACCCCTGATCAAGAGGACGACATGACATGTTATGAAAGATCTGGCTAAACAAAACTGTCCTATCTCCAAAGATCGCGATTCTGACAAAGATTTTCCCCAAAGAACTTGCTGCGGCAAATTTGTATCCCCATAGATGTTGTGATTGGTTTCATCATTCAGTTCCATCGGATCCAGTTAACATCCATAGTATCATAGTGAGATGTACACTCATCATCTGACATATCAGTCTTGATTCAATTCCAAACTAAAGTGAAATATTTCCTCCTGATTGCATAGAGTTCTAGTGTTCTAATAACTACAGTTCTAATGTTTACTTCTGCACCTGAGAATGGACACCCGTTCTTAAGCCCAACCTGGGAAAACAATGTTCCTTTGGCAATCTGTTAGTTGCTTTCAAGGAGATCTGAAGTGTTTTACAATGGGACTGATCAACATAGAGATCCCAGGCTATTTTATGATCTGAACATTTTGATTAATGATATTCAAAACAATGTTTTCCCGTGATGAATTTGAATAACGAAGACACAAACAATAGGTTGCACGATTTATTGCCTGGCATATTTCGCTGCATCTCGTCAGGTACATACTGCAGAAATCACACAACTTACGTGAATTAATTAGATAAATCCTTCAAACTGAAATATACACATGTTCACATAGTAATGTCGATTGTCTACCACGGTAGTTTTAAACTGACTAACATGTCTTTCTGCTTGCACAAGGACAGCTTACGAAGGTTGATTATTATAGCTTCAGCAAACTTTAACAATCGACTACTTTGTGTGTTGAACAACACACGGAAGACACTGTCTCTTTCAACCATGTGACCGCTCTCGAGCACATGTCTCGCGACCGATGAAGCAGGACTGTTCCGGTGTGTCGGCCTGCCTAGGCTACCGTCTTCTGTGTGTAGTATCTTGTCCACCCAATTCGGAATGTGTTCCGAAACCCTGCAATGTAACTGTCGCTCAGTTCTACCTATGTAGATGGCCTCGCATCTACATGTAAATTGGTAAATACAATTTGATTTGGCGAAAAAAGCTACACGTTCTTTTACTGCTGGGACGGGGATCGGTGTGTTTCTGTACCTGATGACTAGAGCTGCAGCACAGAATGTTCGCTCGACTGCTGTGGTGAGCCGGTCCCGCAGACGTTGCATTACGTCATCTCCTCGGAAGGTTAGCTGGATGAATAATGAATACCTTGAGTTTATGGACTGTAGTTACTTCTGGTTTCGGTTTGGACTGTTGACAGTGGCGCTTTATAAATCCTGTGGAGTACCCATTCAGGTTTAAGGCCTTCTTCAGAGTTTCAAATTCCTCTGTCAGTGTGTCCTGGGTGCATATCTTCCTAGCACGGTCAAACAGGGTCCGTACTAAGCCCCGTTTGTACTGGACAGGTGCGAAGCTCTGAAGATTTAAGTATTGGCCAGTCCATGTTTCTTTGAGGTACACCGATCTTTGAATTGTGCCGTCTGCTCTACGTCTCATTAGGATATCTAGAAACGGCAACGCTTCGTTGTGTTCGTGTTCCATAGATAAAGAGATGTTTATATGTGTCTCGCTCATTGTGGCCTGGAACGACGTTGCTTGTAGCTCGTCTGTGGTGATAATTAGTATATCGTCCACGTAACGACGGTAAAAGGCCAAGTTATTGATTTCTGAGGATCTCTTTTCTTCTAAGTGTGCCATGAAGATGTCCGCTAGAATAGGTCCAAGTGGGCTCCCCATAGCCACTCCGTCAATTTGGCGATATGACTTGTTTAGAAAGTTGAATTGTATGTTGCAGTACATAATTTTAATAGCCTCTCTAGAATAGCTGATGGTATGCCTAGGTTTAGTTGTTTGTCTCTAATATCTAATTCGTTCGCTTATTATATTTACGGTCTCATCTAATGGAACATTGATGAATAAAGAGGCGATATCCATGGATGCCATGTGTTTGTTGTTTATGTCCATAGTATCCAATAATTCCACCAGTTCGAATGTATCTCTAAGTGTTCTTGGATCGAAGGACTGTCGTACTGGCTTTAAAATTTAAAAATTTAAAATAATGAATTTTCGTCCTCTTTCTTTTGTATAATATCTTCCTTAATATAGCGCGAGTGCTGGCAGTTGGTGGTGTTGCATTCTAGCGAAGTGGTCTTCTGCCTTTCAATATATGTGCCACAAGATGTTAATCCCACTATCTGTCTGATAGCTTCGTGATCGCCCAGATCAGCGACGCATGATGGTAGAGACTAGTGAGGGAACAAGTATGTGCTCTCGTCGCCCATGCCACCCGGCAAGGCATATAATGGTTGACACATGCCTGGTGTCATTGACATTAAAGTGAGTGTCCGTACAATATAAACAGTTCACGAGGTGAAAGGGCATTCACCTCGGAAAGAAAATATAAGAAGATAAACGGGGAAGGGGGTAACGCAAAAGGACGGTAAGGAGGGACAGACAGTTTTGAGCGGTGAGGTAGTGTTTGTGTGTTTTGTGTGGAGCATTGTGAGGGCTGCAAGAAGGGTTGAAAAGACAGTGACAAACATTGACTGAGGGAGTTGACGTTGAGACCGAGAGAGGGTCGGATCGTTTCAGGGAGTCGAGTGTGGAGACTCGACCAGTGGAGGTCAGCTGTCGGAGTAATTCGAATAAGTGACGGAGTTAAGTAGAGACTCCGTGCTGTGTGTTTCAGTGAGAGTAATTCGGAGGTGAAGTATTAAAGATTGACCCTAATTGGCAGCAGCGTGAGTGTTTGGGATTACGTGTACTGTACCTGTGCCTATGCAATGTATGGATATATATATACAATGAACGTTCCTGAGGAATAATGTTGTATCCAGATGTTCAAATTAAAGTATTGTGTGCGCAGTCTGGTGTTTGATTTTAATGCATCGTGGTAAATCAGTTGTTCAACATCACATTTACAAGGACATACCCTAGAACCAACCATAGCCACTCCATCTGTCACTCTGACATCATTTACTTTGTGACAATGGTGATACATTTCATTGGAGAGTTATGTAAATAAGCATCTCTACCTACGCCAGCTGATAAATCTCTTGATTATAGTCACTGTCAGCTAGACAAGACACAGGTTATGTCTGATCTCCTACGCCAGTCAGCATGACATATGATGATGTCGATGCATCCGTGTGTGTGTTTTACATATTGTCACTTTCCTAGTGTATCCTAGGTATATGATAATTAGCAGTGGTGATCAATGAAGTGTAAACGGGGAGATACAAGTAACAGGTTTCTCGTCTCTTGGTATGTACAAAGTTTAGTTTATGTGTCTCATCTCATCTCATCATGTTCCTCTTGTACCTTGCAGTGTCGAGGTGAAGTATAAACTTCGTGAGAGTGCCCGATTATTGGCTTCATATATCGATATTCCCATGGACTTTGTTATTCCCTCCGTCCAACGTTTACGTGGTCATCCTCTTCCTCTGTTTCCATCTGGTCTGTTCATCATTGCTTGTTGTGGTATGCTGTTGACTGGTAACCTACTTGCATGGCCAAACCATTTGACTTGCTGCTTTCTAATAAAATCTAGTGCTGCTTTAACCCCCACTTTAGTCCTGATTTCTTCATTTCTGATCTTATCTCTTCTTGATACGTTGAGTTTTCTTCTCAGGAACCTTATTTCTGTTGTTGTGATTTTTCTTTTCTCTTTTTCTGTCATTGTCCAGGTTAGGCATTGGTAGCATGGTCTGCAAGGTGTGGAACGCGTCTGGCCCTGCAGCCAGCAAGGTTAGGATCGGCTAACCTCTCCCAGGAGGGGTGAAGAGCGAAAATTAGTAGCCTGCCGATGACCCGGAGACTACACAAGTCAACCCACACCTCCGCGTGATGCAGACCGGGCAACCATGACCCCGAGGTCATGGGCTAAGGGGGCTATGGCTCGCCATAGTGGATGGACTTCCTGTGGTCAGATTAGTGTCCTAAACCTGCGACTGGCCTAGCAAGCCGGCAGGGGATCTTCATACTGCTCGTAGAAAAACTAAGAAGTATAAATGGATATCGACCCGGCATAGTTAATGGACTACGAGATAGATCAGCGACTCAAAAAATAGGCACAATGAATGTCTGTGGTTTCAATAGTTTATCTGTAAGGAATTAAATATTTCATGTGCATACTCAAGCTAGTTAACTGTAGACATACTATATAACATGATCTGATCTCTGCTGGTGCCACAACAGTGGTCACGATGCCCGTCAGAAGCCCAGTAAGGAGTTCCGTCTACATGGTAAAATCTTTCATTCATGGGTGGGTATGTGACCTTCTGCAATACACACACCTGGGCCTCTAGATCCTGGACATATGGCCGTGTTGTCCAGGCAGTAAAGAATGCCTTTCCTAAACATGTCTGCACTTGCCAAGCGACCTAGACTGATATGTTGGCTACATCGATCAGGGTGAGACACTATAAACGTCGATAGCTGACTGTCTAGAGCATTCCGTCTATGACTGGATGGACAAACAGATGTGGGGACATTTCTTGTCGATACGTGTCCTTAGTTCACGTTGTTCTATCCATGCCAGCACATGTATATGAGTCAGATCCTGATCGTGGGTATAAAGCTTCATGACACAAGTGACATTAATTACACCAGGGCGCACATCGCACATGCCAGTGAGTGTGAGGACACTGCTAAATCTTTATGTGGTATTTCATCTATCAAAGAACATATGGCATTTCGTATGTTCTCTCCCAAGCTTGTCAAAAACAATGTGAGCTGCTTTTATGTAAACTGTGCTAAAGTGCATCGCCTGTCTAGAATTATTCCGACAATCCTTACATTTACAACGGTCTCCCACGGCGTAATCGATCCTGTCCATATATCCTGTCCCTACTGCCATCCTCTGCTGACCATTGTCACTGTAACCTGGATAATATTTGCGACTATCAGGAACAGTGGCTAGTCTCCTGTCACAGACATACTACTCTATCACAGGAACTGTCAGCTCTGACACTGCCCGGATAAAGTCCACCACATCGTTGTGACGGTAATTTTCTGGGATATCTTCTATACTAAACTTGTCTACAGGTATAAAGTTCTTGTGACCTGGATTCTTGACACAGTTGTAATGCTGGTGAATGTCAGCCTCTCCCCCATAACTGTACTCAGCCTCCCCCATGTACAGGACAAGAGACAATACTATATCATCGTTGTATGAGAACTGCGTGTGAGTAGATAGATACAGGACAGCATACCATGCACAACTTTACACTATCAATGTTGTTGTTGTTTGTCCATCAAGAATGATGATGACCATTCATTTCATCCAGTGGGGTTGAAAGTATGGAGCCGTGGGTTCTAAGATGGCTGATAAGGCCTATTTTGGCTCGAAATGTTCTTTGACAATGTGGACAAAGAATGTTTGACGTTTCTGGAGGAGGATTTCCTGCAGTGGTTTTTCTGTCCTACCTTTTCTTTACAGCTCTTGCAGTCCTGGTTGCCTCACACATGACTGCACCCTTGTGTAATGATGCACGCCACGAATTTCGGTCTCTGGCTGCAGTCTCCCAGGTGTCATGATGAATTCCAAAAGCATTCAGAGAGATTTTCAGAGTGTCTTTAAAGCGTTTCCTCTGGCCACCTTGGGAGCGTTTACCACAACGCAGTTCGCTGTAAAAAATTCGTTTAGGGAGCCTGTGATCTGGCATGCGAGTCAAGTGACCAGCCCAACGAATCTGATTCTTCATCAGTAGAGTGTGGATACTGGGCATGGACGCTCTTTCTAGGACTTCAGTGTCTGGGATCTTGTCTTGCCATTTAATCTTCAGTAGCTTCCTTAGGCAGACTGTGTGGAAGTGGTTTAATTTCCTAGCGTGTCGCTGATAAACAGTCCAGGTTTCACAAGCATATAGCAGTGTGGATAATACAACTGCTTTGTAGACTTTTAGCTTTGTTTGCAGGCTTATTCCAGTTCTGTCCCATACATTCTTGTACAGTCTGCCAATGGCCACACTGGCGTTGGAGATTCTTGCATTCACTTCATCATCAATTGTGGCAGCTTGTGACACAGTGCTGCCAAGATAGGTGAATTTGTCCACACCACTTAGTCTATGACCATTCACTTTGATATTGGGCACAGTGTGATTATTCCCTGGAGCTGGCTGGTAAATAACTACAGTCTTCTCCAAGTTGATATTGAGCCCAAAGTTGGCACAGGCATGTGAGAAAGCTGAAACATTATGTTGCATGTCCGCCTCTGAGTTGGCGTACAGAGCGCAATCATCAGCAAACAGGAGCTCTCTGGCGGTGTCGCTGTTAAATTTGGTTTTAGCTTTCAGCCTTCTGAGATTGAATCAGTAGAAGTCGACCATATGGCATGATCCGCCCGTGTGCAGGTCTGCGACTACGGCTGCCAGCGTACCCACGCCTGCAGCTTCGCCGCTCGCCCATCGCCACAGGGCTTGAAGGTGATATATGACGTTGGATGAAGAATGACTTGCGCGATGACTTGGATTAAAGTGAGGAAGAGTTGCGCAATGCGTCGACCTCACTCTCTCGCCTGAGTCCATCTGAGTCCAGTGGCAAGACAAGTCGAGACGACTGGAGACGAATACAGGTGCAGTGGATGACCAGGGCGCTCTACGTGCCTTGCCGTGCTCATTACGTTCCACAACGCTTTGCAGGTAAACGCCATCTTGCCCGTTGAATCAGGAATGATTTCTTCCGCGCAGTCTGCCGAATCCTGTCTTCACATGCTGGGTAGGCATACCCTAGTTCAACCCTTGGTTTGACACCACATCGGCTACCCACGCCTGGTTTAGCCAGCCTCTCACAGCTGTTGCCAGGGCGTGGCCGCTGTCGCATGCTGACAGCTACTAGGAGCCACAGGCACGAGCTGGGTGTCAGGCTTGGACCAGTGGGGGATGGGTCCTGAAAAGGATATGAGAGTCATCCTTACCAAAGGTGCTACCAATGCCTGACACCCCGTACTCCCCCCTATCAATGTAAGGATCTGGTAGGTAGGCAGGTAGGCAGGCAGGCAGATAGGTAGGCAAGTAGAAAGATAGGTAGGTAGGTAGGTAGGTCGGTAGGTAAGTAGGTAGGTAGGTAGGTAGGTAGGTAGGTAGAAGATAAGTTTGGCATAGAAAACACTGAATTATCAATGGTGACACAAATCAATAATTTACAATAATGCCATAACTCCACCAGCGGTTTGACAGGATGCCATGATGTTCCTGGTTAATGAGATAGATGTGTGTCTAGAATTCTTTTTTCCAATACTGATGAATGACAATGTGAGAGTGGCAATGTGAGAGCGGCAATGTGAGAGTGGCAATGTGATTGTGGCAATGTGAGAGTGGCAAGGTGAGAGTGGCAATGTGATAGTGGCAATGTGAGAGTGGCAAGGTGATGATATCCGTATAGTGTACAACTACCACTTTTTGATTAAAGCGAAACTTACTGTCTGTGTCCAGTGATGAAAATTGTCTCTGGCTCTGTACACACGGTACCCTTTCACCTATTCTCTCTGTCCCACGACGAACTTTCGTTGGCTCCATCTCTATCAATGATTGTGGTATCTGACTCTATAACCCCTGTATCTGTATTCCTACTCACACACTCTCACTGTCCATGCAATTGGACACCTCCTATCTGCCTGTGAACTGTCTCTTGACACGCGTCTCTTGTAATATCTGTGTATAAAGTATATAGATTCAGTTATGGAGTGCATGAAATAATGTACTTCTAATACAGCCAAACGCAGAATAATAATTACCGCGAGTGATATAGCAGTGTATGTCTTGTGTGGCTATGCGTGTGTAGTATTCGGGGACATACACATTTGGAACTGGTGTTTGTAAATGTATAAAACATAGTTAGGGATATGGAATACATTAGATATGCACACGAGGAGAGCAACTTGTGGATATACTTAATGTTTCATAGTGGGAGGAAGAGCACCGTGTACTTGTGGTATAATATATCAGGGCACCCTGCCCGGCATGGGATGGTTGTTGTTTGTGTGAATAGCAGCAAGCAGGAGAATTATAGGGTATTGTCTATGTGGTAATATGGAGCTGTGGAGCGTGCAATGAAAGTGATGCTTACACACCAAATCTGTATTTAGATAGAGACATATAGACAGACGGGTAGACTTCCGTAAAGACAGACACACAGAATGACAGAACTTATGCCCCAAGATGTGTAAAACCAGTTTCCTAACCCTTAGGGCCACTAACTTCTACCCATAGGGTACAATGTGACAATGCAGACACCACTGTAAGATATCCCCAGAGAACACTGTACAAGATGAGAGTCTCAACTAGACCGTAAGATATATTTCGAGGCCACAATACAGGTAACAGACTGAGCTAGACTAACAGTTTACACAAGATGGTTGGCATTTTGAACTTAACCGTTACTATATCAGTCATCATCTTGCTTATGATCGAGAGGTTTTCCGGAAGATTGTTATGGGAGCGAGGTTCTGCAAAGGACATGCTACTGAATGAATGAATGAATGAATGAATGAATGAATGAATGAATGAATGAATGAATGAATGCTGCAATATGTCGTGTGTTGTTTTTTTTAAATATTTTTTTTACATTGCCACAGCCTTACCACTCTTCACTAATTCTATTAATACAGTAGCTTAAACCAGACCTCTAGATATATCTAGAAGTTACTGTATCAGCCATCAGCTTGAACTAGACCTCTAGATATATCTAGAAGTTACTGTATCAGCCATCAGCTTTTCCCCCTATGTGTCTCCACCTTGCCGTGGTGGGGGAGCTTGCGTGTCCCATTGACTCCATCTGCTTGCCGATGGATGAAAACTACATATCGGACAGCTTATGGGATAGGGGCCAGACTAAGAGAGACACAACTTGCTGCTCTGCAGGCAGGCTGAGGATAACAGTCAAAAGATTAAATCAGGTACACGTAGGCAGAAGACCTTGGTCTGGACAATACTCTAAGGCTCTCTGTCGAGGGCTGTGGCTGAACGCCGCTAAGCCACAAACCCGCGGATCTGAGAGCCGGGCCGATACACATCTACCGATAAATAGAGGTAGATACTGAGCACGCTACATGCCCAGTTCTGATACTGTGAGGTTGAAGGCTCTCAGCTGGGGGATATGACGGATTCCCGGATGAGAGGGCCTGGCCGTTTCTCGCTCACTGCTGCACGGAGGTAAGGTGCTGAGCCGGCAGCACATGTAGCCTACCTCGTGAGCGAGAATAAAAATGCAGAAAGTGTCCCAGTCGAATGAAATGAAAACTGTCTGTATCTAACACATAAAGTGTAGACAAAAGTGAAAAAAAAAAGTCTCAATAACACAAAATGGAACGCACGGCTAGCGAATCCATTGCGTGGTCCGAAGTCAAAAGCAAAAGCTTAACGAGCGGATGTCGCCCGCAGTCTGACCGCACCTGGTGTGTGCTTGAGCGACCAGTAAGTAACAAGCGAGATACCCAACACATGGAAGTGAGGAACTAAAGCAGCCATGAGCAGGACATCGCAACTCCTTGGGTGAGCCCAGTCTCAGAGCAATATGTGCCGGCTCTGCAATTATGGAAGCCTCCTTGGATAGCCTTGGATAGGCCCATGGTCTGCCCTGCCTTCCCTTGAGGGTTAACCGTGATGTCGATGATCGTTCTATCCTGACCAGCTGAGATGTGGGCGACATCACAACAAAAAGTCTAACGTGCCTCGAAACCCGAGGAAGCTAACCTCATTAAAAAATGCCTGCTGAAGCCGGAAGTGCCGTCCTACGGGTGGCAAACTAAAAATTGGCACTACGCATTTACGTCCGAGTGAAATGTCTCGTCCGAATGTCTCTCGTGCTAGGAACAGCTCTGACTACCTAGTTTCCGAATGCCGCTCTTGTTCGGAACAGCTCTGACTAGGTAGTTTTCCGAATGTCTGTCGTGCCTGGAACAGCTCTGACGGGCGCAACGACAAGCACATGTCCGAAAACTCGCTGAGTGGATACCGTTTGCAGACCTGTCTGGTTTTGTGCGGGAACGGCCCGGGGCGAACGAAATGCCCAATATATTGAAGTGAGGAATTAAAGCAGCCATGAGCAGGACGTGACGAATCCCTTGGTGAGCCCAGTACCAGGGCGCTATGTGTCGGCCCTGCAACTATGGAAGCAACCTTGGATAGCGGAAAATGCTATGGACTGTCCCTTCCTTCTCTTGAGGGATGACCGAAGTCCTCGACTGTTCCAACTTGACCAGCTGAGATGTGGACGGTACCACAAAAGTGAGAGTCTCCCAGGAATGCTAACCTGGTCAAAAATGCACGCATAAGCCGGATGTGTTAACCTAAGGGTGTTCAACCCAAGGGTGCCTTACGCACACCGCAATGACATCTGAAAAAACACTCCGGATGAACGAAAAAAAGAAGAAGAAAGCCATCAGCTTGAACTAGACCTCTATATATATCTAGAAGTTACTGTATCAGCCATCAGCTTGAACTAGACCTCTATATATATCTAGAAGTTACTGTATCAGCCATCAGCTTAAACTAGACCTCTATATATATCTAGAAGTTACTGTATGAGCCATCAGCTTAAACTAGACCTCTATATATATCTAGAAGTTACTGTATCAGCCATCAACTTGAACTAGGCCGCTAGGCAATTATACACAATGTTATACAAGAGCCGGCTTCCTGGCTTAGAGGTTAGCGACTTTTCTCCGTAATCTCGTATACTCTCGTAAGTAACGTGACGACGGTGAGAATCAGCAATGGTTCGAATCGGGTCGGTGACTTACGGGATATGTGAGCCGGTCGCTCAGAAAGCAATGGCAAACTACTGAGCGTAATCTTGCCAAGAAATAAACAATCAGCTGAAAGATGCTGATGTTGACAGCAATGTCCTGTAAAGGATATGCAAACAGTTTTTTTTGTTATACAAGACTGTAGCTTGAAACAGACAGTAAAATATCCAGCGACGTCACATTACATACTGGTAATGTGAACTAGACCGCAGGATATCCCTAGGGGCCACTGTACGAGATGGCAGACTGAAGCAGACTTCAGGTGTCCGTAGATCTCACTGTACAAGATGACAATTTGCTCTAGACCTTAAAATATCTATACCGACCACTATACTAAATAGCAATGTGAACTAGACTGAGTTATATCCCTAGAAGTCAGCATACAGGATGATAGTCTGAATTAGACCTTCAGATACACATAGAGGCACTGTACCCGATGAGATTCTAAATTAGACTTTCTGGTACCTTTGAAGTCATTGTAAGATGAGATCCTAACCTAGACTAATATATATTTTGAAGTTATTTTACAAGATGGCAAACTTAACTACATCGTATGATATCCCTCAACATTTCTAAATTACGGTTATATCATCATAAAAATATCACACGAAATTATGATATTACACAAGAAGGCAAAATGTTTAACTAAGTCAACAAATTCAAATATGTGGGGACAATAATAACATGATAAGGGGCAGATGTGTGATACCAGACAATGATAAATAAACGCTGTATTTCAGTAGATAACAAGTATAATAGGTCATATGTAATAAATTAATGTCTTTGAATGACAGAAAGCGAGTACTGAAAGGTCTTATCAAACTTGTTCTGTTGTATGTTGTATGTTGCATCACGATTTTTCAATTTTTCTCACTGTGTGTGTGTGTGTGTGTGTGAGTGTGTGTGTGTGTGTGTGTGTACGAGAGAGACAGAGAGAGAGTGAGAGAGAGAGAGAGAGAGAGAGAGAGAAATAATGGGAGAATGGATGTGTTAGTGTGTTAGTGTGTGTGCGTGTGTGTGTGTGTGTGTGTGTGTGTGGGCGCGCATATGTGTGAGTGTGTATCTGTAAGAAAAGATATAGAGAGAGTTGAGCACATCCATGTCATGTAACATGCCATTCCATATTTTTGAGTATTCTTATCTTTCATATCATCATTTTGAAAGCCACTTGATTTTATCATGTATAATATGATCACATATACATTATGTTGCTCCGATGTATACTTACATATGCTTATTCTATCATGTTTATGTCAATTTTAGAAATTAACTTATTTAATCGCATCACTATGTTTTACGTTACACAATGTAGACAAGGGGCTTCTCTTAAGTCTTTAGCCTGACCATGAAAGAGTAGGCGGAGAAAATTGAAATTTGGCACATGTATAGCTCATTCAATTTGTAATGGAAATGTGAATTATGAATTTCCCATTTCAACTGGTTTTTCCGATATGGTGCATGGCACAACACACCCTATTGACCAGATCAGCATATCCGACGGTTTATCAGAACAATGGAGAAATCAGACGCCAGAACTGTGATAAAATTCTTGATGTTACATTGTAAAAAACCTACAGAAATACACAGGGAGATGGGGCCAGTGTTTGAGGAAGTCTGTCCTTCGTATGCTTCTGTAAAAAATTGGTGTTTGCAGTTGAAGTGTGGCCGTTCCCAAGTTGCAGATGGGCCAAGACCAGGACGACCGTCCTCAGAGTGCAATGATGCAAATGCTGCAAAAGTGAAGAAAATCATAGACCAGAATAGGAAAATGACAATTGCAGAGATATCGGGTTCAGCAAAACTGAGTAAGATTACAGTTTTTAGAATTTTACACAACAGACTGAACATGAGAAAAGTGTGTGCCCCGCGCCTGCAGACATGTGAACAGAAACAAACACGGGTTGATTGCTGCGGCCAGTTGCTTAACATGTGGCGGTCGAAAAACATGTAAAAGATCATGGGGACGGTAGATGAGACTTGGATTCGCCAAACCGTAAAAAACAGCTGAAAGGAAATCGTTTTGACAGTGACGAAGATGTGATACTGGCTTGTGATAACTGGTTTTGTTAGAAAAATAGGTTGTTTTTTTCTGATGGTCTGTTCAAGGTCACGCAGAGATGGCAGAAATACATAAATTTAGGTGGTGGCTACATTGAGAAGGAATAAGCACTGTGCCAAATGTCAATTTTCTCCGCCTACTCATCATGGTCATGCTAAAGACTTATGAGAAGCCCTGTATATACACATTTTCACATTTTTTTAACATGTCTGTTAGAATGCTCGCAATAATCGTCATTGTATATGTATGTAAAGAGTGAGAGATTGTTCATACTAGTTTAAGTGATTATGAGAGGCAACATATATGTGCCTAGATGTGAGGATGTATGCGTGTGGGTGTGTTGGTGATTGTGTGAGTGTGTGGGGATGTGTGTGTGGGGGATGTGTGCGTTTTGTGTGTGTGTGTGTAATGTGTGGATGTGTATGGGGCATAGGGATGGGTGTGTATGGGGGAATGTGTGTGGGTGGGGGATGTGTGTTGGTGGGAGATGTGTCTGGGGGGTGTGGGAGATGTTGTGAGGGTTGGGGGATGGGTGTGTGGGTGGGGACTTGTGTTGAGGATATGTGTGTGGGTGGGTAATTTGTGTGTAGGTGGATATGTGTGTGGGTAGATGTGTGGGTGGATGGGGATGTGTGGGTGGGTTGTGAGATGTGTGGGTTTGTGGGGGTATGAGGGTGGGTGGGGGAATGTGTATGTGGCTGAGGATGTATTTGTGGTTGGGGAGGTGTGTGAGTGGGGGAAATGTGTAGGTGCGTGAGGAGTATGCGGGTAGGTGAGGCGTTTGTGGGTCTGTGGGAGATGTTTGGGTGTGTGATGGATGTGTGTGTGTGTTGGTTGAGGATGTGTGTTTGGGTGGTTAGATAGGGTGTGTGAGTGTTGATGGGTAGGGGTATGTGTGGGTAGGTGGGTGAGGGATGTGTGTAGATGGGTGGGTGGGGTGTTTGGGTGTTTCGGGTGTGTGTAGCGGGTGTGGTGATGTGTGTGTGTGGGATGCGGGATGAGTTTGTTGGTAGGGGGATGTGTTTAGAGGGTATGTGTGGTTGGGGGGGGGGTATGTATGGGTAAGCGGAGGATGTGTATGTGTTGGTGGTGGATGTGTGGGCGGGTAGGGAATGTTTGGGTGAGTGGGAGAGTATATGTGGGTGGTGGGGTGTGTGTGGGTGGGGGATGTGTGAGTGTTGGTGGGGGATGTGGGAATATTCGTGTGGGTGGGGGATCTGTGTTTGTGTTGGGGGGATGTTTTGTGGGGGAAGTGTGTGTGGGTGAGGGATATTTGTATGGGTGGGGATGGTGAGTGAATGAGTGGTGGATGGAGGATGTATGGGTGTGTTGAAGATGGGTGTATGAGTGAGGAATGTGTATGTGTGGTTGTGGGGGAGGTGT
Organism: Cepaea nemoralis; assembly: GCA_014155875.1. Classification (NCBI taxonomy): domain Eukaryota; kingdom Metazoa; phylum Mollusca; class Gastropoda; order Stylommatophora; family Helicidae; genus Cepaea; species Cepaea nemoralis. Next base: position 89,155 of record JACEFZ010008664.1, read on the forward strand.
GGTTGGATGGGGAATGTATGTATGGGACTGGGATGTGTGGGTGTGGGTGTGTGTTTTGCTGGGTGGTTGGGGGATTGTGGGTGTGGGTGGGTGGTTGATGTGTGTGTTGATGTGTGGATGGGGGTGTGTGGGTGAGAGGGTGTGTGTTGGTGGGAGTTTCGTGTTGTGGGTGGGGGATGTGTGTATTGATGGAGGATATGTGTGCGGGATGTGTGGGTAGTTGGGGATAGGTTAGTGGGTGGGGGAGTGTCAGTGGGAGGGGTGTGTGCGGGGGTGGAGGATGTTTGGGTGTTTGGGAGTGTGCGGGTGTTGGTGGTGGGTTGGGAATGTGTGTGTGGGGATGTGTGGGTGGGTAGGTTTGTGGGGAGTGATGTGTGTGGGTGGGTGTGTGTGTATAGGGATGTGTGTTGGGGGATGTGTGGGGGAGATGTCTGTGTATGTATGTATTTGTGTGTGTGCATAGGTAAACATTTATCACTGAGTTGTGTTTGTGACTGAGTATATGTATATGCGAGGGAGTGTGTAGGTGTGTGTTATCGAGTGAATGCAAAACTGTAATTTTGTGCAAATAATGAAAGTATGAGTAGTGGAGGATGCGACCTACACACGTATATTTTGGGCGGCTGGCGGCTGATAGGGTTTATGAAGGAAATATTTTGAAGTTTTTTGAGTTGGGCGGGAGGAAATTTTTTTTGGCGGCGTGTGGGAACGAAATTTTTGGCGCTGCCTGGTCTGAAAATCTGTAAAAGTGATTAAGGTTGGATTTTTTGGTGGGAATTTGTCTCTGGAACGGGGTGATTTTTGGCGGGTGAAAGTAATTAGTGGGAAAGTGTATGAATGGTTGAAGGGAAAGTTATTTTGGTTACGTAGGGAAAATAGTATGAGTGGTGGCGTGATGTATAAACTGGCAAGGGTGTGACGGGTCGGTACCAATTGTGTTAAGTGTGAGGTGATAGTAGTGAAATTAAAGGGTGGCTTCTTCATGTGTGAGTACGGATGAAGGGGATGAAGGGTGTAAGTTATTAGATGACTGGTCCTGTAGAGGCCTGTCGTTATTATTATCAGACGGTGAAGGGAAACGAACATTAAAATCAGCTATGAATTAATCGATGGTAATTATTACTATCGGGGGAATGGGTTCAACAATAAAACAATCAGGGTCGTGGTGTAATACGAATGCATTCTCCCGTCTTAGGGATAAAAGAGGCCGCCGGGGTGGTGTTATAGAGGGGTCTGGTAAAACTAAGGTGTTGGCACGACGTAGACTTGGAGGGGCCGGTTGAGGTGGAGGAGCCTGGTGGGGTGGTGTAGGATTAGTAATATAATGAGGGGATGGTGATCTAACTCTGACTGGGTGGGGTGGGGTGATGTATGGAGGACTCCATCTTAGCAGTAGTGGTGAGGGTGGGGGTGTCAGTGGTTGCTGTCGCCGACGGTGCCTGCGGGCCCGCAGAACACGACGCCGGAAGAAAGGAAAGGCTATCCTGATCAGATCATCAGTTGTCAATACGGTTCCAGGTACTTGAACTGTTCCTCTAGGCCATATATCATCGTAATCATCTACACGAGCCTCGTTGTCTATAACAAATACAAAAACACATACAACCACAAAGACATCCATACAAGTATACAGCAGACATCAATCATACAATCAGGAACGCCTATACGTCTACATTCAGACACACAAGTATAACGAAACAAACAAACATCCATACAAAAACACGATACTCAAACACAACCGCGCACACACAAGTATACAAAAACGAGAAAGACGGTTACTATTTACCATGAGACTGGTAAAATGGTTCTTATATGATAAACTCGCCCCGCGCGAGCACAGGAAAAGGAGAGCGCTCAGGAATCACAAGGTTGTTTTCGTTTGCTCGCTTTTAATTGATGGTATTTCGGTACCTTCATTTCAAAGGCATGTAAAATAACACAAAAGTCCGAATGGTCGGTAAAACACGAACAAGACACAAGACTTTTAACACACACACACACACACACACACACACACACACACACACACACACACCAGATGTGAATGTTAGCACATGCTTGTGGTAGTGTACGGAAATTAGAGGTGCTTGAAAAGGTACAAATTGGTGGGGAAAGAAAAATATAGAAAACAGAACTATCATAAGGCTTGATAATGAAATAGGCCCCTGTCAGCCTATTAAGACAGGGATGTTTTTCCCCTGTACACCAGAAATATATGAAAAGATCATTGAAGGACATCAATAGATATGTAGTCTTGATTGTAGACAATGAGCAGGACCATATAGTCAAATACACATACGTACAATGAAACAAGCAGACACGCGTGCAGCCATACACAGAATCATACAGACAGACACAGAAGTACAGACAATCCATACTATTACTACTGTCACAACAACAGCTATACACAAGTACACACCCATAATCAAATACACAAATACACACCTACAAACAAAAACACACAAAGACACAGAAGTACAGACAATCCATACCATTACTACTGTCATCACAACTATACACACATAGAGACACGTGTACACACATACAACCACAAAGGCAACCATACACAGCCATAAACAACCAGTCAAGTACAGACCCATAATCAATTACACAAATACACACCTACTACAAACTCAAAGACACACCCAAACCATTACTACTGTCATCACAAGTACACACAAGTACTCACCCATACACAAATACACACCTACTACAAACTCAAAGATAACCAAACAAACACACGTACAGACACAGAAGTACAGACAATCCATACTATTACTACTGTCATCACAACTATACACAAGTACACACAAGTACTCACCCATACACAAGAACACTCAAAGACAAATACAAAGACAACCAAACAAACACACGTACAGATTCAGAAGTACAGACAATCCATACTATTACTACTGTCAGCACAAGTACACACAGACACACTTGATACACTTGATACACTTTTACATACAGACCTACAAGCACACAAGTACACACCCATACTATTACTACTGGTACCACAACCACTACAGATACACTTGTACATACATACCTACAATAATAGCACAAACCATACCCACTTATGGTAAAGAACGCGGATGTCCGAGACAACCCCTACGTCATCAACGCCACATGCTAAAGTCATTAAGTATGAGTCATCGGTGTGTGGGGAAGCAGGCGTGAGAATAGCTTGTCTAACTGCCACGTCAGCTACGTCGTGTGCAGTACCAGTGTATAAAATAGAAGGCGTCTCTTGTGAGCTCAGTACCATTTCACGGGCTGACTTGGGTATCTACAGAGTTATTTTTTAAATCAGGCTGGTGTGAGCAGTGTAGTAACCAGATATTGTTCACGTAGTGACTTGGCTACATCGGTGAAACAGGTTGGTGTGAGCATTGTTCGTGTAGTAACCAACTATTGTTCACGTAGTGACTTGGCTAGCTACAGAGGTGCTTCAGGCTGGTGTGAGCATTGTGTAGTAAGCAGATATTGTTCACGTACTGACTTGGCTACAGCAGTGAAACTTGGTGTGAGCCTTATTCGTGTAGTAACCAGCTATTGTTCACGTAGTGACTTGGCTAGCCTCAGAGGTGCTTCAGGTTGGTGTGAGCAGTGTTCGTGTAGTAACCAGATATTGTTCACGTAGTGACTTGGCTACATCGGTGAAACAGGTTGGTGTGAGCATTGTTCGTGTAGTAACCAGATATTGTTCACGTACTGACTTGGCTACAGCAGTGAAACAGGTTGGTTTGAGCCTTATTCGTGTCGTTGGCCTCTGATAAAATATTGAAACATATATTGTATACACCAGAACTCTTTGCGGTTGTAAGAAAAAAAAAAACCAGTTTATCAATATGACCACCAGACCTACTTTCACGTGTTCAGTGTGCGACAAAGCCTATTGTGATAAGTATACCCTTAATCGTCACATTTGGACCATTCACGAGGGGAAAGACCAAATATATCCCTGTCAGTTATGTGATAAGGTGTATAATACGAACGATGGCCTACAAAAACACAAACGAATACGTCATCAGCCACGTATGAATACACCAAAAACTACAATACCAGAGACGACAGCACCACCTGTCTATTTACACCAGGCTCGTAGTCTAACGCAAGTACCAGACTGCCACCACTGTATCTTCAATGATAACCTTACCCGCCATAATAGGAACATTCACAATGATTATCCCTGTCAGTTACGTGACAATCTATACAATTCGAACCTACAACGGTACTTACATGACCAGACATCACGAGAAAGGATGACACCCTTAGACACCGTGGCAACACCTCCACTCATAGTAGCAGAGGATATCCAACCAAATGATAGAGACAGCTTGGCAGCCCTTAAGGCGTACTGCAAGGACCTATCGCTTATGCTACCCAATCAAGTGGTAGTATTAGAAAAAAGTGTCGACCACCGCTACCGGGTGGTTTTGGTATGATAAAAAGAAGTATTCAAATATCTTGTATGATATCTCATACATGTCTTTATTCTGGATCCGAAACAAATAATGTATGCGTGATGACTTCGACAACAACAGTGTTTTTGATAGTCAACCAGCAGAGCCCAGAAGAATGAAGATCACTAATCCAGAACTTTTTGGTTTTTCACTAATCATGTATGTCATTGATTTTTTCTTATATCACTAAACTGTTTTTCACTAATCATGTATGTCATTGATTTTTTCTTATATCATTAAAGTGTTTTGAGGAATAACACACATATTTTGGTGATAAAAATATTGAAACCAAGATTTTTGTTGATTTTCTTTATTGGTTTTGTTATCGTGATGTTGTCTTGTCGGCTCAGAGCTTACATTACCAGACATGAACAAAGTCTTAGAAGAAGTTATGGCAAATATAGAAATGTATGAAAAATAACCAAGTATGAAAAGGCCTAAAGAGAGAAATGTTTGTTTGTTTCGTTATACTTGTGTGTCTGAATGTAGACGTATAGGCGTTCCTGATTGTATTATTGATGTCTGCTGTATACTTGTATGGATGTCTTTGTGGTTGTATGTGTTTTTGTATTTGTTATAGACAACAAGGCTCGTGTAGATGATTACGATGATATATGGCCTAGAGGAACAGTTCAAGTACCTGGAACCGTATTGACACGTGATGATCTGATCAGGATAGCCTTTCCTTTCTTCCGGCGTCGTGTTCTGCGGGCCCGCAGTCACCGTCGGCGACAGCAACCACTGACACCCCCACCCTCACCACTACTGCTAAGATGGAGTCCTCCATACATCACCCCACCCCACCCAGTCAGAGTTAGATCACCATCCCCTCATTATATTACTAATCCTACACCACCCCACCAGGCTCCTCCACCTCAACCGGCCCCTCCAAGTCTACGTCGAGCCAACACCTTAGTTTTACCAGACCCCTCTATAACACCACCCCGGCGGCCTCTTTTATCCCTAAGACGGGAGAATGCATTCGTATTACACCACGACCCTGATTGTTTCATTGTTGAACCCATTCCCCCGCTAGTAATAATTACCATCGATTAATTCATAGCTGATTTTAATGTTCGTTTCCCTTCACCGTCTGATAATAATAACCACAGGCCTCTACAGGACCAGTCATCTAATAACTTACACCCTTCAACCCCTTCATCCGTACTCACACATGAAGAAGCCACCCTTTAATTTCACTACTATCACCCCACACTTAACACAATTGGTACCGACCCGTCACACCCTTGCCAGTTTATACATCACGCCACCACTCATACTATTTTCCCTACGTAACCAAAATAACTTTCCCTTCAACCATTCATACACTTTCCCACTAATTACTTTCACCCGCCAAAAAATCACCCCGTTCCAGAGACAAATTCCCACCAAAAAAGTCCAACCTTAATCACTTTTACAGATTTTCAGACCAGGCAGCGCCAAAAATTTCATTCCCACCAAATATTTCCCCCGCCCAACTCAAAAAACTTCAAAATATTTCCTTCATAAACCCTATCAGCCGCCAGCCGCCCAAAATATACGTGTGTAGGTCGCATCCTCCACTACTAGTATGTATGCAGGTATGTGTGTTTTGACGAATGTGTGTGTGTGTGTGTGTGCGTGTGAGTGTGTGTGCGTGTGTGTGTGTGTGTGTACATCTGTATGCATGTCTCATAACATGGTAATATGCATTGTGTATGTTGACAACATTTATTTGACAATGTTTTTTTTTCCAATTATATCATGCACTAATAATGAATGAAAGATGAGTGATTGGAAGAGTCGAATGTAAGACGGGCCTTCGTGCCCAATTTGTTACGTTTGTTTGTATGGCCCATCAGTCAAGGAATATGAACGATCAAGTTAAGAAGAGATAGCGTGAAGCGGGGGTAAGGTTCTTGAGACAAATGTTGCGAATACCTTGGACTGCCATAGTAAATAAGAATGGTGCTCAAGTGGTTATAAGAAAACTATAAGAAAGACTCGGTGTTCTTTTTGTCGTATCAAGATAAGAGAGACATTGGAGAACTGTTTGATGACTGAAAAGAGTCAACTGTAGAGGGAGTAAAGGCATCCTTAGAGAAATGATGATGGATGGATTGTAATGATGATGTCATTCATTCATTCAGTAGCATGTCCTTTGCAGAACCTGGATCTCATAACAACCTTCCGGAAAACCTCTCGATCATAAGCAAGATGTCCCGCGTCTGATACACCCATCTGGAGATCATCCGCCACATCCTGCACCCAACTTCTCTTTGGCCTTCTTCTTCCTCTATTCCCAGGCATATACCCTTCCATTATTGTTCTTTCCAAACTTTCGTGACGTTTCAAGTGACCAAAATACTTCAATTTTCTTTATTTTATCGTGTTTAATAGCCAACCCTCCTCAATATTCAACTCTTGAAGTATAGATGCATTTTTTCTTTTCTTTACCCAAGATATTCTTAGAACTCGTCTATAACATTTATATTCAAAGGCGTTTATGCGCTGTTCAGCTTGTTTAGTAAGTGTCCATGTCTCACAGGCGTATGTTGCAATGGGAAAGATGCATGCTCTTAAAAATCTAATTTTTGTAGTTCTGTTTGTCCCACTCCATAATTTTTTCATCTGTTTTAGTCTTTGAAGAGCAATGGATAGCGCCGTTTAATTTCTTTCATCTGTTCCATAATTTTTTCATCTGTTTTAGTCTTTGAAGAGCAATGGATAGTCGCCGTTTAATTTCTTTCATTGTGTCACCGTTATTGGTAATCAATGACCCAAGATATTCAAAATTTTCCACCACCTCCAATTTTCCCCCATTAATGTATATTTCTTTCTCCATAGTAGTTTTATCTGTATGCATTATCTTTGTTTTTGCTATGTTAAGATATAAGCTGTGATTGTCGCTATTCAATTGGGTTGAGGCTATTAGGTTTTATATGTCATTCTGTGTTGTGGATCATCAGCATATCGAATCTCTGGTATGTCATGACCGCCGATATTTAGGGCATCATATAGCTCCCTGTTTATATGATGGCATGGAAAGATATAATCAATAGAATCGCTTCACAATACCAGTGACTGAGATCTCTGGCGAGACATGCTGCAGAATTTGACAAGACACATCATAATGATGATGATGACCGAGATCTTAGGCGAGACATGCCTGCTGCATTTAACAAAACACATGATGTAAATTACATAACGTCTGGAAAAGAAACCTATGAAGGGAGGTGTACATTGAAAGCGGAGAAGACTAAGACCAATTGTTGATGGACTCTAGACCTGACAGACCATGTAAACAAGATATCAATGGAGGCAGCACATATGGCTCGTAATAAATATATTATAACATTTCTTACCTGGTGATTGCAGAGTTTTGCCAGTCCACAATTGCATATAGATGAAGATTGTAATGACAACTGATCAGGTCTGCCTTCCTATTTCAGCCAATGGCATTACAAATGGTGCGGGAATTTCCCAATCTATAGAGCCAGTTGAACTAGGTCATGCGGATCTCACAAACAACACGCCCTGCCGTCACACGTGAACTTCCCGATTTTATTTGGCATACTCTAAATCAGTGGTTCTCAACCTGTTTTAGTCCATGCTCCCCTTCACCATAAGTTTAGAATGTCATTCTCCCCCCCCCCCCTTCTTCATATTTCCTCCCTATAAATGCCCCCCCCCCCCCTTTAAACACAGAATACGTAAAAATTGAAGCTAAATTTAATAACACATAATAGAACAAGCCTAGACGTCTACATAAAACGTGATTTGCGGATCATCGTACGTTATAAAACGAATTTCAGAAGGGTGAGAAGTACAGAATCTAAAGTATGGAGGGGAGAACAATATCAAGTAATAGGTTCTTCTATTAACGCGATCTTGAAATAATCTTAATTCCCCCCCCCCCCCCGAGGAAACCCTAAAATTCCCCCTGGGGCGGGGGAGGGGAATTCCCCACTGGTTGAGAACCACTGCTCTAAATGAATAGTTACATAATGATGACGTAAGCCTTGCCTGGTCCGAGATATAACCAAATATTAACTGTAAGATTCGTCTTCTTATTATTCCAAATAGGAGGATAGGACTTCAACCAGCTCACTTCAAGCCATCCAATCTGTTGCAACCTCCTGCAGCTTTCTTCATGCCCTTATCATATTATTAATCTGATTTTCTTTCCCCTGAGTTCCTGTTTCATCTGTCCTGTAAGTTAAAGGTCACGTACTTTCTAGTTATATTAACATCAGGTCAGCTCAGTGTGTCCTATCTAGCGCTACCAGTGTGTCCTATCTAGAGCCACCAGTGTGTGCCCTATCTAGCGCCACCAGTGTGTGTCCTATCTAGCGCCACCAGTGTGTGTCCTATCGAGCGCCACCAGTGTGTGTCCTATCTAGCGCCAGCAGCGTGTCCTATCTAGCGCCACTAATGTGCGTCCTATCTAGCACCACCAGTGTGTGTCCTATCTAGCGCCATCAGTGTGTCCTATCTAGCGCCATCAGTGTGTGTCCCATCTAGCGCCAGCAGCATGTCCTATCTAGCGCCACCAGTGTGTGTCCTATCTAGCGCCAGCAGCGTGTCCTATCTAGCGCCACCAGTGTGTGTCCTATCTAGCGCCACCAATGTGTGTCCTATCCAGCACCACCAGTGTGTGTCCTATCTAGCGCCACCAGTGTGTGTCCTATCTATCGCCACCAGTGTGTGTCCTATCTAGCGCCACCAGTGTGTGTCCTATCTAGCGCCACCAATGTGTGTCCTATCCAGCACCACCAGTGTGTGTCCTATCTATCGCCACCAGTGTGTGTCCTATCTAGCGCCACCAGTGTGTGTCCTATCTAGCGCCACCAGTGTGTGTCCTATCTAGCGCCACCAGTGTGTGTCCTATCTAGCGCCACTGGTGTGTGTCCTATCTAGCGCCACCAGTGTGTGTCCTATCTAGCGCCACCAGTGTGTGTACTATCTAGCGCCGCCAGTGTGTGTCATATCTAGTGCCACCAATGTGTGTCCTATCTATCGCCACCAGTGTGTGTCCTATCTAGCGCCACCAGTGTGTGTCCTATCTATCGCCACCAGTGTGTGTCCTATCTAGCGCCACCAGTGTGTGTCCTATCTAGCGCCACCAGTGTGTGTCCTATCTAGCGCCACCAATGTGTGTCCTATCTAGCACCACCAGTGTGTCCTATCTAGCGCCAGCAGCGTGTCCTATCTAGCGCCACCAATGTGTCCTATCTATCGCCACCAGTGTGTGTCCTATCTATCGCCACCAGTGTGTGTAATATCTAGTACCACCAGTGTGTCCTATCTAGCGCCAGCAGCGTGTCCTATCTAGCGCCACCAGTGTGTGTCCTATCTATCGCCACCAGTGTGTGTCCTATCTAGCGCCACCAGTGTGTGTCCTATCTAGCACCACCAGTGTGTGTCCTGCCTAGCACCACCAGTGCGTGTCCTACCTAGCGCCACCAGTGCGTGTCCTATCTAGCGTCAGCAATGTGGTGATTGATTGATTGATTGGTTTGTTGATTGATTGATTGATCTTTATTTTAGAAGGGTTACAAATTGGGCACGCAGGCCCGTCTTACATTCTGCCCTTCCAGTCATTCATCTTTCGTTCAACAATAGTACATGATGCAATTACATAGGGAAAAACATTGTCAAATGGATGTTGTAAACATAAACAATGCATATTACTGTTATGAGACATATCCCCCACTCACCCATACATCCCCCTCCCACCACACATCCACCACACATTCATCCCCCACCCATACACACCCCCAGGCATACATATATTCCCCCACCCACCAACACATCCCCCACATACATCTCCCCCATCACATATACAGATCCTCCATCCCACACACACTCGCCCACCCATACATCCTCCACCCTCCCACCCAAACACCCCCAACCACTCAGAAAACGCACACCCTCAAACAAACATTCCCCCACCCACACAAACATCCCCTTCCAACCCACACATCATGCACACTACCACACACCCCTACCCACACTTCATACACCACACAATCCCACCCCCACCCACACACACACATCCCTCATCCATCCCTACACACGTTCCCAACCCACACACACACCCACCAGCAAAGTCTCCACACAATCCCCCATCCCCCCCCCCCACACACACACACACTCAACCACTCACACATCCTCCACCCGTCCACTTGTGTGTCCTATTTAGCGCCACCAATTGGTGTCCAATCTAGCGCCACCCGTGTGTGTCCTATCTAGCGCCACCAGTGTGTCCTATTTAGCGCCACAAGTGTGTGTCCTATCTAGCGCCACCAGTGTGTATCCTATCTAGAGCCACCAATTTGTGTCCTATCTAGCTCCATCAATGTGTGTCCTATCTAACACCACCAATCTGTGTGCTATCTAGCGTCACCATTGTGTGTCCTATCTAGCACCACCAGTGTGTCTTATCTAGCGCTACCAGTGTGTCCTATCTAGCACCACCAGTGTGTGTCCTATCTAGCAACACCAGTGTGTCCTATCTAGCACACCAGTGTGTCCTATCTAGCACCACCAGTGTGTCCTATCCAACGCCGCCGTATTTAACTAACCTCTTGATTTATTGGCATTCGTCAGTAGTATGTCAGAAGGTATTTACTTATTATTTATGGATCCGGATCCATAATAAATCATTCTTTACGGAGTTATCCCGCTATCTTGTTTCGTCAAAAACCGGATCCATATCGGACCACATTTTTTTCAAAAATTGGCGGGTATTTTCTTGGGATTGGTGACGACTTCCGGTTGTCGTGATGACTACTTCCGGGGGAGGGGTATGCGGGTGGTGGCGGCAGGCGAGGCGGTGGTGGCGGACAACAATACAAGCCCCAGACATGTGGAATACTTATATAGATAAGTAGACCAAATAGTCGCCAGGCACCTTGGTTCGAGTCCCAGTATGTGTGTGTGTGTGCGTGTGCGTGTGTGGTGTGGTCACGTGGTGTGATCGAACTCCAGTCATATTGATATCGATCCCCTTCGATGAGGAGACGGAAATCAATTTGACAGAAAAATGATTTATTCAATCTCTCGAGCTATCTCGAGTAGGTCAAGTAATAACCGCATTAATAAACTTTTGCACGCAGATAGCTTCGGCAGAAGTCCCGACCCCATGTATCAACATTAAGCGCTTGGTGAAAATCTGGTTTAAAAATATACTTGACAGCCATAGAACTTTATTTAAGAATTAACCCTAAAACATAAGTCTCATCTCATCTCATCATGTTCCTCTTGTACCTTGCGGTGTCGAGGTGAAGTATAAACTTCGTGAGAGTGCCCGGTTATGGGATTCGTATATCGACATTCCCATGCATTCTGTTATTCCCTCCGTCCAACGTTTACGTGGTCGGCCTCTTCCTCTGTTTCCATCTGGTCTGTACATCATTGCTTGTTGTGGCATGCTGTTGACTGGTAGCCTACTTGCATGGCCAAACCATTTGACTTGCTGCTTTCTAATAACATCTAGAGCAGCTTTATCCCCCACTTTAGTCCTGATTTCTTCATTTCTGATCTTATCTCTTCTTGATACGTTGAGTATTCTTCTCAGGAACCTCATTTCTGTTGTTGTGATTTTTCTTTTCTCTTTTTCTGTCATTGTCCAGGTTTGGCATTGGTAGCACAGAGCTGGTAGGAAGATTGTGTTGTAAAGTGCTTTCTTAGTAGTTATTGATACATGATTGTTCTTTAGTATTGGTGCCATTTGTCCAATGAGTTGATTTGCCTTATTGCACCTATTTTCGATCTCGTCTTCTGATCTGCCATTTGATGATATTATACTTCCTAGGTACTTGAAGCTCTTTACTTGTTTCAAGGGATGTTCGTTTAGGTGAATTGTTGCTGTTTGTTCTTCTTTAGTTATAGTCATTACCTCTGTTTTGCTTGTGCTAATTTTCATGTTATGTTCCCTACACATTTCGTTTAGACTATTCATGTGGTCTTGTAATTCAGCTTCTGATTTTGCTATTAGTGCTTGGTCGTCCGCAAACAGGAGTTCTCTAATGGTTAGATTTGCAGATGGTTCTTCTTCTGTGTTCTCGTCATGCGGTATTCTTGCTGTCTCTGCTTGGCTGGTTTCTTTACATATGTTGTCTATATATGTTATGAACAAGAGAGGGAACAGGACACAACCTTGTCGTACTCCAGATCTTATGGTGAAGGGTTCTGAGTGTCCTCCAGTTGCTCTCACTATGCATTCACTGTTGTCGTATAAACTTCTACATAGGTTTGTTAGATGTGTACTCACTCCATATTGTTTAAGGATTTCCCACAGCTTGTTTCTATCTACCCTATCAAATGCCTTTTCTTGGTTAACAAAGGCTAAGTAGAGTGTTTCATTGAATTCAATTGATTTTTCTATAAGTTGTCTAAGAGCAAAAATGGCGTCTGTGCATCCTTTGTTTTTCCTAAATCCAAGCTGCGTTTCGCTTAGCTGGGGTTCTAAAGTAGTTTGTAATCTTTTTTCAAGAATTTTGCAAAATATTTTCCCAGTATGACTCAACAGTGAAATGCCTCTGTATTGTGTGCAATCTCTTTTGCTGTCTTTGTTTTTCCAAATTGGGATAATTATGGCGTTTCCCCAGTCTCGTGGTGTCTGTTGTTCTACCCAAACATGGTTGAATAGTCTATGTAGCCAAGCTGTTCCTACTTCCCTTGCTGCTTTAATTAGTTCATTTGGTATTTCATCCTGTCCTGGTGATTTGTTCAATGGGGCTAATCTGATGGCTTCTATAATTTCTTCTTTTAGTATGTCTGGTTCTAGTTCCTCGGTGACATCTGTGTAGGTATCTTGAATTCCTGTGACATCTGATGGGATGTTGAGAAGTTGTTCGAAATACTGCTTCCATCTTTTTAGGATCTGTTTTTGTTCACTTATTGGTTCTCCATTTTCGCTGTTAATTATTTCAGTTGGGTCAAAGGGTTCTCCTCTGGTTCGCATTGCACTTATCTTTTTGTAGAAGTTTCTGGTTGCCTCCTTGTAGTTTTTATTTAGGGTTTCTCCATACTCTTCCCAGTCTTTCTGTTTTTCCCTCTTTACTATTCTACTCACATGTCTTCTCGCTATTCTGTATTCTCTGTAAAACTAAAACATAAGTAAGCGGCTAAATTTCTTGTATGTTTAGCAGCGAGTAGTTACGTCAATTAAAAAAAACTACGATTCTCATGTAAAATAAGGCATAACTTCCCGAGATAATCATAAAAATATGTAATATTATTAAACATCAAAGTTATACCCCCTTAATTATAAACGTATGCCAAGGGGAGAGTAATAGGTCCCTTGACTCAACCAGAATTGTTCCCCCTTTTACACACTAACTTCCCCTTGAATGACCACGTACCTGCGCGCACAAGCAACCAGTAACGCTTCACCGAGCACGTCCCGCGAGAAAAATACAATGGCCAGCGGGTACTGATAACCGGTATATAAAACATGAAGTTAATTACCATTGACGGCTAGGCGAGCGTTGATCACTGGAAAATATGCATTGGTCAGGCATACAAGAATTCAGCACAAATATGTATTTTCTATTTGCTGTAAATCTCTCTCTCTCTCTCTCTCTCTCTCTCTCTCTCTCTCTCTCTCTCTCTCTCTCTCTCTTTCGCGCGCGCGCACGCACGCGCGCACTCGCTCGCTCGCTCGCTTTCTCTACCACTCTCTTTCTCTCTTTTTTCTATTCTCTCTCTCTCTACCTCTCTGTCTCTCTCACTCCCTCTGTCCCTCTCCCTGTCTCTCTCTCTGTCTCTCTCTCATTCTATCTCCTTCTCTCTCTTTGCCTCTACCTCTCTAGCTCTCTCTCCCACGCTCTCTCTCACAATGTGTATATGTGTTCGTGCGCGCGCATGTGTGTGTTATAAATTACAAGTCGTTGCAGTAAGCCCCAACAGTGTTTGGTTGGTCGAGTGCCATCATGACGTGTCGTGATGAGCAAAACATATAAGCGAAAACAGCATCGTGTGCCATCATGATTTGCAGTTTCGTATCACAACCAAATGTATCCCCCAAGACGTCGCAGTCAGTAAAATATAGCTATACAAAACCATTACACAAAGTTTATGTGTGCGCGCATGTAGGTGTGTGTGTGTGTGTGTGTGTGTGTGTGTATGTACATGCGTGTGTGTGTGTGTGTTAGCAATTACAGGACAGCGCAGTCAACCTCATTATTCTATGGAGTGTCTGACTTCATAGGGCAAGTTTTGCTATTGTCAGTATGTACGAACAAAAGTCATGTCGTGTGCGCTCTCGCGCGTGTATGTATGTACAGGCGTGTGTGCATGCACGCGCGATTGTGTGTGTGCTATCAATTACAGGACATCGCAGTCAACTTCAGCATTCTGTGGAGCGTCGTGTTTGCTGGGCAAGATTGATGTTGTCTTATTTGAATGGCTGAATTTCTCTTACAGATGGCAGTCAAGGTGTAATGCATTGCATTTACACGCCATCGCAGTCACCCTCAACATTCTATAGAGCTTCAGTTTTCCTGGGGTAAGTTTGCAATTGTCAGCCTGTGTGTGTGTGTGTGTGTGCATTTAGGCGTGTGTGCGTGTGTGTGCGTGCGTGTATGTACATTCGTGTGTGTGTGTGTGTTATCAATTACAGGACAGCGCAGTCAATCTCAACATTCGTGCTTCCTGGGCAAGCTTGCCGTTGTCTTTCTGAACAACCGGCACCCATGATCGTCTGTAGTGTCTGTAATCAGCATTACCATCATCTTCATCCCCCATCACCACCAACAAAAAGCATTATCATCATCATCATCATCAGCATCAGCTTCGTTGCCATGAGTCAACTACTCCCGTAACTATTAACTGGAAAGTCAACGTCAAAGCTCTGGCTCAACAACAGTTAAAGTTTCACATCAAACTTTGTAAATGAAATGCGAAGAATCAACTGACGCCATTCCGATAGTGAAAGTACTTAGACACACGTTTATTTGTGGTGCTAGATCAATACAGTGGTCGTCCAGACCGTAAAGTTCCCCTTTAACACAGGGATAGCATTTACACAATATCTGCAAACTATATCCACGTATTATCTGACTTTACCTCGGATCACCGTTTATCCCGCCATTCTCATCTGAAAGATTGTCTTGGTATTCCGTGCCCACGGGTCTTCTGTTCGATATTGACAGTCTTCTCGTCAGACATCCTCCACCTGATAATCCTTAAAACCAAAATCTCTGAACGCCCACGGCTCCACGAAATATGTCTCGCCTCAGCCGAATCACACAAGGTCCTCTCCGTTGTCCTTCTCTGTTGTCGTCTAACGTCCCCTGTTTCTAAGTTTCCTTAGTTTCTTGTGGGGTTTTCCCTATATGATTTTCTACCGCCTTTTCCGATGACGTCATTCTGTCTAAACACCATGTGGCAGTATGCCCCCTCCCTTTTAAAATGATGCAATCATATTTTTTTCATCAAGAGAACTAACCTGACACATAGCAGTGCAGACACAATGGCTTTTATCGGACTAGCAAGATGCTATGGACACCTATCGATTACCCACAAAATAAAAGAAATATATAACGGGCACGCCCTCCAATCTACACACCAACGGTAGATTTCGTGTATACAGCCCATGGGGAGGCTGTACTAACTAATCATAAAGATCAGTCCCTCATTTGTCCCTAAGGACAAGCGTCCTTCTCTAGGTCAAAACCTGGAGTAAGGGAACGTGAGGAATAAACAGGTACCAGTTGCATTTACTATTGCCTTGTAACCATCTGTGCAATTATCTCGACTGCTATGTCGTGAATCCTAATCTCATCAAACGGGTAGGTGAGGTACCAGTATTATGACGTCATAATTTTAGGCGTAATCGAGGTAAATGCTCTTTAGAGACGTCATCATAAACTCTTTGTGTAGGTGTGGCAATAATGACCGAGTGACAATATTATTTAACGGCGTATTTCATAATGAAATAAGTAGTGGTCTCTATACTTGGAAATGGCTATCACAATAAAATTGAAAACCTATCATCTGGATAATTAAGTAATAATAACTAACGATCAATTCTTAAAATACAACCATACTAACATAGTATTTAATCTAACTACGTTAACTAATAAATCCTTATCACAATTCATTAAATTAACTCTATATACACATAATAATTTTATAAAATGTTCATTAAATTAAATTTGTCATAGCACAATACGTGTTAACCAGTTCTTCTTTAAAGTCACATCGTCACAAACCATCCAAGCGAAAACCCGACACAGGAGAAAAGCTACACAGGTTAAAGTTCTCCATGCCTCATCGGTTCCTCCCCACGTATATTTCTTATCATCCTGTCAAAATCACAGATCGACAGAAGTATCCAACTACCTAAACTATCTATTTGCATTAACAATGATTATGTAATTGTTGATCTGTGTGTGTATTGCCAGTAAATTCGGTGCTATCTAACACATATTTCCAAAATTTTCTAACACTCTATGAACAAACAACTATAATAAACTAAAATTGAATAAAATATTTATATTTATAGTCGACTTAGAATATCGGCAAGATTATGTTTGACTTGTAGATCCTACAGTTTTGTGCAGAATCATATCTCAAAGATTCAAGATTTCTAAGATAATAAATCATAAATATACTGTATTCTTCTGATACAACTCAATAAATATTGAGACAAAATAATATTGCTCTCTATTATAAGTATACTTGATAATAACTGTCAGACAATATAGATCTGGAATATGAGATAATGAGAACTTTTCTGACAATTACAATTTTATAACAGTGACACCTAACACAACTAAGTAATAAGACCCTAATGTTTCTGTAGTGTATTATGTGTTGATATGAACCTAACACTTTCATCCCATTTTATTTTTCTTTATTCTTTTCTTTTATTCTTTCTCTCATTCATTTTCTTTCTTTCTTTCTTTCTTTCAAACCTATAGAATCTCTCTTCTGCACGCATGCCAATATTTGTACATTGTAACTTTGTTGATTGGAACAATGTAATTGTTTTCAGTCTTGTGTATCATCTCTTGACTCGTGAGTATATAGGTGCAATGCCGCAAGTAATGTATGTTTTTAATTGTGCGTACATGTTTGTGGCATACTTTTTAATTTCAGCGTGCATATGTGTGATGCATCTCCTGACTTCTGTTTGTACGTTTGTGATACACTTTGTGACTCCTGTGTGTATGTATGTAATACATTTCTTGCCTTTTGTGTGTATATTCGTGCTACACTTCTTGCCTTCTATATGCATGTCCACGATATTTTTTTTTGTTCGTAAGAAACCGTTTACACCATGTTTCCTCGCTTGTGCATACATGTTTTTACTGCCATCAATTGCATATATCTTCGTTCGAATATAATTGTTCATGATGACGCATTCAACCTGTGAACTGTATGTCTTTGTCAAAGTTATGATGTGAGCAATAAACATGGTTATCAGCCCCACTTTTGATTGTTCAATAGGTTGTGCTTGTTGTGCATGTAACTTTTGCGTGCAACAACCAGTGTGTATAACTTTTGGTCTCTTTTTTGAATGTTTTAAAAATATGTCATTTAACGACAAATAATCTCGTTTGCTTTGTTTCTGATCATAACTTATATTTTCAGATACAGAGTTATTTGATGAAGACTGTTTGTTTACCTCTTGAATATCCAGGTGTACCACATTCTTGTCTGTTGCGTTATCATCCATTTGTGTTATCTGATATTCGTTAACAGTTGATGTACCCAGTTCAAATTGCGTGTTTTCTTCTTCTTTATGCGTTGTTTGGGTTCGGGTACTTGTGAGTGTCTCTATGTTTTCGTCATCGTCGATGATGAACATTGTATTATTTTCATATATCCGTCCATGTTTCCTTCTTTGCTCCTTTACAACCCCCTCTAATTTTTCAGTTTTCTGTATTGCATAATTCCTGAGCCTTAAACCGGTTAAACCCAACGTCTTACCTATCTTCATGTAGTCTTGAAATATCGACGTCATCTTGTCCTACCTGTGCAATAATTATCTAGCTGGAATATAAGATAGAAAAGTGCAAAAATGCAAAGGAAATCGACAATATGGAAGTACGTTCAATCGAGAGTAAACAATATCACAAATGTAGAACAAACTGTCAACTTCAACTCAACAATAATTAAGCAACAGAAATTCAGCAATCTTAATGTGATAAAACTGCCCTAAGTGTTACTATATGTAAACGACAGAAAATAGTATCAGAAATATATTCTGTATAAAGAATATATAATACTAGACAATCAACAATGACAGAAGACGACTGACGAGAGACGTAAATAGATATTTTCTTTCATAAAAGACAATAATACTTTTACAGAAATTTGACGTAAATATCCTCTCTTACTACTGCACTTAACACAAGACAGCAATTATGTGTTGACACTACAATATTCAAGTGTCCTTGCTTAATGTAGAAACGCCCTTCCAACCGCCCAGCTATCCATTTTTGAACGAATTTACTTATTATTAAATAATAGGCACCTCATTCATCAACAATAACGCACTGACCAACAATAACATATACTGGCCTTGTGCAATACTTGGGTTGACTCATTTGGTCCAATATGACGTGTGGAAAGAAGGTTGACGTTATGTTCAGACGTTATCGTTGTCCGTAAATGTCGACGTACGTAGTAAGTGTTCGGTCCTGATTGAACGTGTTGAGTTTATCCAATGTAACAACGTCCTCAGCGATTTCAGAAATTAGTATGTCCCAGTGTAAGTGTGCGTTTTGAAATTAGCGTTGTTGTGCAATACGTAAATAATGTTGTAAGTACTGTCCTCTATTACGTAAGTAGTGTCGTTGAGTCCAAAATAATATTTGTGGAATCCTTATGAACAGCGTTGGTATCTCATGTCTTCACTTAATTTCGGTGACTTGATTATGGGTCAATATAAATTGTAAATTCTTCAAATCGTGTGTGGTGATGCATCTGGTGTTGTCCCAATGTCTTGGTATCCGAGAATCAGTGTAAATATAAATTTAACAAGTCCTGATGTGATATCTAACGTGTAGCGTTCAATCGAGTGTTATCGAAAGAATTCAGGTGGATGACAATGTAGGTGCCAAAGGTAAACCTCATCATATTGTACATCATCCTATAACATCCGACGTCCGCAAGTATTTCACGAAATGTAGAATAATTAATGTCCTTCGCGCCGATAGTGAATTTATGATAAAGTGTCGGCAGCAAGTATCATCATGTTTGGTGTCATTTTCATCGTTGACAGTTGCGTATCAAATATGTTTAAGTGTCCGGTGTGTTGTGTCAACTGTGTACCTAGTTCATACAACTAACTCAATGTGGGTATAAATATTCAATGTTTTTTGGCTGCACTGTTTACATCAGCGTTTCTTCATTAATGCAGTGTCGCGTTCTTTAGTATGCTACAAATGGTGCGTGTAGTATAGTGTGTTCTTTCTGTGACGTGCAACTATCGCCGTGAATATTGTGGCGTTCGTACATTTTTAGGCATCGTCAGCTCTCTTGTATGTGTCCGATACATAATCAAATGTTCTTCTGACCGAACACAGGTATTTTCAGAATAATACATTTATGAATTACTTTCACTGATTTCTGAAATGGTCCACTGTTTGTGCCGACATTTTGACCACCGCCTCTTCCTGCGCTCTTTCAGTTCCCGTGTTGCACCTGTGCGTTACTTTGAGTTATGGTGTGCATTCATCTTTACTTTCGACTATTTTGGTAGGGGCTATCTTGACAATAATGTACTTGATAATCAATATCTTGAGCTCCGGATCGATGCTCCCACATCTGCCATGAGTCAACTTCTCCAGTAACAATTAACTGGAAAGTCAACGTCAAAGCTCTGGCTCAACAACAGTTAAAGTTTCACATTACACTTTGTAAATGAAATGCGAAGAATGAACCGACGCCATTCCGATAGTGAAAGTACTTACACACACGTTTATTTGTGGTGATAGATAAATACAGTGGTCGCCCAGACCGTAAAGTTCCCCTTTAACACAGGGATGGCATTTACACAATATCTGAAAACTATATCCACGTATTATCTGACTTTACCTCGGATCGCCGTTTATCCCGCCATTCTCATCTGAAAGATTGTCTAGGTATTCCGTGCCCACGGGTCTTCTCTTCGATATTGACAGTCTTCTCGTCAGACATCCTCCACCTGATAATCCTTACAACCAAAATCTCTGAACGCCCACGGCTCCACCGAAATATGTCGCGCCTCAGCCGAATCACACAAGGTCCTCTCCGTTGTCCTTCTCTGTTGTCGTCTGACGTCCCCTGTTTCTAAGTTTCATTAGTTTCTTGTGGGGTTTTCCCTATACGATTTTCTACCGCCTTTTCCGATGACGTCATTCTGTCTAAACGCCATGTGGCATTCGTCATCAGCTAAAGGTGACCGATCGTGTGACTCACCACAATGCTATGTCAGCGCAGTGAACGTACGTGAACGTGTTCAGACATGTCTTTGGGGAAAACTGGAGGATGACTCAGAGTGTACTGACAGCATAACGATACAGCCGATCAAATATGACGATGCTTCCGGTCATATGTCTAAGGTATACAATCGAAACACGTGACTAAAACTGATTAAAGATGGCGTCGCACTCGATCACATGTGTAAGTGTACAACCGCGTGACTAAAACCGATCAAATATGGCGCTGTACCCGCTCTCGTGTCTTATGGGATACATCCTAAACACGTGACTAATGGTCAAAAGATGGTCACTGGCCAGACAATATACTGCTGAGTCATTCTACGTCAGCAAATACCATGTATAAGACGACCAGCATTCGTCGAATAGAAGTACCGGTCTCAATGAACAGCAACCAGCTCACAATATTACAATTCGCTACCGGTAAAGTGGCTTTTTTTTTAAAAATAAAGCTTTCACATGTTCGTTTTGTTTCTCCAAGTAGACATATGGGTAACCTAACAATACTAGTATAATACTAGGGATATATGATGCTAGACGCATATATCTGAAGAGACAATCCATTTCTTCCTATAGTATTGTAGGCTGGGTCGACATGGAATAGAGCTGGCAATCGAACTTTTGAACACAGCACTATGGTGGTACCTTAATAATATAGGTAGTAATGTGTAGTCGTAAGGGAAGGTGAAAGTGTACCGCGGGTCCACATACCCATTATCGATAGAAATATATGAACTGTGCAACAGAAAGTGCATGTCAGATCCATAGCTATTATCTGTAATATCCATGTCTATAACGCTGATAAAGTACCCTATTCTTATCTGTTTTACAGATTCCGAGGCCCACGAACACCTAATTAGCAAACTGTGGAGCATACTAATAGCTGAACCATACAGCTATTGCATGGCGTGTCTTACTGTCCCACAAAATCAAGAAGCTGAGAATCCATTCAGTCATTCTTGTGATTATGGTGAGGGTGGTAGTTTTGCGGACCTAGTAACGAGTCGACAGCGGGATGTACTACAACAGAACTTCACCAAACAAGAAATAATCACATTAAGCCTGACTAGAATCGAGGAGTGCATCCTCGACTATAATCGACAACAGGATACGTCAGAACCAGCCTCACCAAATGTCGAGCGAACATCGTCACCGGCATTCATAACCTTTAGTCAATCCACACTAGCGGACGATTATTAAAACTCCTACATAAAAGAACAAAATGGGTGTAATATACTCACAGTCCTATCTTTAATAGCTGACCAGGCCTCAAGACGAAGAAAACTACAGTGGGTGTGAGGAGACTCCATATGTATATCACTGGTATTCTGACTTCACAGACTAGCTCACAGTGACTACACCGCAAGTAACACCGCACCCTCTACGCTATCTATTTCATCATGGCTAGAGGTCATGTGGCGACCATGACCCGCATTCCCCAAGACAGCTCAGCCATACAACAGGTCAAGGAGCGAGTAGTAGAACTCTTAGTCGCACCATACGAACAGCCACGTCAGCGTAATATGAACCGCTTGACCTAAGAAACTGGCTGAAACCGGTTTTACGCGTGGCTAAAAAACTAGTATATAAACCCGAGGCTGGTAACACTCAAGCATTGTGAACAGAAGATGACTACAGACCTCAAGACTGTGCCTGCTAACTGGGTCTACATGACTCGTAGTGGTGAGACTATTAGACCAGTGGGCGGTGGTGATAACGCCGCGTATGTCTCATCCTACAGAGGAACGACGACGTTACACATCCGAAGATTTTACGGTGAAGCCGACCAGAAATTCACGACTAAGACGGGTATGACACTTACTCGACAAGAATATGAACAGATGATCACCATACATAACGAGATCATAGCTGACTTTGACAGACTCAACCAAAATAACGAAACCAGTAACGAAGTCAACCTAGGTACTAACAGAGAGAAGCAAGTCAGTAACCAAAACATTCAAGTCAGTGCTCATGTCAAACAAGGCACTACCAGAACCCATCAAGTCCAAAACACTCAAGTCAAAGCTCAAGTTAAACAAGGGACTAAACGAAACCACCAAGTAAAAGCATACTATACCGCCGGTTTTCATCCCAGCTACAATCAGATGTGTGATGACCCCAGCAACCAGATGTGTGATAAGCCCAATAGCCACCTGTTTGATGTGCAACAAGACATCAACCCCAGCAATAGAGTCCAAAACACTCAAGACAGTACTCAAGTCACACAGGGTACTAAACATCTCCTAGGACTTAAAGTCTGCGCAGAACAATTCTGGCAAATACTTTTCCAACAATACACAGAAGTGAGATACCCCTATAGTTGTTGCAGTCGCTCCGATCGCCCTTGTTCTTGTACAGTGTTATAATGCTTGAATCTTTGAATGGACTCACATAACTTGATCCAATAATTATTTGCACACTGCCTGGCAGCCTTTTGCACATCCTTCCTAGCTTGCCTTAGCTCACTCAGAGTGTTACGCGTTGGTCTTTCCTTGTTTCTTAAGAGAGCTTTCTTCTTCTTATCAATCAAGGGCTGCAGAGTCTCGCTGTTTGCCGCAAACCAGTCCTGCCTCTTATGATCTACAGTGCCGTAAACACCTACGGGAGTTTTATAAAGAGTTTCCTTAATTTGACCCCACTTTTCATTTACTGTACAATTTTCTGGTGTATCAGTGAAAGCGTCTTCAAGTTGCTGTTGAAACTGAAAGCACTTTTCAGGATCGTGAGTGTTAATAATATTAATCCTAGGGCTAGATTTGTGTTTAGCTGTGTAGATTATCTTTGGTCTCAGTCTAACCCTTGCAACAACTAAAGAATTATCCTTATCACAGTCAGCACTGTGGTAACTTCGAGTCAATGATATATGGTTCAGATGTTGTCTCCGTGTGATGATGAAGTCCAGCTGGTGCCAATGGCCGGATCTTGGATGTTTCCATGTGACCTTATCCATGTCTTTTGTTTTAAAAAAGGAGTTTGTAATACATAGGTCATTACTGGTGCAATGCTCCAGCAGCCTTTTCCCATTTTCATTCATGCGACGGTGTTGTATTTTCCAAGGCACACTGGCCATGAACTCGAGTCCTTGC
Organism: Cepaea nemoralis; assembly: GCA_014155875.1. NCBI lineage: Eukaryota > Metazoa > Mollusca > Gastropoda > Stylommatophora > Helicidae > Cepaea > Cepaea nemoralis. The sequence continues at coordinate 113,131 of JACEFZ010008664.1, forward strand.
CCACACGAGCATTGAAATAGCCGAGCATATAAATGTAGTCAGATTTTGGAACTGCCTTGATCACGGAGTCTAACTCCTCATAGAACGAATCCTTCACATCATCAGAGGAATCAGGTGTCTGTGCATATGCAGTAATAATGGAGGCAAAACCACAAGAGGTTGCCAAGCGCAAGGATAATAGCCTTTCATTTCCTCCTGCTGGAATTTCAATCATTCCCAGTAGCGAATTCTTCACTGCAAAGACCACACCGTGTTGCCTTTTCTCTGCCTGCCCTCTACCCTTCCAAAAAAGATGTAATTGTTTTCCCTGAGTGACCCTTCCTCAGCGATGCGAGTCTCTTGCAGGCCAGCAATATCAATGTTAAGACGATTGAATTCGGCATCAATCACAGCCGTTTTTCTCACATCGTCAATATTGGTCAAGTCAGTGGAAAATCCTGGACACATGGTTCTCACGTTCCAGGTTGCAAGCCGTAGCTTGAGGTTTCTATTTTTATTATTGTTTGTGTCTGGTGCATTGGTTTTACAGACTGCGATTCAGATTTTGTCCTAGCCCCAAGCACCCATTGAAGCAGGCAGGCTGTGGCGGATCAGCACCCAATTGGCCGGGGGATGCCCAGCTTGAGGCGGGCGGTAGCTGATCAGTAACACCTGTAGGTGTCTCCCACCCTCTGAGGCAACGCGTGGCGACCCATGTCTACGTCAATTGACAGGGACTTATAACCCGTAACAGTTGCCTCTCGCTTTGATTCCGAGACCAGTTAAGACCAGGGATGGAGTTATTGCCTCTCCATAGCACAAAGCCTGGGCTAAAATATAGAGATCATGTGTTTCCCATGTAGCATGATCCCCCCCCCCCTCTCTCTCTCTCTGCCTGCCTAGTTCACTCCAGAGGATAGGTAACACCCCTACATCTGGAATAAGACAAGCTGCAGAAGCTGCCGGATCAGCAAAGCAATGCTCTAACTGTCCGCCTGTCGGAGCTTCGATCCTAGACCAGTTACCAATCAAGGCTTAGGGCCTGGTCTGCCCTGCCATGACATTTTTGTCTTTAGCTTGCATTTCCTCGCACCAGGGTAAGGCTTGTACCCTCCCAATTGCGCTCTTCCGCCTGAAGCCGTTGGCACAATGTGGGGTGTCGGGTTTGGTAAGCGCCGCCCAACGTTCGGCGCTAACAGAAAGCAGGTAGTACCGTCTACTGTTATACTGTAGCTCAGTCATATCTGACTAAGACTTGACTCTCAAATTTCAAACCAAACTTATAAAGAATCCTCAATCAAACATATGAAAAATAGGAAAATTTGTTAACCAAACTTGAAAAGTTTGGCCACCTGTCACCTAAACTTATGAAAAGTGGGAAATTTTGTTGTCTAGCTGTGAAAAGGTTGACCACATTTCACCCAAACTTATGAAAAGAAGGAAACTTTGTTAACCAAAATGGTAAAAATCTTGGCCAAGTAAGAAAATGTGTTAACCAAATGTGAAAAGATTAGCCAAATTTAAACCAATCTTATAAACATCTCAGTCAAACATATGAAAAGTAGGAAAATTTGTTATCCAAACGTGAAAAGTTTGGCCAACTTTCACCCAAACTTATGAAAAGTGGGAAATTTTGTTGTCCAGATGTGAAAAGTTTGAACAAATTTCACCCAAACTTATGAACATTATGAAACTTCGTGAACCAAAGGGCAAAAATCTTGGTCAAGTAAGAAATGTGTTAACCAAAGGTGAAAAGTTTAGCCAAATTTCAAACCAAACTTATAAAAATCTCAGTCAAACATGTGAAAAGTAGGAAAATTTGTTAACCAAACGTGAAAGGTTTGGCCAACTTTCACCGAAACTTATGAAAAGTGGGACATTTTGTTGTCCAGACTTGAAAAGTGTGACCAAATTTCACCCAAACTTATGAAAAGTAGGAAACTTTGTTAACCAAATGGTAAAAATCTTGGCCAAGTAAGAAAATGTGTTAACCAAAGGTGAAAATTTTTGGACAAGTTTGGCCAAATTTCAAACAAAACTCATAAAAAGGTAGGATACTTTGTTAACCAAAGGTGAAAAGTTTGTGCAAAGTTCATCTAAACTTATAAAAAGTAGGAAGCTTTGTTAACCAATTTCAACAATAAAATTGTACAAAAAATTAACAATTAAATTTCTCTTTATGTTTCCAACTTGAATGTTTCATGTAGAAATTTAATTTTTATTTTTTGCTCATAACGACACGTCATGATGGCACTCGACCAACCAAACACTGTTGGGGCTTACTGCAGCGACTTGTAATTGATAACACACACATGCGCGCGCACACACACACATATACACATTGTGAGAGAGAGCGTGAGAGAGAGAGAGAGAGAGAGCTAGAGAGGTAGAGGCAGAGAGAGAGAAGGAGATAGAATGAGAGAGAGACAGAGAGAGACAGGGAGAGGGACAGAGGGAGTGAGAGAGACAGAGAGGTAGAGGGAGAGAGAGAGAGAATAGAAAAAAGAAAGAAAGAGAGTGGTAGAGAAAGCGAGTGAGCGAGCGAGCGAGAGAGAGAGAGAGAGAGAGAGAGAGAGAGAGAGAGATTTACAGCAAATAGAAAATACATATTTGTGCTGAATTCTTGTATGCCTGACCAATGCATATTTTCCAGTGACCACCGCTCGCCTAGCCGTCAATGGTAATGAACTTCATGTTTTATCTACCGGTTATCAGTACCCGCTGGCCATTGTATTTTTCTCGCGGGGCGTGCTCGGTGAAGCGTTACTGGTTGCTTGTGCGCGCAGGTACGTGGTCATTCAAGGGGAAGTTAGTGTGTAAAGGGGGAACAACTCTGGTTGTGTCAAGGGACCGATTACTCTCCCCTTGGCATACGTTTATAATTAAGGGGGTATAACTTTGATGTTTAATAATATTACATATTTTTATGATTATCTCGGGAAGTTATGCCTTATTTTACATGAGAATCGTAGTTTTTTATTGACGTAACTACTCGCCGCTAAACATACAAGAAATTTAGCCGCTTACTTATGTTTTAGGGTTAATTCTTAAATAAAATTATATGGCTGTCTAGTATATTTTAAACCAGATTTCCACCAAGCGCTTAATGTTGATACATGGGGTCGGGACTTCTGCCGAAGCTATCTGCGTGCAAAAGTGTAATAATGCGGTTATTACTTTATAAATGCAACCACTACCTTTCTGCCTTGTAAACCCGGATACTGTTTTAATTGTTTACACCTCCCATTCCCACCATCTTGATACTGTTGGTTTGTTGATGCTGCTGCCGACCTCTCCGATTGTTTCAAACATTTTATACTGCCAGTTTCATCATTACCGAGTGGTGGTGATGGTATTGGAGGTGTTGGAGCCGACATTAGAGTGAGGCGGTAGGGGAAATAACATCGGTGCACTATCATCATGCTGATGTTTTTGTAAGATTTTACCCTACAACAATTTCAATGTAGAAATGTTAAAATGTATAAAATATTGTATTTTTTGCGCATATGTCACCTACACGTCCACATGCAACGCTCTGTAAAAACACAAACAATACACTTTGCAACGATTTTAACACTCAATAAATGTTTAATTTAAAAAAAATTAGGAAATCAAATACTATGCAAACACCATTCCAAAGAAAATCATTCCAGCAAATGGAATCACAGTTTTGAAAAATGTGATCATTACCATAACTATTATTACTGTTATCACCCTTAGTAGTTTAAATTTTTGTCATCATTATTATTGATGTATTTGGTTTTATTTGTATTATTATTGTTGTTTACCTTATTAATATATAACCTCATCTCCCATGTGCCCCCCCCCCTTCCCTTGCTCATGGTTTGTTGTTGCCTTTGCAGATACCCTCACCTCTTGGTGCCAATAATTATCCTGCCTTTACCATCATTACCAGATAGTGGTTTTGAGGGCATTGGTGTGGTGGGTCCAATGGGTGAGATTATGACAAGAGAAACAAAAATGGAAAGTTTTATCCTTCTCCCTATCTACCCCCCTTCACATGTAATATGTCAAATGAATTAAATATGCACACGTCACATACACGCCCACATGCAACGCTCCGTAAACACACCTACACAAATACTAAATACACAGAACCCATGTAACAACACAAACATTATAAATGCAACCACTACCCTTTCTGCCTTGTATACCCGGATACTGTTTTAATTGTTTACACCTCCCATTCCCACCATCTCGATACTGTATGTTTGTTTTATGCTGCTGCCGACCTCTCCGATTGTTTCAAACATTTTATACTGCCAGTTTCATCATTACCGAGTGGTGGTGATGGTATTGGAGGTTTTAGAGCCGACAGGAGAGTGAGGCGGCAGGGGAAATAATATCGGTGCACTATCATCATGCTGTTGTTTTTGTAAGGTTTTACCCTACAACAATTTCAATGTAGAAATGTTAAAATGTATAAAATATTGTATTTTTGCGCATATGTCACCTACACGTCCACATGCAACGCTCTGTAAAAACACAAACAATACACCTTGCAACGATTTTAACACTCAATAAAAGTTTAAAAAGAAAAAAAAAACATTCACCTTCTCGAGTTAGCTCGAGAGATGGAATAAATCATTTTTCTGTCATATTGATTTCGGTCTCCTCATCGAAGGGGATCGATATCAGTATGACTGGAGATCGATCACACCACGTGACCGCACCACACGCACACACACACACACACACACACACACACACACACACACACACACACATACACATACTGGGACTCGAACCAAGGTGCCTGGCGACTATTTGGTATACTTATCTATATAAGTATTCCACATGCCTGGGTCTTGTCTCGTTGTCCGCCACCACCGCCTCGCCCGCCGCCGCCCGCATGCCCCTTCCCCGGAAGTAGTCATCACGACAACCGGAAGTAGTCACCAAGACTCAAGAAAATACCCGCCAATTTTTGAAAAAATATGGTCCGATATGGATCCGGTTTTATGACGAAACAAGATGGCGGGATAACCCCGTAAAGAAGGATTTATTATGGATCCGGATCCATAAATAATAAGTAAATACCTTCTGACATACTACTTTCATATATATATATATATATATATATATATATATATATATATATATATATATATATATATATATATATATATATATATATATCCCTCCCTCTCGCTCTCTCTCTCCCACTCTGGGCTCCACACTTGTGATTCTGTCAAACCATTTAAGTCATTCTTTTCCCTTAGCAGTGTTATTAAAAGAATGTTTGTAGTCTATTAGTAATTGTTTTAATCGTTTTACGTGTTTAACATCCATCCTGTATTAATGATTTTGGTGCAACGGCAGTCATAATCAACATCATCATCATCATCATCATCATCATCATCATCATCATCATCATCATCATCATCACCATCATCATCATCCACTTCTACCTTCAAGCGGGAGGAATATTTTGCGCTCCAGCGCCCGATGGGCGACACTTGATAGTGTCATTCCGTGTGATTGTACAATGTCTTTGATGTCGTCATTCCATTTCCTTCTTGGACGTCCTCTTGGCCTCGTCGCAGATAATCTTTGATGTAAGGCCAGTGATTGAGTTGATGGTGTTGCATTCTAATGACATGGCCAAACCACTTAATCTTCTGTCTTTCAATAAATGTGGGACAATGTGTTGATCCCACTGTCTGTCTAATAATATCATTTCTTACTTGGTCTCGGATTGTTAAATTGCCAACTCTCCCCAGGCATCTCATCTCACATGTGTTGATTTTGCGAAAGTGTGTTTTGGATAAAGTCTAAGTTTGAGATCGGTAGCATAGGGTTGGTGTGAATATGCTGTTTATTATCTGTCGTTTTGCGGACATGGGTATATTTGGATGTTTCAGCAAGGTGATAGTTTATATATAAGTGCACTTGCTTTCTTTCATCTGATTTCGATTTCGCTGTCTAATCTGTCATCTTCTGCGATCATACTTCCACGATATTTGAATTCTTTAACGTGTTTCAGAGTGTTGCTATTTACCTGTACACTTAATGGACCAGGAGATATACTAACTTGCATTACTTCAGTTTTGGTTGTATTTATACTCATAGTGTATCTGCTGCATGTTGAACACAGATTATTAATATGATGTTGTAGTCTGCCTTCATCACTGTAAAACAGGCACTGATCGTCTGCAAATAGAAGTTCATTTATTTCATTTGGATCAATTGTTTCATCTGGAGTAAAGAGTTCTAAATTTTCTGAATCTGTTCTGTCAAGACTTGCTTCTTTGGAAATTCTGTTCATGTAGATATTAAATAGCAGAGGAGAGAGCACACATCCCTGCCTCACCCCTGTATTGACTGTGAACATATCTGATATACCTTCCTGTGTTCTTACTGCACTTCGGCTCGTGTGGTACATGGCTATGATGTTTCCTAGCAATGGTCCTTGTATCCCATAGTCTTTAAGGGTGGTCCATAATTTATATCTGCCTACTCTATTGAAAGCCTTTTCCTGATCTACAAACACAATATTCTGCTGGTCACTATATTCGATAGTGTTTTCACATATGTATCTAAGTGTAAGCCGGTCTCTCTGGCTGTGGGGTTACAACACTTTCTCTCTGTAATCCCGTTTATCACGCAGAGTCTCGTAGCGGAGCGAGAGCTGAGGCGGTTCGACCCCCGCTCGTGACTTGCGGGATACTGAGCCGGCCGCTCAGAAAGCAATGGCAAACTACTGAGCGTAATCTTGCCAAGAGATCAACATACAGCTGAAAGATGCTGGTGTTGACAGCTAAGTCCTGTAAAGGATATGCTAAAATAAAAATAAAAAATAAAAAATCTAAGTGTAAATAGTGCATCAGTGCAACTTTTACCTTTCCGAAAACCGAATTTTACTTTGCTAAACTATTGTTCCACAATGGGTCTTACTCTTTGTTCCAATAGTTTTTCGTACATTTTGCCCATATATCTCAGGAGTGATATACCTCTGTGTGTTTCGCAATCTCTCATATTGCATTTCTTTTTCGATATTGGTACTGTTATTGCCTGTTAATAATCTGGATCTTTTCTTTCTTCCCATGGTATATGAAACGTTTTGTTAGCGATTTAACGCCTATTTTCCCACAGGCCTGAATAGCTTCTGTGGTTATTCTATCTGGACGCAGTGATTTGTTTTTAGGACTTTTCTGTATAACTGCTTTGACTTCTGCAGGTGTGAAATTTTGTTCTTGTTGTCCATGGGTTTCAGGCACAAAAGTGAGGTATCCTATGTTATCTGTGGGGTTAAGTAGTTCTTGAAAGTATTCTGCCCACCATGATAGCCTTTGTTGTGGATTAAATATTGGTATACATCTTTTGCTGTTTATGATGGTGGCTGGGTTGTAACATGCGTCTCTGTATCTCATTGTATTGACACGTTTATAAAATTCTCTTGGGTAGTCTTTGCTAAGGGTTGCCATCTGATCACCATATATTCTCAATTCATCTTTAGATGCTCTCATTGTTCGTTTGGATTACATAGTGCCATTCTATAAGTAATATAATCTTGTTCAGATTTAGTTGTGATCCATGTTTTGAACACTACCTTATTTTTGAATACGCTATCTTTAACTTCGCTGTTCCACCAAGCTGTTCTTAATCTTTTGTCCTGCCCTACTTTCTTTGTTCCACATTTATTTTCTAGTGTGTCGAGCATGGCAGCCTTGAAAATTGTCCATTCCTTATGTACGCTTGAGTCACAGCCGGGAGGGGGGGGGGGGGGGGGTAATAATTGAGCCTACGGAATTAAGGCAGCCTGACTAGTGCAGTCGCCGCGAACTGTCCAGATTAAAGTTTTCTTTGTTCTCCCGACAGAAAAAAAGAAATCCACACCTTACGGAAGATTCGAACGCGGGTCTCCCGATGGAAAACCCATGAATACTAGCAACTCGCCAAGCCGCTAAATAGTAAATATACAGTATCTATGTTTGCTGTTGTGACACGTGTTGTTACCACGAAGAACGTACTCAAGGCTATTTATGGGCACTCACGGAAGGAAAAGAGGAAGGATAGACAGAAATGAATAATATGAGGATGACGCTGATGAAACTACTGAGACAGCAATTGAATGGACGGCTTGTGGTGAATTGGTTTGATTTGATTTGTGTTGATTTGATTTAACTTTATTTTTAAAGGGTCACAAACTGGGCACACAGGACCGTCTTACATTCCGCCCTTACAATCACTCATCTTTCGTTCATCAATAGTGCATGATGCATTCACATAGGAAAAAACATTGTCACACGAATGTTGTAAACATAAACAATGCATATTACCATGTTATGAAGTACATTTTCCACCTACACATAATCGACCCAACACACAACCACCCCCACACACATCCCCCACCCACCCACACACACCCCGGCCCACACACACACACACACACACATGTAGATACATCCCTCAACAACCCACCCATCCTACACCCACCCACCCATCCCCCACCCGCACACATCCCCCACCTACACACACACATCCCCAACACATCCCCCAACCAACACACACTCGCCCACCCACACATAATTCACCCACCCACACACACACCCCTTAGCAACCCAGCCAAACAAATATACCCCAAACCACGTATTCCCCCAACCACACATCCCCCATACACATCCCCTACCAACCAACGCAACCTGCACCCACCCACACGCACATGCCCCACCCATCCACATAGGCATTCCCCGCTGACACATACCACCAACCACACAATTTCCTCCCACCCAAAAACACATCCCCCATCCCCACACACACACACACATCTCCCCACCCACACACACATTTTCCACACATCCCCAACCCACACACACTCACCCACCCACACATCATCCACTCACCAACCCCCCTCAATCATTCATCCCTCAAACAACCCAGACATTCTCCATCCCCCTCATTTATCCATCCCCCAACGACATATCCCTCAACCACACATCACCATAAGCACTCACACATTGCCCCATCAACCCACACATCCCGCACCCATCCACAAACATCCCGCACACCCCCCCCCCCACACACACATCCCTCACATTCTGACACACCCCAACCAATACACACATCCTAACTGAAACACCTTTTTCATCTAAACACACATCCCCAACACACAACACCCACCCACACGCTCCACCCACACACCGCCACCCACACAAACATCTCCCCACCCACCCACACATGGCCCACCCTTTCAAACATATCTCCCACCCACACATACCACTACCCACACATATATCCCAACCCACCCCCACAAACATACCCCACGCACACACATATCCCACACACACACACTCACACACACATCCCTACATCTTTCCCCACACCCCTACACTTCCCCCTTCAAACCCACCAAAAACATCCACACACACTGTCCCCATGCACCCACACCAGACATACCACTACCCACCAACACCCACACACCCACACCCAACCAAACAATACCCCACCCACACATCCCCACCCATACACACATCACCCTACCCACACATCACCCACGCACACATCCCCACCCACACAGACATCCCCACCCATACAACCCTAACCCACAATCTCCCCACCAACCCACACATCCCCACCCACATATCCACATTCCCCACACACATCTCGCCACCCACACTCACATCCCCACCCACCCACCCACACATTTCTCACCCATACACGCTCCCACACTCACACACCCACATACACATCTCCTAATCCACACACGCAATCCCCACATCCCCTACTCATACCCCCACAACACAGTAGTTGGTTGAGGGTCTGTGCCCAAATTGGGGCATAAGGGACGAACAGGAGATAGCTGTAGAAGATTGAAGTAGAGTAGAATTCACATGACACCCTGGGAAAAGTCATTAATGTTACGTCAGTATTTGTTATGTCGTAAGGTGCCCAGTTCCGGATTACCCAAAACGTGTGGTGGCCTTGAAGGATTTGTTTTGCCAGTCCACAAGCGCGCGTAGGTGACCGGTTTGACTTAGGTTTATTATGTTCTGTTTTAACAGATTTAGTGCCAAACAAAACGTAGGTTAGTGTGACAGCGAGAAAAGAAAGAGGAAGAAGAGAGAGGAGGGAGGGAGGAGAGAGAGAAGAGAAAGAAATGAATGATGAGGGAAAGGATATAAATAGTGTGAAGCCTAAAAGTTCGTTCCTCAGTCGAACTCTGCCTACAACGCACTATCTTTGATAATAAGGAAAGATGAAGAGAGAAGAGAGAAGGAGAAAAAGGATGAGAGTAAGGGATAGGAAAGATTTAGGTTCGTGTTCTCCGCGTGAGAACAATAGTTAATTACTATTGCACCATCAATGTCTCGTGGTGTATGTTCATCAGGTTATAGAAGAGATGTACAACCCCTCACAAAGGTCTCTAAACTACTATAATCTACACAATCTCAGACTGACAAGTCGAAATAAAAGGCAACTCAAACCTATATTTATTTCCTTCTGAACAGTAACAGAGTGACAATCTACAACATAATCGCAAAGAGTAATCAGTACATGCATTGCAGACACATAATGCATATTGAACTGTAATAATACGATGCTGCATTACCTCACCAGGGAGAGATAGATAGTGTAACAGCCTATGCAACTGGATGTTAGGGGAATGCCACTTATGATCACCTATTAACCGCATGAAGTAAAAGACTAAAGCTAGGAATTACACCGGCCTTTGTTTCGTAACTATCTTTCCGTAGGCTTATTAGTGGTCCATATATTCAGCCCAAATACCCATTGATCCATAGATTGATCCATCAATCCATATACCCAGGGATTATTTTGTTCAGATGAATATCTGTTTAGTCAAGTATGCCCGGTATGCTTGGGCAACTCCATTTTACCCAGACAATGCCTGAAACATTATAAAACAATACCCGTGAGTTTTATGTCAAAATAAACTTTAGTCTTTCACTACCTACAAAGTCCTTAACATCTATCGCTTCTTTATCTATACTAGCATTAGTATATCTTAGCCATAACAAAAATTAAGAACCTTATTGTGAACACATATGTTTAACTAATATTATTATCGCCTATTTCCCGACGCACCGCCTACAGCCAACATTAAGTATTTAACCATTTACCTGAAGATTTGAACTCGTTTCCTGTACCACGCCAGGCCAACTTAACGACACAACAGCAGAAGCGTGACCTCCTTTCACCTATGTCCAGCGAACAAAAGACAACATTCCTTCCTGTGTCCGTCCCGTCTCCGGCCGACGATCTCACCTATTGTCTGGTTGACCTAGTGATCGCTAGTGCCTTGCTATCTTCTTCTGCCGTCTGCTGTGTTTGTTCGCTGTGTTTATATTCTTGCAATACTGCCATCTCTTCGTATTACATGCAGTTGCACTCGCCTAGTTCTCATTAATCTTGTAGGCTAATTGCTCAGCTTACATGCACATATATAGTTTATCTACACTCCGCTTATCTAACCGATTAATATGACTCCCATCACTCTATTTCGGCCATTTAAATATAGGTCATATGCAGGACGTCGCATTCAGTCCTGATCCTTGGTCGACTGCTCATAATTATTTGGTAAACTTACCTACAGTAGTTTGCTATAGCTCTCTAAACTAAGATACTTGATTATCATATACAACTATACTAATTAGGTCTAAGTCTTACGTCAACTTACATTCTTCTTCTGCCGTCCCGTTGTCCTTCTGGGTTTCATATTTGAAATACGATTGCTCTCTTCAACTTCTCGTTTGTCGTGAATCCCACTTGACCTTTCCAACCATGTTTGCCATTAATCTCCTGTGTGATTCCGATTGATCTTAGCCGCATGCGTGATTCCGATCGCAGTGTCTCCCGTGTGGTTCCGATCGCAGTCTGGCTAGTGGTTGTCCTATCTGACGTTAGCCATCATCTGCAACTACTGAGTGCTCTTCTTTAGCCAACAGTCCTTCTCAAATGGCTTGCACGCCATTTTGTGATCCTCGGAATTTGCGTTCCACTCCATCAGATTTATCTATCTGGAATAAATGGTTCACAGATCCTTGACCATCCTACTTTACTTCGGCAGTCCAGACGAAACCGTGATATATGCATCCTTTCCGTCTTTAATACTGCCTCTCCATCTTCCTGGACACTAAACAGCCTGGTATATAGACATCACCATTGCTGGAGTTCCAAACTCACACTTCCTCCTGGGCTGGGCGACCGCCCAGCCCTCGGCCCTGTTGCTACCGCACTCTTGCTCGTTCCACACTGTCTAAACTGACTGGATCCAACGTATATATCACCTCTTGAGTTGGCGCCTTTCTCGAATCACGTGACCAGGCTTCTCTCACCTCGTGAAAGACTACCCAATCAGTACCTCGCGTACTCTGCTTAATTTGCATACTACCATCATATCATTAACCCAAATCTACATTGTTAGCTGGAGTTCACGGCCAAGTTCAGTTCTAAGTTCATGTACTTTTTCCCGCTACCATAAATTCGGAGAGTGGCGTTCTCTTCTGACAGCCAAGGTCCTTCCAATGCCGCCTTGTACCCATAAATTCTGCTGCCTCCAAAGTTCACCATTGTCCCTCTGACAGCTTGAACCCAAAGTGTACAATACATTTGGCACTCCTCTCCCTGAGAAACTGCTAGTCAACAATAGCAGGTGACCTTGCGGCTATTCAGCAATGCACTCCCGCTCAAACTGGTCCAAAAAACTTTGTTCCCAAAAATATTCCAAATCATGTTCTCCCGGTAAGCAGGGCGATTTTTGCGAGAAGCATTTTCCATACTGTCTCATACCCACCTACCAAAAGTTGATGGGTCCCACCATCAATATAGCGTCATCCCTCCTTGAGATCGAAGCCCTGGCTCCGCATCTGACATCCCTCATAAACAATATTGGATGCCTAAGGGGAAAACTCTTTTTGGAACTTCCACCCCAAATAATAATAATAATAAAAATACTGGTTGCATCCCCTGCTCTCCCAGTGCATAAGGCAGTTAAAACTTGTTCGTCTTCTGACGTGCATCATAACAACATAGTAACCAACTAATATTATCAATAAAGACAGTTCAATCCCTTGCATGCTGGGGATTCCCCAGAAAACAAAATCATCAATCAATGGGTGCAATACTTAGGGGCACCAAAATTAATAAAACAATGTCAATATAGGCATTCACTTAATATGCCACTCCCCTGTAACAACAACAGAACAAACAATCAGATTCACATAGGTGCTACCCACTAGGACATCTGTACATCAATGTGCCCAGTCATCCTTGAATCTGAAAAACATTGTAACAATTCCTGCGACACCACAGGCAAATGCCTGTTCACACACATAATAAAACAACCAATTCTCCCCTATTCGCAAGGACACATCAGCCTGAAGCTGCAATCTTCACGATCACCACCGATGTACACAAAAACAAATCAGCCCCTACTGTAAGTAAACAACATTTAGTGGCCATAGAAACAAACCAAACATATATCATGAAACAGCTTTGACATAAAAAAAATGTGCGCCCAGTCGTTGGACATCGTGCTCTATTGCCTTGGCGCTGAAATAACTCTGAAAAAAATGGGATGCCCAGTTCTTGGACATCATGCCCTATTCTCTTGGCGCTGAAATAACTCTGACAAAAAATGTGTGCCCAATTATAGGACATCATGCTCTAACATTTATTCTTCGCCATGCCCCTTCACATTAAAAACAACATGTACCCGTATTAACATCTACTCGGGCAATCTCAGATTATAAATGGTCTCCTTGGCCTCCTGGCACGACGTTGAACTATGTGTTGTCACTATGACACCCAATACTGCAGTTGTGTCTACCCCGAACACCATAAAGTGAAGCCCACACAAAAATAAAAACATTCGCATACCCGACTTGACAACTTCCGCTATGGAAATAACAAGGGAGCTAACTGCTCCACAACAGTTGATCCCCTCAAGTAGTCATATTCATTTAAACAACAAAATAACATGTTTCTAACTAAGTTCAACCTGTAAAACAAACAAAGGATGGCTAAACGTGACTACACATATACACGTGACAACAACAAAATTGTCATTCAATTATGAACCAACACCACAGCACGAATGTTTAACTTATTATTTAACTAATGTTCATTGTCATGCTGAAATATATATCGCATATGCTTATGTCTGATGGTGCTCTCTGGATTCCGATCTTCTTCACTGAATTTCTACGATTGTCTCTTTGTATCTATTCTATATGCACGGGCAGAAATATAGGGCGTCGCTTGTCATTCACTGCCCAACACTGTTAACATATCTAATTCTGGTATCATTGAACACGCTGGTACACTGAATTCCACCTCTGTTCCCGCTTCTAAAAAAAGGATTTTCTAACTACCACGAGTGACACTGTCATCTGTCTCTTCACAACAGCCATAATTAACTCACTGCATAAAACAAAGGGGAATATCCCCTCTTGATGATCTAATTGTTCATGAGTGCATTTCTTGTATGCCACATGTGCCATTGATAACGTTTGGCACAGCCCGTCTCGCTCTGTTCTCTTCTGCAGAAGGAAAAAAGGGGGGGGGAGACATATTGTCCTGATGGCTTCAGATGTTGCCACTGCCCCCTGGCGTATTGAGTTCAGCCAGGCAAACAGCTGTCTTCCCGACAAACTAATTGACATTCGTCCCCGTACAGCCACAGGTTTGGCATGCTCTGCATATCAGGTGTGTAGGAATTGTTCTTATACTTTTCATGGCTCTGGGTTTCGCTTGCCATACCCTGTCGTCAATCATGACTCTGACTTCCTGGATGAAGAGTGGGTGACCTTTGTATAACGGTGGAGTATTTTATTCTGATACTCTTCAATCAGTGAGTTAGTCTTTAACGTGCACTGACATAAGGAGTTTGGTCCTTTAAAGATGACAAGATAAGGCCACCCGTACGTTGACTTGCTCTGCTCAGCTGTTGTCTGAGCTCATTTCGGACAGATTCCGCTGCGCTGACTCTCCTTCTGAGTTGGCTATCCCTGGGTAATTCGTTATAGTGTTTTTTCCTGTATTCTTGTAGCAAGTGGTTTGGCCGGTGTACTTTACACAAGAGTTTCTAACTGAACAGACTTAGTAGAAACCTCGCCGACAGATAGTTCAGACAATTTACCAACCAGCTATGAGATAAGTAGCCTAGTAAAGGAAGCACTTACTGAGACAACTATCGAGCAGGCAATCACGAACTACTGACTGTAAGCGACAAATCTATGTATACGATCTTACTATATAGTATAACCTGACACCACCGAGACAAAGTTCACATGGAATCTCCTGGGAGCTCCCGGACTAAGCTGGAAGGTCCCAGAAAATTCTGGAAACATATCCTGCCGACGACGCCATGTTTGTGACAGCGAGAAAAGAAAGAGGAAGAAGAGAGAGGAGGGAGGGAGGAGAGATAGAAGAGAAATAAATGAATGACGAGGGACATGATATAAATAGTGTGAAGCCTAAAAGTTCGTTCCTCAGTCGAACTCTGCCTACAACGCACTATCTTTGATAATAAGGAAAGATGAAGAGAGAAAGAGAGAAGGAGAAAAAGGATGAGAGTAAGGGATAGGAAGGATTTAGGTTTGTGTTTCCGCGTGAGAACAATAGTTAATTACTATTGCACCATCAATGTCTCGTGGTGTATGTCATCAGGTTATAGAAGAGATGTACAACCCACCTCACAAAGTCTCTAAGCTACTATAATCTACACAATCTCAGACTGACAAGTCGAAATAAAAGGCAACTCAAACCTATATTTATTTTCTTTCTGAACAATAACAGAGTGACAATCTACAACATAATCGCAATAGAGTAATCAGTACATGCATTGCAGACACATAATGCATATTGAACTGTAATAATACGATGCTGCATTACCTCACCAGGGAGAGATAGATAGTGTAACAGCCTAGTGCAACTGGGTGTTAGGGGGATGCCACTTATGATCACCTATTAACCGCATGAAGTAAAAGACTAAAGCTAGGAATTACACCGGCCTTTGTTTCGTAACTATCTTTCCGTAGGCTTATTAGTGGTCCATATATTCAGCCCAAATACCCATTGATCCATAGATTGATCCATCAATCCATATACCCAGGGATTATTTTGTTCAGATGAATATCTGTTTAGTCAAGTATGCCCGGTATGCTTGGGCAACTCCATTTTACCCAGACAATGCCTGAAACATTATTTTAAAAAATACCCGTGAGTTTTATGTCAAATAAACCTTAGTCTTTCACTACCTACAAAGTCCTTAACATCTATCGCTTCTTTATCTATACTAGTATTAGTATATCTTAGCCATAACCTAAATTAAGAACCTTATTATCAACACATATGTTTAACTAATATTATTATCGCCTATTCCCCGACGCGCCGCCTACAACCAACATTAAGTATTTAACCATTCACCCGAAGATTTGAACTCGTTGCCTGTATCCACGCCAGGCCAACTCAACTACACAACAGCAGAAGCGTGACCTCCTTTCACCTATGTCCAGCGAACAAAAGACAACATTCCTTCCTGTGTCCCGCCCCGTCTCTGGCCAACGATCTCACCTGTCATTGTCTGGTTGACCTAGTGATCGCTAGTGCCTTGCTATCTTCTTCTGCCGTCTGCTGTGTTTGTTTGCTGTGTTTATATTCTTGCAATACTGCCATCTCTTCGTATTACATGCAGTTGCACTCGCCTAGTTCTCATTAATCTTGTAGGCTAATTGCTCCGCTTACATGCACATATATAGTTTATCTACACTCCCCTTACCTAACCGATTAATATGACTCCCATCACTCTATTTCGGCCATTTAAATATAGGTCATATGCAGCACGTCGCATTCAGTCCTGATCCTTGGTCGACTGCTCATAATTATTTGGTAAACTTACCTACAGTAGTTTGCTATAGCTCTCTAAACTAAGATACTTGATTATCATATACAACTATACTAATTAGGTCTAAGTCTTACGTCAACTTACATTCTTCTTCTGCCGTCCCGTTGTCCTTCTGGGTTTCATATTTGAAATACGATTGCTCTCTTC
This sequence comes from Cepaea nemoralis, assembly GCA_014155875.1. NCBI lineage: Eukaryota > Metazoa > Mollusca > Gastropoda > Stylommatophora > Helicidae > Cepaea > Cepaea nemoralis. Next base: position 130,148 of record JACEFZ010008664.1, read on the forward strand.
AACTTCTCGTTTGTCGTGAATCCCACTTGACCTTTCCAACCATGTTTGCCATTAATCTCCTGTGTGATTCCGATTGATCTTAGTCTCAAGTGTGATTCCGATCGCAGCGTCTCCCGTGTGGTTCCGATCGCAGTCTGGCTAGTGGTTGTCCTATCTGACGTTAGCCATCATCTGCAACTACTGAGTGCTCTTCTTTAGCCAACAGTCCTTCTCAAATGGCTTGCACGCCATTTTGTGATCCTCGGAATTTGCGTTCCACTCCATCAGATTTATCTATCTGGAATAAATGGTTCACAGATCCTTGATTATCCTACTTTACTTCGGCAGTCCAGACGAAACCGTGATATATGCATCCTTTCCGTCTTTAATACTGCCTCTCCATCTTCCTGGACACTAAACAGCCTGATATATAGACAACACCATTGCTGGAGTTCCAAACTCACACTTCCTCCTGGGCTGGGCGACCGCCCAGTCCTCGGCCCTGTTGCTACCGCACTCTTGCTCGTTCCACACTGTCTAAACTGACTGGATCCAACGTATATATCACCTCTTGAGTTGGCGCCTTTCTCGAATCACGTGACCAGGCTTCTCTCACCTCGTGAAAGACTACCCAATCAGTACCTCGCGTACTCTGCTTAATTTGCATACTACCATCATATCATTAACCCAAATCTACATTGTCTCTGAAGTTCACGGCGAAGTTCAGTTCTAAGTTCATGTACTTTTTCCCGCTACCATAAATTCGGAGAGTGGCGTTCTCTTCTGACAGCCAAGGTCCTTCCAATGCCGCCTTGTACCCATAAAGTTCTGCTGCCTCCAAAGTTCACCATTGTCCCTCTGACAGCTTGAACCCAAAGTGTACAATACATTTGGCACTCCTCTCCCTGAGAAACTGCTTGTCAACAATAGCAGGTGACCTTGCGGTTATTCAGCAATGCACTCCCGCTCAAACTGGTCCAAAAAACTTTGTTCCAAAAAATATTCCAGATCATGTTCTCCCGGTAAGCAGGGCGATTTTTGCGAAAAGCATTTTCCATACTGTCTCATTAGGATCAAACAAAAATGGATGACGGAAACTGGGAACTAGGGGTGTGTCACAGTTATGACTTGTAAGTTGTTAACTGATTAAGTGCCATGTGATGATTAATCATCTGAAGCATCTTCAAGTGTGGTTGTGAGGTAGACAGCTTGGGGCTGGGGGGTAGTGTTGTGTGGAGCCCAAAGAGGGCTGCAAAAAATGGTGGAAAGACAGTGGAAAACATTGATGAGGACAGTTGAGTTTTGGGATCCGACAGTAGAGGTCGGCGGTCTGGGAAATTGAATGATAGCGGAGTTAGCGAGAGAACTCTGCCCTGTGTTTTTCAGTGATAGGAATTCTGAGACTAAGTATTAAAGACTGAGCACGGTTGTCAGCAGATGTGGTTAGTTGAGGGCTAGACCCAGAGTGGGTTGGATCGAGAGTGTTCGGGCCAGTGGCTGGTTAACTGTTGTCGTGGATGAGATTAAGTAGGCCTTGAGAAGGCAGTGTTATTCGAGTGTTAGGTTCTGATGGGGATCTATTCTGGAGTTACTGTGACTGGATTTATATATGTTGCTTGTTTCTGTGTTCATTCATCATTAAAGAGATATTATGTGCGAAAACTCAATCTTGTTCACTGACTGGTGGGTGTGTGCTGCAGTGGTGACTTGTGGTGTAAGACAGGTGGCTAGCATTTAACTTGGAAACATAAAGAGAAATTTGAATGTTAATTTTTGTGCAATTTTATTGTTGAAATTTTATTTTTTCATTCAACCATAGTGACTTATTACATAAGATACATTTAATTTTCTGAAATACAGCTGTTGTTTGCATCGTGGACAGGCGAATATCTCTAGTGGGTTGGCATGTAAAATGACAGCGTGAGATATTTTCTTTTCCCTTTTGGTTAAGGAATTTTCCTATCTTTTATAAGTTTGGCTGAAATTTGGCTAAAATTTTTCTTATTTTGTTTAAAAAAGTTCCTACTTTTCATGTTTTGCATGAATTATTTCTTCACTTGTCCGAAAATTTTCACATTTGGTTAACAGAGTTGCCTACTTTTTATAAGTTTCGATGAACTTTGGCCAAACTTTTCACATTTGGTTAACAAAGTTTCCTACTTTTTTATGAGTTTGTTTGAAATTTGGTCAAACTTTTCACATCTGGACAACAAAGTTTCCTACTTTTCACAAGTTTGGGTGAGATATTTATACGTTTGGTTGAACTTTGGTCACAATTTTTCACATTTGGTCAACAAAATTTCCACTTTTTATGGATTTTGTTGAAATTTGGCCAAACTTTTCACCTTTTGGTTAACAAAGTTTCCTACTTTTTATGAGTTTTGTTTGAAATTTGGTCAAACTTTTCACATTTGGTTAACACATCTTCTTACTTGGCCAAGATTTTTGCCATTTGGTTAACAAAGTTTCCTACTTTTCATAAGTTTGGGTGACATTTGGTCAAACTTTTCACATCTAGACAACAAAATTTTCTATTTTTCATAAGTTTGGGTTTATTTGTTTATTGGCCAAACTTTTCACGTTTGGTTAATAAATTTTCCTACTTTTCATATGTTTGACTGAGATATTTATAAGTTTTGTTTAAAATTTGGCTACCCTTTTCACATTTGGTTAACACATTTTCTTACTTGGCCAAGATTTTTTGCCATTTGGTTAACATAGTTTCCTACTTTTCATAAGTTTGGGTGAAATTTGGTCAAACATTTCATATCTGGACAACAAAATTTCCCACTTTTCATAAGTTTGGGTGAAAGTTGGCCAAACTTTTCACGTTTGGTTAACACATTTTCCTACTTTTCTTATGTTTGACTGAGATTTTTATAAGTTTCGTTTGAAATTTGCCTAACCTTTTCACATTTGGTTAACACATGTTCCTACTTTTCATAAGTTTTCCTGAGATTTTTTATAAGTTTGGTCGAAATGTTACTAACATTTTTCACTTTGGTTAACAAATGTTCCTACTTTTCATAAGTTTGGGTGAGCTTTTTATAAGTCTGGTTGAAATGTAGACACAATTTTTCCCATTTGGCTAACAAATTTTATTACTTGACCAAGAGTCTTGCGGTTCATTCTCTCACCATATGAAAACTATATATTCAACAAACAAGATGTAATTATAATCTACTAGCTGACCCGGTCCGTCTTCGCCCAGGCCCTGGTGGGGATCTATCTATCTATCTATCTATCTATCTATCTATCATCCACCAGTATGTGTCCTATCTATCGCCACCAGTGTGTACTATATAGCGCCACCAGTGTATCCTATCTATCGCCACCAGTGTGTATCCTATCTATCGCCACCAGTGTGTACTATCTAGCGCCACCAGTGTATCCTATCTATCGCCACCAGTGTGTATCCTATCTATCGCCACCAGTGTGTACTATCTAGCGCCACCAGTGTGTGTCCTATCTATCGCCACCAGTGTATCCTATCTATCGCCACCAGTGTGTGTCCTATCTATCGCCGCCAGTGTGTGTCCTATCTATCGCTACCAGTGTGTATCCTATCTATCGCCACCAGTGTGTACTATCTAGCGCCACCAGTGTGTGTCCTATCTATCGCCACCAGTGTATCCTATCTATCGCCACCAGTGTGTGTCCTATCTATCGCCACCAGTGTGTGTCCTATCTATCGCTACCAGTGTGTATCCTATCTATCGCCACCAGTGTGTACTATCTAGCGCCACCAGTGTATCCTATCTATCGCCACCAGTGTGTATCCTATCTATCGTCACCAGTGTGTATCCTATCTAGCGCCACCAGTGTGTGTCCTATTTATCGCCACCAGTGTATCCTATCTATCGCCACCAGTGTGTGTCCTATCTATCGCCACAATTATGTGTCCTATCTATCGCCACCAGTGTGTATCCTATCTATCGCCACCAGTGTGTATCCTATCTATCGCCACCAGTGTGTACTATCTAGCGCCACCAGTGTATCCTATCTATCGCCACCAATGTGTGTCCTATCTATCGCCACCAGTGTGTATCCTATCTATCGCCACCAGTGTATCCTATTTATCGCTACCAGCGTGTATCCTGTCTATCGCCACCAGTGTGTACTATCTAGCGCCACCAGGGTGTATCCTATCTATCGCTACCAGTGTGTATCCTATCTATCGCCACCAGTGTGTCCTATCTATCGCTACCAGTGTGTATCCTATCTATCGCCACCAGTGTGTACTATCTAGCGCCACCAGTGTATCCTATCTATCGCTACCAGTATGTGTCCTATCTATCGTTACCAGTATGTGTCCTATCTATCGCCACCAGTGTGTGTCCTATCTATCGCCACCAGTGTGTGTCCTATCTATCGCAACCAGTGTGTGTCCTATCTATCGCCACCAGTGTGTGTCCTATCTATCGCCACCAGTATGTATCCTATCTATCGCTACCAGTGTGTGTCCTATCTATCGCCACCAATATGTGTCCTATCTATCGCTACCAGTATGTGTCCTATCTATCGCTACCAGTGTGTATCCTATCTATCGCTACCAGTATGTGTCCTATCTATCGCCACCAGTGTGTGTCCTATCTATCGCCACCAGTGTGTATCCAATCTATCGCTACCAGTGTGTATCCAATCTATCGCTACCAGTGTGTATTCTATCTATCGCTACCAGTGTGTATCCTATCTATCGCTACCAGTATGTGTCCTATCTATCACTACCAGTATGTGTCCTATCTATCGCTACCAGTATGTGTCCTATCTATCGCTACCAGTATGTGTCCTATCTATCGCCACCAGTATGTGTGCTATCTATCGCCACCAGTATGTGTGCTATCTATCGCCACCAGTATGTGTGCTATCTATCGCCACCAGTATGTGTGCTATCTATCGCCACCAGTATGTGTGCTATCTATCGCCACCAGTGTGTGTCCTATCTATCGCTACCAGTGTGTATCCTATCTATCGCAACCAGTGTGTATCCTATCTATCGCAACAAGTGTGTACTATCTATCGCTACCAGTGTGTATCCTATCTATCGCCACCAGTGTGTATCCTATCTATCGCCACCAGTGTATCCTATTTATCGCTACCAGTGTATCCTATTTATCGCTACCAGTGGGTATCCTTTCTATCGCCACCAGTGTGTACTATCTAGCGCCACCAGTGTGTATCCTATCTATCGCCACCAGTGTGTATCCTATCTATCGCCACCAGTGTATCCTATCTATCTCTACCAGTGTGTATCCTATCTATCGCCACCAGTGTGTACTATCTAGCGCCACCAGTGTATCCTATCTATCGCTACCAGTATGTGTCCTATCTATCGCTACCAGTATGTGTCCTATCTATCGTTATCAGTGTGTGTGCTATCTATCGCCACCAGTGTGTGTCCTATCTATCGCCACCAGTGTGTGTCCTATCTATCGCCACCAGTGTGTGTCCTATCTATCGCCACCAGTATGTATCCTATCTATCGCCACCAGTGTGTGTCCTATCTATCGCCACCAGTTTGTGTCCTATCTATCGCTACCAGTATGTATCCTATCTATCGCTACCAGTGTGTATCCTATCTATCGCCACCAGTATGTATCCTATCTATCGCCTCCAGTATGTATCCTATCTATCGCTACCAGTATGTGTCCTATCTATCGCCACCAATGTATCCTATCTATCGCTACCAGTGTGTATCCTATCTATCGCCACCAGTATGTGTCCTATCTATCGCCACCAGTATGTATCCTATATATCGCCACCAATGTATCCTATCTATCGCCACCAGTGTGTATCCTATCTATCGCCACCAGTATGTGTCCTATCTATCGCCACCAGTGTGTGTACTATCTAGCGCCACCAGTGTGTATCCTATCTATCGCCACCAGTGTGTACTATCTATCGCCACCAATGTGTCCTATCTATCGCCACCAGTGTGTGTCCTATCTATCGCCACCAGTGTGTATCCTATCTATCGCCACCATTGTGTATCCTATCTATCGCCACCAGTGTGTGTACTATCTAGCGCCACCAGTGTGTATCCTATCTATCGCCACCAGTGTGTATCCTATCTATCGCCACCAGTGTGTACTATCTAGCGCCACCAGTGTGTATCCTATCTATCGCCACCAGTGTGTGTCCTATCTATCGCTACCAGTATGTGTCCTATCTATCGCCACCAGTATGTGTCCTATCTATCGCCACCAGTGTGTATCCTATCTATCGCTACCAGTATGTGTCCTATCTATCGCTACCAGTATGTGTCCTATCTATCGCTACCAGTATGTGTCCTATCTATCGCTACCAGTGTGTGTCCTATCTATCGCCACCAGTATGTGTCCTATCTATCGCTACCAGTGTGTGTCCTATCTATCGCCACCAGTGTGTATCCTATCTATCGCTACCAGTGTGTATCCTTTCTATCGCCACCAGTGTGTACTATCTAGCGCCACCAGTGTGTATCCTATCTATCGCTACCAGTGTGTATCCTATCTATCGCCACCAGTGTGTATCCTATCTATCGCCACCAGTGTATCCTATCTATCTCTACCAGTGTGTATCCTATCTATCGCCACCAGTGTGTACTATCTAGCGCCACCAGTGTATCCTATCTATCGCTACCAGTATGTGTCCTATCTATCGTTACCAGTATGTGTCCTATCTATCGCCACCAGTGTGTGTCCTATCTATCGCCACCAGTGTGTGTCCTATCTATCGCCACCAGTGTGTGTCCTATCTATCGCCACCAGTATGTATCCTATCTATCGCTACCAGTGTGTGTCCTATCTATCGCCACCAGTATGTGTCCTATCTATCGCTACCAGTATGTGTCCTATCTATCGCTACTAGTGTGTATCCTATCTATCGCCACCAGTAAGTGTCCTATCTATCGCTACCAGTATGTGTCCTATCTATCGCTACCAGTGTGTATCCTGTCTATCGCCACCAGTATGTGTCCTATCTATCGCCACCAGTGTGTGTCCTATCTATCGCCACAAGTGTGTGTCCTATCTATCGCGACCAGTGTGTATCCTATCTATCGCCACCAGTATGTATCCTATCTATCGCTACCAGTGTGTATCCTATCTATCGCTACCAGTTGTGTACCTATCTATCGCTACCAGTATGTGTCCTATCTATCGCACCAGTAGTGTGTCCTATCTATCGCCACCAGTGTGTATCCTATCTATCGCCACCAGTGTGTATCCAATCTATCGCCACCAGTATGTAGTCCTATCTATCGCTACCAGTGTGTATCCTATCTATCGCCACCAGTGTGTATCCTATCTATCGCCACCAGTATGTGTCCTATCTATCGCCACCAGTATGTACCTATCTATCGCTACCAGTGTGTATCCTATCTATCGCTACCAGTATGTATCCTATCTATCGCCACCAGTATGTGTCCTATCTATCGCCACCAGTATGTGTCCTATCTATCGCCACCAGTATGTGTCCTATCTATCGCCACCAGTATGTGTCCTATCTATCGCCACCAGTATGTGTCCTATCTATCGCCACCAGTGTGTATCCTATCTATCGCCACCAGTGTGTATCCTATCTATCGCCACCAGTGTGTATCCTATCTATCGCTACCAGTGTGTATCCTATCTATCGCCACCAGTGTGTATCCTATCTATCGCCACCAGTGTGTATCCTATCTATCGCCACCAGTTGTGATCCTATCTATCGCCTACCAGTGTGTATCCTATCTATCGCCACCAGTATGTGTCCTATCTATCGCCACCAGTAGTGTATCCTATCTATCGCTACCAGTATGTATCCTATCTATCGCCACCAGTGTGTATCCTATCTATCGCTACCAGTGTGTGTCCTATCTATCGCCACCAGTGTGTATCCTATCTATCGCTACCAGTATGTGTCCTATCTATCGCCACCAGTGTGTATCCTATCTATCGCTACCAGTGTGTATCCTATCTATCGCCACCAGTATGTGTCCTATCTATCGCCACCAGTGTGTATCCTATCTATCGCCACCAGTGTGTATCCTATCTATCGCCACCAGTTGTATCCTATCTATCGCCACCAGTGTGTATCCTATCTATCGCCACCAGTGTGTCCTATCTATCGCCACCAGTGTGTATCCTATCTATCGCTACCAGTGTGTATCCTATCTATCGCTACCAGTGTGTATCCTATCTATCGCCACCAGTGTGTATCCTATCTATCGCCACCAGTATGTGTCCTATCTATCGCTACCAGTATGTGTCCTATCTATCGCCACCAGTGTGTGTCCTATCTATCGCCACCAGTGTGTGTCCTATCTATCGCCACCAGTGTGTATCCTATCTATCGCCACCAGTGTGTATCCTATCTATCGCCACCAGTATGTGTCCTATCTATCGCCACCAGTGTGTATCCTATCTATCGCCACCAGTGTGTCCTATCTAGCGCCACCAGTGTGTATCCTTTCTATCGCCACCAGTGTGTACTATCTATCGCCACCAGTGTTTATCCTATCTATCACCACCAGTGTGTATCCTATCTATCGCCACCAGTATGTGTCCTATCTATCGCCACCAGTGTGTGTCCTATCTATCGCCACCAATGTGTCCTATCTATCGCCACCAATGTGTATCCTATCTATCGCCACCAGTGTGTGTCCTATCTATCGCAACAAGTGTGTATCCTATCTATCGCCACCAGTGTGTATCCTATCTATCGCCACCAGTGTGTATCCTGTCTAGCGCCACCAGTGTGTGTCCTATCTATAGCCACCAGTGTGTGTCCTATCTATCGCCACCAGTGTGTGTCCTATCTATCGCCACCAGTGTGTGTCCTATCTATCGCCACCAGTGTGTATCCTATCTATCGCCACCAGTGTGTATCCTATCTATCGCCACCAGTGTGTATCCTATCTATCGCCACCAGTGTGTATCCTATCTATCGCCACCAGTATGTGTCCTATCTATCGCCACCAGTGTGTATCCTATCTATCGCCACCAGTGTGTATCCTATCTATCGCCACCAGTGTGTCCTATCTATCGCCACCAGTGTGTGTCCTATCTAGCGCCACCAGTGTGTGTCCTATCTATCGCCACCAGTATGTATCCTATCTATCGCCACCAGTATGTATCCTATCTAGCGCCACCAGTGTGTGTCCTATCTATCGCCACCAGTGTGTATCCTATCTATCGCCACCAGTATGTATCCTATCTATCGCCACCAGTGTGTGTCCTATCTATCGCCACCAGTAGTGTATCCTATCTATCGCCACCAGTGTGTATCCTATCTATCGCCACCAGTGTGTCCTATCTATCGCCACCAGTGTGTGTCCTATCTATCGCCACCAGTGTGTGTCCTATCTATCGCCACCAGTATGTATCCTATCTATCGCCACCAGTATGTATCCTATCTATCGCCACCAGATGTGTCCTATCTATCGCCACCAATGTGTCCTATCTATCGCCACCAGTGTGTGTCCTATCTATCGCCACCAGTGTGTATCCTATCTATCGCCACCAGTGTGTATCCTATCTATCGCCACCAGTGTGTGTACTATCTAGCGCCACCAGTGTGTATCCTATCTATCGCCACCAGTGTGTATCCTATCTATCGCCACCAGTGTGTACTATCTAGCGCCACCAGTGTGTATCCTATCTATCGCTACCAGTGTGTGTCCTATCTATCGCCACCAGTGTGTGTCCTATCTATCGCCACCAGTATGTGTCCTATCTATCGCCACCAGTATGTGTCCTATCTATCGCCACCAGTATGTGTCCTATCTATCGCTACCAGTATGTGTCCTATCTATCGCTACCAGTGTGTATCCTATCTATCGCCACCAGTATGTGTCCTATCTATCGCCACCAGTATGTGTCCTATCTATCGCTACCAGTATGTGTCCTATCTATCGCCACCAGTATGTATCCTATCTATCGCTACCAGTATGTGTCCTATCTATCGCCACCAGTATGTGTCCTATCTATCGCCACCAGTGTGTGTCCTATCTATCGCTACCAGTATGTGTCCTATCTATCGCCACCAGTGTGTAGTCCTATCTATCGCCACCAGTATGTGTCCTATCTATCGCCACCAGTGTGTATCCTATCTATCGCCACCAGTGTGTATCCTATCTATCGCCACCAGTGTGTATCCTATCTATCGCCGCCAGTGTGTATCCTATCTATCGCCACCAATGTATCCTATCTATCGCCACCAGTGTGTATCCTATCTATCGCCACCAATGTGTATCCTATCTATCGCCACCAGTGTGTATCCTATCTATCGCCACCAGTGTGTATCCTATCTATCGCCACCAGTGTGTATCCTATCTATCGCCACCAGTATGTGTCCTATCTATCGCCACCAGTGTGTATCCTATCTATCGCCACCAGTGTGTATCCTATCTATCGCCACCAGTGTGTATCCTATCTATCGCCACCAGTGTGTATCCTATCTATCGCCACCAGTGTGTATCCTATCTATCGCCACCAGTGTGTGTCCTATCTATCGCCACCAGTGTGTGTCCTATCTATCGCCACCAGTGTGTGTCCTATCTATCGCCACCAGTGTGTGTCCTATCTATCGCCACCAGTGTGTGTCCTATCTATCGCCACCAGTGTGTGTCCTATCTATCGCCACCATAATGTGTCCTATCTATCGCCACCAGTGTGTGTCCTATCTATCGCCACCAGTGTGTGTCCTATCTATCGCCACCAGTGTGTATCCTATCTATCGCCACCAGTGTGTAGTCCTATCTATCGCCACCAGTGTGTCCTATCTATCGCTACCAGTGTGTATCCTATCTATCGCCACCAGTGTGTGTCCTATCTATCGCCACCAGTATGTGTCCTATCTATCGCCACCAGTGTGTATCCTATCTATCGCCACCAGTGTGTATCCTATCTATCGCCACCAGTGTGTGTCCTATCTATCGCCACCAGTGTGTATCCTATCTATCGCCACCAGTGTGTATCCTATCTATCGCCACCAGTGTGTATCCTATCTATCGCCACCAGTGTGTATCCTATCTATCGCCACCAGTGTGTATCCTATCTATCGCCACCAGTGTGTATCCTATCTATCGCCACCAGTGTGTATCCTATCTATCGCCACCAGTATGTGTCCTATCTATCGCCACCAGTGTGTATCCTATCTATCGCCACCAGTGTGTATCCTATCTATCGCCACCAGTGTGTGTCCTATCTATCGCCACCAGTGTGTATCCTATCTATCGCCACCAGTATGTATCCTATCTATCGCCACCAGTGTGTATCCTATCTATCGCCACCAGTGTGTATCCTATCTATCGCCACCAGTGTGTATCCTATCTATCGCCACCAGTGTGTATCCTATCTATCGCCACCAGTGTGTATCCTATCTATCGCCACCAATGTGTATCCTATCTATCGCCACCAGTGTGTGTCCTATCTATCGCCACCAAGTGTGTATCCTATCTATCGCCACCAGTGTGTATCCTATCTATCGCCACCAGTATGTGTCCTATCTATCGCCACCAGTATGTATCCTATCTATCGCCACCAATGTATCCTATCTATCGCCACCAGTGTGTATCCTATCTATCGCCACCAGTATGTGTCCTATCTATCGCCACCAGTGTGTGTCCTATCTATCGCCACCAGTGTGTATCCTATCTATCGCCACCAGTGTGTACCTATCTATCGCCACCAATGTGTCCTATCTATCGCCACCAGTGTGTGTCCTATCTATCGCCACCAGTGTGTATCCTATCTATCGCCACCAGTGTGTATCCTATCTATCGCCACCAGTGTGTGTCCTATCTATCGCCACCAGTGTGTCCTATCTATCGCCACCAGTGTGTATCCTATCTATCGCCACCAGTGTGTATCCTATCTATCGCCACCAGTGTGTATCCTATCTATCGCCACCAGTGTGTGTCCTATCTATCGCTACCAGTATGTGTCCTATCTATCGCCACCAGTATGTGTATCCTATCTATCGCCACCAGTGTGTGTCCTATCTATCGCCACCAGTGTGTGTCCTATCTATCGCCACCAGTGTGTGTCCTATCTATCGCCACCAGTATGTGTCCTATCTATCGCCACCAGTGTGTGTCCTATCTATCGCCACCAGTATGTGTCCTATCTATCGCTACCAGTGTGTGTCCTATCTATCGCCACCAGTGTGTGTCCTATCTATCGCCACCAGTGTGTGTCCTATCTATCGCCACCAGTTGTGTCCTATCTATCGCCACCAGTGTGTGTCCTATCTATCGCCACCAGTGTGTATCCTATCTATCGCCACCAGTGTGTGTCCTATCTATCGCCACCAGTGTGTCCTATCTATCGCCACCAGTGTGTGTCCTATCTATCGCCACCAGTGTGTATCCTATCTATCGCCACCAGTGTGTGTCCTATCTATCGCCACCAGTATGTGTCCTATCTATCGCCACCAGTATGTGTCCTATCTATCGCCACCAGTGTGTGTCCTATCTATCGCCACCAGTGTGTGTCCTATCTATCGCCACCAGTGTGTAGTCCTATCTATCGCTACCAGTAATGTGTCCTATCTATCGCCACCAGTGTGTGTCCTATCTATCGCCACCAGTATGTATCCTATCTATCGCTACCAGTATGTGTCCTATCTATCGCTACCAGTGTGTATCCTATCTATCGCCACCAGTATGTGTCCTATCTATCGCCACCAGTATGTGTCCTATCTATCGCTACCAGTGTGTATCCTATCTATCGCCACCAGTATGTGTCCTATCTATCGCCACCAGTGTGTGTCCTATCTATCGCCACCAGTGTGTATCCTATCTATCGCCACCAGTGTGTATCCTATCTATCGCCACCAGTATGTATCCTATCTATCGCCACCAGTGTGTATCCTATCTATCGCCACCAGTGTGTATCCTATCTATCGCCACCAGTGTGTATCCTATCTATCGCCACCAGTGTGTGTCCTATCTATCGCCACCAGTGTGTATCCTATCTATCGCCACCAGTGTGTATCCTATCTATCGCCACCAGTATGTGTCCTATCTATCGCCACCAGTGTGTATCCTATCTATCGCCACCAGTGTATCCTATCTATCGCCACCAGTGTGTGTCCTATCTATCGCCACCAGTGTGTATCCTATCTATCGCCACCAGTGTGTATCCTATCTATCGCCACCAGTGTGTATCCTATCTATCGCCACCAGTGTGTATCCTATCTATCGCCACCAGTATGTGTCCTATCTATCGCCACCAGTGTGTATCCTATCTATCGCCACCAGTGTGTATCCTATCTATCGCCACCAGTTGTGTATCCTATCTATCGCCACCAGTGTGTATCCTATCTATCGCCACCAGATGTGTATCCTATCTATCGCCACCAGTAGTGTATCCTATCTATCGCCACCAGTGTGTTCCTATCTATCGCCACCAAGTGTGTAGTCCTATCTATCGCGACCAGTGTGTATCCTATCTATCGCCACCAGTGTGTATCCTATCTATCGCCACCAGTGTGTATCCTATCTATCGCCACCAGTGTGTATCCTATCTATCGCCACCAGTGTGTATCCTATCTATCGCCACCAGTATGTATCCTATCTATCGCCACCAGTGTGTATCCTATCTATCGCCACCAGTATGTGTCCTATCTATCGCCACCAGTGTGTATCCTATCTATCGCCACCAGTGTGTATCCTATCTATCGCCACCAGTGTGTATCCTATCTATCGCCACCAGTGTGTATCCTATCTATCGCCACCAGTGTGTATCCTATCTATCGCCACCAGTGTGTATCCTATCTATCGCCACCAGTATGTGTCCTATCTATCGCCACCAGTATGTGTCCTATCTATCGCCACCAGTATGTGTCCTATCTATCGCCACCAGTGTGTATCCTATCTATCGCCACCAGTGTGTATCCTATCTATCGCCACCAGTGTGTATCCTATCTATCGCCACCAGTATGTGTCCTATCTATCGCCACCAGTATGTGTCCTATCTATCGCCACCAGTATGTGTCCTATCTATCGCCACCAGTGTGTGTCCTATCTATCGCCACCAGTGTGTGTCCTATCTATCGCCACCAGTGTGTATCCTATCTATCGCCACCAGTGTGTATCCTATCTATCGCCACCAGTATGTAGTCCTATCTATCGCCACCAGTGTGTATCCTATCTATCGCCACCAGTGTGTATCCTATCTATCGCCACCAGTATGTGTCCTATCTATCGCCACCAGTGTGTGTCCTATCTATCGCCACCAGTGTGTGTCCTATCTATCGCCACCAGTGTGTATCCTATCTATCGCCACCAGTATGTATCCTATCTATCGCCACCAGTGTGTATCCTATCTATCGCCACCAGTGTGTATCCTATCTATCGCCACCAGTGTGTATCCTATCTATCGCCACCAGTGTGTGTCCTATCTATCGCCACCAGTGTGTATCCTATCTATCGCCACCAGTGTGTATCCTATCTATCGCCACCAGTATGTGTCCTATCTATCGCCACCAGTGTGTATCCTATCTATCGCCACCAGTATGTGTCCTATCTATCGCCACCAGTGTGTGTCCTATCTATCGCCACCAGTGTGTATCCTATCTATCGCCACCAGTGTGTATCCTATCTATCGCCACCAGTGTGTGTCCTATCTATCGCCACCAGTGTGTATCCTATCTATCGCCACCAGTGTGTATCCTATCTATCGCCACCAGTGTGTATCCTATCTATCGCCACCAGTGTGTCCTATCTATCGCCACCAGTGTGTATCCTATCTATCGCCACCAGTGTGTACTATCTATCGCCACCAGTGTGTATCCTATCTATCGCCACCAGTATGTATCCTATCTATCGCCACCAGTATGTATCCTATCTATCGCCACCAGTGTGTGTCCTATCTATCGCCACCAGTATGTATCCTATCTATCGCCACCAGTGTGTATCCTATCTATCGCCACCAGTATGTATCCTATCTATCGCCACCAGTGTGTATCCTATCTATCGCCACCAGTGTGTGTCCTATCTATCGCCACCAGTGTGTGTCCTATCTATCGCCACCAGTGTGTATCCTATCTATCGCCACCAGTATGTGTCCTATCTATCGCCACCAGTGTGTGTCCTATCTATCGCCACCAGTGTGTATCCTATCGCCACCAGTGTGTGTCCTATCTATCGCCACCAATGTGTCCTATCTATCGCCACCAATGTGTCCTATCTATCGCCACCAGTGTGTGTCCTATCTATCGCCACCAGTGTGTCCTATCTATCGCCACCAGTGTGTATCCTATCTATCGCCACCAGATGTGTCCTATCTCTATCGCCACCAGTGTGATCCTATCTATCGCCACCAGTGTGTATCCTATCTATCGCCACCAGTATGTGTCCTATCTATCGCCACCAGTATGTGTCCTATCTATCGCCACCAGTATGTGTCCTATCTATCGCCACCAGTGTGTATCCTATCTATCGCCACCAGTGTGTATCCTATCTATCGCCACCAGTATGTGTCCTATCTATCGCCACCAGTATGTGTCCTATCTATCGCCACCAGTATGTGTCCTATCTATCGCCACCAGTGTGTATCCTATCTATCGCCACCAGTGTGTGTCCTATCTATCGCCACCAGTGTGTATCCTATCTATCGCCACCAGTATGTATCCTATCTATCGCCACCAATGTATCCTATCTATCGCCACCAGTGTGTATCCTATCTATCGCCACCAGTGTGTATCCTATCTATCGCCACCAGTGTGTATCCTATCTATCGCCACCAGTGTGTATCCTATCTATCGCCACCAATGTGTATCCTATCTATCGCCACCAGTGTGTATCCTATCTATCGCCACCAGTGTGTATCCTATCTATCGCCACCAGTGTGTATCCTATCTATCGCCACCAATGTGTATCCTATCTATCGCCACCAGTGTGTATCCTATCTATCGCCACCAATGTATCCTATCTATCGCCACCAGTGTGTGTCCTATCTATCGCCACCAGTGTGTATCCTATCTATCGCCACCAGTGTGTATCCTATCTATCGCCACCAGTGTGTATCCTATCTATCGCCACCAGTGTGTATCCTATCTATCGCCACCAGTATGTATCCTATCTATCGCTACCAGTAGTGTATCCTATCTATCGCCACCAGTATGTGTCCTATCTATCGCCACCAGTATGTGTCCTATCTATCGCCACCAGTATGTGTCCTATCTATCGCCACCAGTGTGTATCCTATCTATCGCCACCAGTATGTGTATCCTATCTATCGCCACCAGTGTGTATCCTATCTATCGCCACCAGTATGTGTCCTATCTATCGCTACCAGTATGTGTCCTATCTATCGCCACCAGTGTGTATCCTATCTATCGCCACCAGTATGTGTCCTATCTATCGCCACCAGTATGTGTCCTATCTATCGCCACCAGTGTGTATCCTATCTATCGCCACCAGTGTGTATCCTATCTATCGCCACCAATGTATCCTATCTATCGCCACCAGTATGTGTCCTATCTATCGCTACCAGTGTGTATCCTATCTATCGCCACCAGTATGTGTCCTATCTATCGCCACCAGTATGTGTCGTATCTTTCGCTACCAGTCTGTGTCCTATCTATCGCCACCAGTATGTGTCCTATCTATTGCCACCAATGTATCCTATCTATCGCCACCAGTGTGTATCCTATCTATCGCCACCAGTGTGTATCCTATCTATCGGCACCAGTGTGTGTCCTATCTATCGCCACCAATGTGTATCCTATCTATCGCCACCAGTGTGTATCCTATCTATCGCCACCAGTGTGTATCCTATCTATCGTCACCAGTGTGTATCCTATCTATCGCCACCAATGTGTCCTATCTATCGCCACCAGTGTGTATCCTATCTATCGCCACCAGTGTGTATCATATCTATCGCCACCAGTGTGTGTCCTATCTATCGCCACCAATGTGTATCCTATCTATCGCCACCAGTGTGTATCCTATCTATCTTCACCAGTGTGTATCCTATCTATCGCCACCAGTGTGTATCCTATCTATCGCCAACAATGTGTCCTATCTATCGCCACCAGTGTGTATCCTATCTATCGTTACCAGTGTGTATCCTATCTATCGCCACCAGTGTGTGTCCTATCTATCGCCACCAATGTGTATCCTATCTATCGCCACCAGTATGTGTCCTATCTATCGCCACCAGTGTGTGTCCTATCTATCGCCACCAGTATGTGTCCTGTCTATCGCCACCAGCATGTGTCCTATCTATCGCTACCAGTGTGTGTCCTATCTATCGCCACCAGTGTGTGTCCTATCTATCGCCACCAGTATGTGTCCTATCTATCGCTACCAGTGTGTCCTATCTATCGCCACCAGTATGTGTCCTATCTATCGCTACCAGTGTGTATCCTATCTATCGCTACCAGTGTGTGTCCTATCGCCACCAGTGTGTGTCCTATCTATCGCCACCAGTATGTGTCCTATCTATCGCTACCAGTGTGTGTCCTATCTATCGCCACCAGTATGTGTCCTATCTATCGCTACCAGTGTGTATCCTATCTATCGCTACCAGTATGTGTCCTATCTATCGCTACCAGTGTGTGTCCTATCTATCGCCACCATTATGTGTCCTATCTATCGCTACCAGTGTGTGTCCTATCTATCGCCACCAGTATGTGTCCTATCTATCGCCACCAGTGTGTGTCCTATCTATCGCCACCAGTATGTGTCCTATCTATCGCCACCAGTGTGTGTCCTATCTATCGCCACCAGTGTGTATCCTATCTATCTCCACCAGTGTGTATCCTATCTATTGCCACCAGTGTGTATCCTATCTATCGCCACCAGTGTGTATCCTATCTATCGCCACCAGTGTGTATCCTATCTATCGCCACCAGTGTGTGTCCTATCTATCGCCACCAATGTGTATCCTATCTATCGCCACCAATGTGTATCCTATCTATCGCCACCAATGTGTATCCTATCTATCGCCACCAGTGTGTATCCTATCTATCGCACCAGTGTGTGTCCTATCTATCGCTACCAGTGTGTATCCTATCTATCGCTACCAGTGTGTACTATCTATCGCCACCAATGTGTATCCTATCTATCGCCACCAGTGTGTGTCCTATCTATCGCCACCAGTATGTGTCCTATCTATCGCCACCAGCGTGTGTCCTATCTATCGCCACCAATGTGTATCCTATCTATCGCCACCAATGTGTATCCTATCTATCGCCACCAATGTGTATCCTATCTATCGCTACCAGTGTGTATCCTATCTATCGCTACCAGTGTGTACTATCTAGCGCCACCAATGTGTATCCTATCTATCGCCACCAATGTGTCCTATCTATCGCCACCAATGTGTATTCTATCTATCGCCACCAATGTGTATCCTATCTATCGCCACCAGTGTGTGTCCTATCTATCGCCACCAGTGTGTATCCTATCTATCGCCACCAATGTGTATCCTATCTATCGCCACCATTTTGTATCCTATCTATCGCTACCAGTGTGTATCCTATCTGTCGCCACCAGTGTGTATCCTATCTAGCGCCACCAGTGTCTGTCCTGTCTAGCGGCACCAGTGTGTGTCCTATCTATCGCCACCAGTGTGTGTCCTATCTATCGCCACCAGTGTGTGTCCAGTCTAGCGCCACCACTGTGTGTCATATACAGCGTCGCCGTCTTTAACTCACCTCTCGATTTATTTGCATTCGTCTCTCTCTCTCTCTCTCTCTCTCTCTCTCTCTCTCTCTCTCTCTCTCTCTCTCTCTCTCTCTCTCTCTCTCTCTCCACAATTGTGATTGTGTCATACCATGTAAGCCAGTCTTTTCTTCATCAATTTGATTGAAAGAATGGTTGTAGTTTATTAGTAATTGTTTTACTGGCTTTACATGTTTGACATCCATGCTGTAGGAATGACTATGGTACAACGGCAGTCAAGCTGCACAAATGCGATCAACAAAATCCCGAAGTCAGCTGTACAGAAGATGACCACAATGCGTGTCCATATTGTCACTTCTCACTCAGTTCAAGTACAGCTTGCCATGTCTACTCCTCGTTGTCGTTGATTCACACATAGATACAGTAGGGATTGATTTAACGCTAGAGTTAAACAAGGTGGCTTCAAATGATAACGTTAGAAGTGTGATAGAAATTACAACAACCACGCCATTGTCTTGTAACCTGTAAATATTGTTGTTAAGGATGTTAAGCACGTGACATCACGGTGCAGACGAACCCGTGATGTCATTGTAGGGTGGTAAATATAATAAATTAGAATAAGGACAAGTTTCGCTAGGGGTATTCAGTATGAATGGGGTCTAAAACCCAAACACGCCCTCTATAGGAATGAATATATTGGCTCGTAACCCCCAAGTATTGAACAAGGCAGAAAAGGGTGCAAGTTCAACACTAACATAGAAGAAATGTTTCCCATAGAAGGCTGGGAGATCCGGGAAGTTCTACCACAGACACCCGAGTACTAATCACTCTACCCAGAGGGTGTGTCCATGTGTAAGTGCCCCGCCCCACATTTAATCTCCCACATATATATATATATATATATATATATATATATATATATATATATATATATATATATATATATATACAATGACAAGTATCCACTGTCATGCACATCCACAGTATTATACAACAGAGGGACAACAACCAATGTTAGACGCAACAACTGGATTACATGACAGAGGAAAACAGCCACTGTTAGACAAAACAGTACAATGACTCACTGTATCATATAACAGTAACAATAACTCACTGTATCACATAACAGTAACAATAACTGGACTATAAACATCAATTTTGGAACACCAGGTTAACAATGAAGTAACTTCAAGGCTTTGTTAAACCAAACAAACAAACAATTGTATTGTGGAAACATTTGGGTTCTGGAAAACCCTGTTAGCTACAATATGGTGACATGGACATGAAAAATTATCATATTTCAGGCAATGCACACAAAGTATACAACCAAACAGAAGTCCCCAAAAATATTTCCCCAAAAAAGGTTCACATCAAATACATGTGTCAAACACAAAACAAAGTAAATAATCCATACAAAGAAATAGATAAAGAAAATCTATCTAATCTGTCTCTAGAAATATCCTAGGGGTCTGATGATGACTCCCTCTCCTTCAATATCCACTAGAAAAAGTCTGGCCATAATCACACTCTCTATAATCCAGGAAAACAGCTGCTTTGCATATATCCACCTATTCAGAAAATTGGGGATTGCACACACACACACACAGAACTTTCACTTCTGGATCATATATCCATCGCGAAAAACATGTAGGAGTAATCCATATGAATCCAATGTGGATATACTGTAATCTCTCAAGTCACAGTTGCTAAGTCACTGGGCTAGGAGCGTTCCAGGGTGATATAACAGACATGTATAAATAAGTCTGAAGCATTCTGGCGTGGCATGACACACAGGAGTCCATGTGATTGATTCGATCAGGATCAGGCACAAACACTTTCAGTATCTCTTTGGATGAGGAGTGACATCACATAATCCATTAGAATTTCCTGACAGAACTAACTTGAATTGGGCATGAATATTCCAGCCCCTTTCTCTGGGTTAAGATGTAGGTTATTCTTTCTTCAGTTGAATATACGACTTGATTGACGGGAGTTGGTAATGTGCTTGATTATCCATGTCTGGGATATGATGGATGAGAAGATTCAAAGGAAGCTGGGAGTTCACACAATCAGTTGGTAAATCCATACTGGTAAATGATGGTGAATTCCAGACTATCCATGAGCCTTTGGAATATGACAGTTGAACGTGGACTCAGGCGGTGACTTTTAGAAGAGGTTATACTCTGTATCCATCTAGGCCAGGCATGCCTCATGTCTTTGCAGACATTGCAACGATTAACACCGTCTGTAAGTTCCCAGAGGTAGGGAATCCACTTCAGCATATTTAAAATCCGTTAAGTATCCAGGCATTGACATTCAGGTTCAGGTGAGTAGCAGTAACCAGCACTCTTTGTAGAATATTAGAGGAGGCTGATATCCCAGTTTCCTGCCTCTAAATCCAAACAAGTTGACTATAACTTCAGTTCCAAGCATGGTGACTAGTGCCAATACTCCACCGCCATCTCTAGCGCCTAAAACGCAGAGAATAAGTGGGCTTTAAATTAACCCATTAACAATGGGTCACCCGCTAACATTGGAGAAACATGGCGATTGACCAGACCGCTTTGTCTACCAAGCCTTTGTCTAGATTAAGCCTGTGTTTCCGGGGCGCGGCCAATCAATTGTCTTAAAACGAAACGAAATTTCGTTTCGTTAATTCTCCCGTCGGGCTTTTTAATAGCCTCTACTCTTCAGATAGCGTGTCCTAGCAACGTCTGCTTGAAAAGACTGCGAGATGATGACATATATGTCACAAGTCTCCCACCTAGACAGGTCTATCCCATAGGAAGAGCTGCTACATTCATCCACAGTCTTCCACCTTCTTAATCTGATGCATTTGGTCTTCCAGGTCCTCCAATTATGCTTTACATTTAATCACTATTGTAGAATAATCTCTCCGTGCCACATTCATGTTTCTACTTGCCAAGACAACTGGACATAACATTGAAGATTCATCTAGCTTCGCTTGAAGAAGTGTAACTCTCTCCACTGTTGTCAGCATTCCATTGAAATATGAGTGGACGTTGAGATCTCTATATGAGGTATTGGTTCCACTGCAATCGAACCAATTTCTCGACGTTTGAACGAAGATATAAAGCTTCGACAACCGTTTCATTAGCAATAAGAATATCATCCTTAAAATATGCTAACAGCAGGATCTCCTCCTTCAAATCAGTCATAGTGGCATACTGAACTGGGTAAGTATAACTAGCACAGGTGTAGGTTCATTTGCTTTGAGGCCAAATCTACGAAAAGTCCTGACTCGTTTATAAGTCCATCCGCACTTTATACTGACTAGAATGAGTTACCGGCATTTATTCTCCTCCTTCACGTATACGTTGCTTTCCTGGTGAAAATAGCGAGCAATTCTGCGTCGATTGTCGTAGATTGATCGTCATCTGCCTCCAAATATGTTGTAGACAATTTCCACCCAAGCACCGTTAAGTAGATGTAATAACATTGCACATAGCTGTATCACCATCCACATTATATTCAGTTCATAGATAAATTTAAAGCCGTAGGTGGTCCCTGTAATAGTCATCCGAACAACCGAGTTGTCGGTACACTCCCAGTTTACTGATGGGTTACCTTACATGTAAGCAATGAAAGCCACAGGTATAAATATATCCCTCTTTTCTGGTGTTTCCTGAGTTAACTTCCTCAAGATAAAAAATCAGGGCACCTTTAAGTTTCTCTCCAGGTCTGTTCGTAACCGATCAATACGGAGAACAATGAATCTGTTGAAACTGGAAGAGTTTGAAAGCTTTTCCTTCTGAACTGAAATATATTACTAGTTAGACTCCCTAGAAGAAATACTAAACTAGTAAAAAGTCAAGCAACTCTCAGCCAATGGCTTCCAAGTGCTTGAAAAGTATAGTCCTTGCTATAGCCCAATCTAGCATGGTCTATGAATAAAAATAAGAATAAGGCGTCCTACTCTTCATCTGTCGAGAGGTACGTCAACAACAACCATAATTTAATAGTTGTATAAATAGGGCTATCTCCTAGACCACCAAAATAGTTTGATGTTTTGGAGAAAAATCCTGACTTTAAGAACATAATGTGACAACTAGCAAGCTGTCCCTAGTCTTTCAAGTCAGTACAAGCAACATGCAAAATGGGAGCTAAGGCTGCCCAAGCCTGTTACTAATTCTCTGATGAGAATAAAATTGGGAATGTCGCAGATGAGGACCAATTCCTGTTTTCTGACATCAAAAATTTGAGATACTTACAGGTTTCTTCCGGTAGCTCTTAACTTCCTATGACATCCCAATAAAAAATAACAGGGTAAATTTACGGTCGAAACCATATCCTTCGTTCGCCAGTCACACAACGACGTATGCTTCTCTGTCACTGGTAATGCCTGAGGGACTAGCTTGTATAAGGGGCCCTGTAATTCAATTGCTTTCACTCACATAGTAAATGGATCCTTGTTCACTACAGAGTTACAACAACCGAATAATAAAATTGACCAGTGCCATATCTGACACATGGACAATAACAGATCTGTTACGAATACCAGACCCTTAAACTGAAAGCGTTGAATAGGCGTCTTTATGTCCTTATAGGAATCATCAGTGTCAATCTATCTACTCTCAGTATTTCCGAACATGTATATGCATATGGGGTGAAATATAAAATCCACGGTTTCCCGCTTGGCGGCTACGAATACTGCAATTTACACAATATTCATACTCCTTCCATTATACATGTCGGATAAAATTGCAGGGGGAGTATTGGCCCTAACATTAAGTCAACTTAATTGGTTATTGTTATTTTCCCCTGATGTTCTAAAATCTCATTTATGCATGTAGTGTCCCACTTAAATAAAGATATCTTTACTGAATTCTTTAAAAAAAAATTTTTGGGGTGCTATATCCTATCTGTCTCAGCCATTAAACATTTTTTTGGATTTCTCTGTTGCTTTGGGTAAGTTTCAATAGTACATGACCCCAACAAACAGAGCATGCACAAAATAAAATGGCAATATATGACAACATAGTTAACCAGCCCAGGATTCATATGTGGGTCTATGCAAAAATGAGGACATATAGTACAGTAATATATTTATCATACTACCAAAATATACTAATCAAGAACATCCCAGCGTAACAATAACATCTAACATCAACATCACACAAAATCAATCAAGAATTCCTGACATCCTACCAGAAATAATCCTATATGGGTTAACCATCCCAGAGACCTTATTTTATGAGGTCCTATACAAGGAAAAGGTCTCCCACCAAAAGGATACAAAATACATGAGTTATCCATTCTCATATACAAACATTAACACAGGTTTCTATTTCTAGAATAAAAACATCACCTGTGAACATTAGTTGAAACACAACAAACAATACTTGTGATTAAGACACCATAGGTTCATAATACTTGTGTCTAAGCCCATACTTGTGAACACCAGCAACCAATTAGTTGTAAAGTCTCAACTTGAGAGGTAGACATGGGTACAAATTTTCTGGGCAACGCCCACACTCATGGCATGGGGTAAGGGTTCAAAATTCCGCGACGAGCGCCCACTTGTAGGGTGGTAAATATAATAAATTAGAATAAGGACAAGTTTCGCTAGGGGTATTCAGTATGAATGGGGTCTAAAACCCAAACACGCCCTCTATAGGAATGAATATATTGGCTCGTAACCCCCAAGTATTGAACAAGGCAGAAAAGGGTGCAAGTTCAACACTAACATAGAAGAAATGTTTCCCATAGAAGGCTGGGAGATCCGGGAAGTTCTACCACAGACACCCGAGTACTAATCACTCTACCCAGAGGGTGTGTCCATGTGTAAGTGCCCCGCCCCACATTTAATCTCCCACACACACATATATATATATATATATATATATATATATATATATATATATATATATATATATATATATATATATATATATATATATATATATATATATATATATATATATATACAATGACAAGTATCCACTGTCATGCACATCCACAGTATTATACAACAGAGGGACAACAACCAATGTTAGACGCAACAACTGGATTACATGACAGAGGAAAACAGCCACTGTTAGACAAAACAGTACAATGACTCACTGTATCACATAACAGTAACAATAACTCACTGTATCACATAACAGTAACAATAACTGGACTATAAACATCAATTTTGGAACACCAGGTTAACAATGAAGTAACTTCAAGGCTTTGTTAAACCAAACAAACAAACAATTGTATTGTGGAAACATTTGGGTTCTGGAAAACCCTGTTAGCTACAATATGGTGACATGGACATGAAATATTATCATATTTCAGGCAATGCACACAAAGTATACAACCAAACAGAAGTCCCCAAAAATATTTCCCCAAAAAAGGTTCACATCAAATACATGTGTCAAACACAAAACAAAGTAAATAATCCATACACAGAAATAGATAAAGAAAATCTATCTAATCTGTCTCTAGAAATATCCTAGGGGTCTGATGATGACTCCCTCTCCTTCAATATCCACTAGAAAAAGTCTGGCCATAATCACACTCTCTATAATCCAGGAAAACAGCTGCTTTGCATATATCCACCTATTCAGAAAATTGGGGATTGCACACACACACACACAGAACTTTCACTTCTGGATCATATATCCATCGCGAAAAACATGTAGGAGTAATCCATATGAATCCAATGTGGATATACTGTAATCTCTCAAGTCACAGTTGCTAAGTCACTGGGCTAGGAGCGTTCCAGGGTGATATAACAGACATGTATAAATAAGTCTGAAGCATTCTGGCGTGGCATGACACACAGGAGTCCATGTGATTGATTCGATCAGGATCAGGCACAAACACTTTCAGTATCTCTTTGGATGAGGAGTGACATCACATAATCCATTAGAATTTCCTGACAGAACTAACTTGAATTGGGCATGAATATTCCAGCCCCTTTCTCTGGGTTAAGATGTAGGTTATTCTTTCTTCAGTTGAATATACGACTTGATTGACGGGAGTTGGTAATGTGCTTGATTATCCATGTCTGGGATATGATGGATGAGAAGATTCAAAGGAAGCTGGGAGTTCACACAATCAGTTGGTAAATCCATACTGGTAAATGATGGTGAATTCCAGACTATCCATGAGCCTTTGGAATATGACAGTTGAACGTGGACTCAGGCGGTGACTTTTAGAAGAGGTTATACTCTGTATCCATCTAGGCCAGGCATGCCTCATGTCTTTGCAGACATTGCAACGATTAACACCGTCTGTAAGTTCCCAGAGGTAGGGAATCCACTTCAGCATATTTAAAATCCGTTAAGTATCCAGGCATTGACATTCAGGTTCAGGTGAGTAGCAGTAACCAGCACTCTTTGTAGAATATTAGAGGAGGCTGATATCCCAGTTTCCTGCCTCTAAATCCAAACAAGTTGACTATAACTTCAGTTCCAAGCATGGTGACTAGTGCCAATACTCCACCGCCATCTCTAGCGCCTAAAACGCAGAGAATAAGTGGGCTTTAAATTAACCCATTAACAATGGGTCACCCGCTAACATTGGAGAAACATGGCGATTGACCAGACCGCTTTGTCTACCAAGCCTTTGTCTAGATTAAGCCTGTGTTTCCGGGGCGCGGCCAATCAATTGTCTTAAAACGAAACGAAATTTCGTTTCGTTAATTCTCCCGTCGGGCTTTTTAATAGCCTCTACTCTTCAGATAGCGTATCCTAGCAACGTCTGCTGGAAAAGACTGCGAGATGATGACATATATGTCACAGTCATAAAGACAGTTTAAAGATGGCCGCCCAACTTTTGACATGTACCAAAGAGGAGCAGTGTTCTGTTATCCATTTGTTTTAATCAGTGATGGGGTAAAACCTATAGAACTTCATCGGCGAATGAAGATCCAGTATGGTGACGCATGCCTGTCAGTCCAGCAAATGGATGAGTCCAGTAGGAAGTTTCAAAATGGCGTGACGTCTGTGAAGAGGTACAGCAGATGGTGCATGAGTGGTTACACACACGCGACCTAAAGAATTGTTTTCTACAGGAATCCAAGTATTTTATCTGCGCTGGTGAACACACTGTATCTATATGTGCTGTTGTTTCACGACATTTACTCAAAGCTATTTATTAGCATTCACAGAGGGGAGAGAGGAAGGAGATACAGAAATGAATAATACGAGGAGTGCACGGAGGAAGCTATATGAGATGGCAATTGAGTGGACGGCTTGTGGTGAATTGCTTGAGGGCCTATGCCCAAAATGGGGCATCAGGGCTTTCCAGGAGATAGAGGTAGAACAGAGGTTCCCAAACCACTGCCCGTGGGACACTTTTGGCACGCCGGCTGTCAGAAAGTGGCACGCGAGGCCTCGTTATTTAATATAATATATTTTAATAATTTTTAAAATGCACTCATAGCGCCCCGTCAGCATGCGATAATTTATTATGCTCGTGGTTGTTATGCTCAGATATTATTCGAATGCGCCTGTTCAGTTCGCAACGAAACGTTATGAAGTTCCCATATCCCTAGCCTTGTCAACAAGTCAAAGTGCGCAAGGCGCCATGTTGTCAGTCTGTTACAACTATTTAGTAGAGTATGTACATTTGTGCTGAAATTAGATTTTCTCAAATATAAATTTACCGTTAAAGCCTATAAACATGAATGTGGAAAATCTAAAATCAAACAATGGTAAAAAGCGAAAATGTGAAGACGTTGCTTGTCGTGAATTCAACGAAGATTGGACGGATAAATTTATGTTTCTGCCTAGCCGCATTGGTAAACAAGTTTGCTTACTACTGCGGATTTTGTGTTTCTGTTACCAAAAAAAATTTAATCTGGAACGACACTTAACGACCGTACATTCAGACGTCATTTTTCACCAAGGCTAACGAACAGAGCAAGAGTGCTGTTGTTGTGTCGTACGAAGTCGCTCCTCTGTTGGCTCGCAAAACAAGCCGTTTACCGATGCGGAAGAAATAATCTAGCCTTCCCTTAAAATTGAGTCTAGATTACTTGGCGATAAAAAGTGTGAAACAAAATTTGATCAGATTACTTTGTCTAATAATACTATGGCCAGGCGATTTGAAGAATTAGCCAAAAATCTTCCTCGTCAAGTAGCAGCACATATAAAATATTGTAAATTTGTTTCACTGGCAATGGATGAATCCACTGACATTTCTGACACAGCTCAGGTCGCAGTTTTTGTTCGAGCAATAAACGATAATTTTGAAGTCATTGAAGAACTTCTAGGACTTGAACGGTACTTGCAACTACCAAAGGAATTAATCTGTTTGAAACTCTGAAGTCGTATGCTGAGAAAAACAACATAGAATGGACCAAAATGGACAGTGTTTGCATCGACGTTGCTTCGGCTTTGACGGGTAAAATATCTGAATGTCTAGCATTATTGGAACAGTTTCTTGGCCGCAGTATATTAAAATATCATTGTATCATTCACCAAGAAGCTCTGTGTGGAAAGACATTAAATCTGAAACATGTCATGGATGGTGTTCTGAGATGTGTGAAGAACATTCAAAGTAAGGCGATAAATAGGTGTTAGTTCAGACAGTTTCTATCAGACCTAACCGATGAAACTTTGAGCTACTGTTACACTATGATGTCAGATGACGATCTAAAGGGAGAGTTCTGTCACGTTTCTGGGCACTGAAAAATATATCTAACTGTTTCTGTCTGGAAAAAAAATGAATTACCTACAGAACGGCAAGTGTCTGCTGAACAATGACTAGCTTAAAGACCTGGCATTTTTGGTTGACATAACGTCTCATTTAACTCTTTAAATGCGAGAATCCCGTGTTAAAACAAACTATTCACAAATTTGTGCGATGACATTTCTTCATTTAAAATAAGACTACAACTGTTTATCGGACAGCTGACTGAAAGGACTTTAGAGGTGTTTCCAACCCTGAAGATGCTTGTGGTGGAAATAAACGTGACTTGTTACAGTACAAAGTAAATGTTGAATGTCTTCTGGATATCTTTCAGTCGAGATTTCAAGCGTTTACAATAGAGGAGGATATTGTTGCCCTCTTCATAAATCCGTTCTTATTCCCTGATGCCAAACTCTGTCAATTACAGCAACACCTTCAGCCCGAAGTAATTGATTTGAAATGCAATTCTGTACTGAGATGTAAATTTATGGAGCTGCCTGCTTCACCTTCAGCTGATCATATGATTTGATTCTTGCGACTATTGCCTGTCGAACAATTTGAACACTTACGCCCATTCGCCCAGAGATACATTTGTCGTATTGGTTCGACTTACAGATGCAAGCAGTCATTTTCCCCAATGACTGTTATAAAAAAAAGAAAAAAACAAGCACACACCGACAGTAACCTAGCTGCGCTTATGACTTTGGACACGACAGTTGTGTGCCTAGGCATTGATAAATTGGCATCTCAACTTAAGTAAATGTTATGAAGAACAGTTACAATTGTAAATTAATTAAATTAATAGCGATTTCCGAAACTGATTACAAATTTATTGTTAAATGAACTTTTAATTTTAAACCAAAACATGTGGTTCTGATACTGACTGCCTTTAAAGTTTCAGAATTTTGTGGACAAAAGTTAAGAAAGGTAAGAATTATACTGCACGATTTTTATAATTTTATAACGTTGTGGCCCGTTTAACTACAGAAAATAGTAAATATGGCCCTCTGCTTGAAAAGCTTGGGAACTACTGTGGTAGAAGAATAAATAGGGATGTGAGGGATTTAAGAATTCGCATACTGACACTGGGAAAACCCATTAATGCAACGTCTGTATTTGTAATGTCGTATGATGTCCAGTTCGGGATTACCCAAAACGCGCTGTCGTTTTCAAGAATTTGTTCTGCCAAAAGAAAAAGAGTCTGGGAGAACAGGAAGCTTACTGCCAAAACAACAGTCCTTGTCTATGAATCATGTGTCCTTAGTACTCTTCTTTACGGCAGTGAAACCTGGACATCTTATTCACACCAAGAGAACAATTTAAACAGCTTTCATATGCGGTGTCTGCGAAGAATACTTGGTATTAAGTGGCAAGACAAAATCACAAATACTGAAGTATTGGAAAGATCAGGTTGTGTGACGGTTTATTCCATGCTCAGTTTCAAAGACTTAGATGGATAGGACATGGATAGAGGATGGATGATTGTAGAATACCAAAAGACATCTTTTTTGGTGAATTACAGATGGGTAGGAGATCTCAGGGTCGGCCTCTACTACGATACAAAGATGTGTGACAGGCATTGATAATGCACATTGGGAGCAATTCGCCACTGAACGTGTTGCATGGAGGGCAACTATCAGAAATTGAATAAAGACAAAGGAGAAAATTATTGCAGATAAGTCACACACCGAGCGTGTGAGACGTAAGGTGGTGCATGATGGTGGAAATTACCACGTGTTCACATGCACCCACTGTGAACGAACATTTACAGCTCGAATTGGCCTTAACAATTCGCTAACGCCATGGGTAAAAGTTATTATGCCTTTTTGAAGCACAAACTATCGTCTGTCAAGACGGCAATGGTGCCAATGTAAATGTAACTAGAATTAGTGCAATGTTCGTGTCACACTGCTTGAGGACAAGGGAATAACGCAATCAAGCACCTGCAACCGATACGTGGCATTAAACATGGCTAAACTACAGGACTTCATAATCGAAATTAAGAAGATCTACATGTTGATATGAAACTCGAGTTATTCAGTACACGAGTAGAGTAAAGATATACTAATTATGTTCTTAGCTTAGTAACTAATAGTGTCAGGTCTTAGTCAGATATGACTGAGCTACCGTATAACAGTAGACGGTACTACCTGCTTTCTTTTAGCGCCGAACGTTGGGCGGCGCTTACCAAACCCGACACCCCACATTGTGCCAACGGCTTCGGGCGGAAGAGCGCAATTGGGAGGGTACAAGCGTTACCCTGGTGCGAGGAAATGCAACCTTAAGACAAAATGTCATGGCAGGGCAGACCGGGCCCTAAGCCTTGGTTGCCGGCTGGTCTAGGATCGAAGCTCCGACAGGCGGACAGTTAGAGCATTGCTTTGCTGATCCGGCAGTTTCTGCAGCTTGTCTTGTTCCAGTTGTAGGGGTGTTACCTTTCCTCTGGAGTGAACTAATCAGGCCGAGAGAGGGATCATGCTGCATGGGCAACACATGATCTCTATATTTTAGCCCAGGCTTTGTGCTATGGAGAGGCAATAACTCCATCACTGGTCTTAACTGGTCTCGGAATCAAAGCGAGAGGCAACTGTTACGTGTTATAAGTCCCTGTCAATTGGCGTAGACATGGGGCGCCACGCGTTGCCTCTGACGGTGGGAGACACCTACAGGTGTCACTGATCAGCTACCGCCCGCCTCAAGCTGGGCAGTCCCCGGCCAATTGGGTGCTGATCCGCCACAGCCTGCCTGCTTCAATGGGTACTTGGGGCTAGGACAAAATCTGAATTGCAGGCTGTAAAATCCACTGAACCAGGTACAAACAAAAAGTAAAAATAAACACCTCAAGCTACGGCTTGCAACCTGGAACGTGAGAACCATGTGTCCAGGATTTTCCACTGACTTGACCAATATTGACGATGTGAGAAAAATGCGCTAACAGTAGCAAAAACAGTTCCCAGTGCTGATTGTTATAGTGATCACAGATTACTCACAGGGACAATGAGGATAAAGTTAAAGAAAGTCAAGTATAAAACAGGAAACACTAAATATGATTTGTGTACATTGAGTAATGACAAGGAAATACAAAACAAATTCAACATAGAAGTACAGAACAGATTTGAAATATTGTCTGATCTAGAGATCCTATTCCAGGATGTGGATGATCAATGGGAAACGTTGAAGAATTCAATCAATGTGGCTGCAGAAACAACTATTTCAAAATTAAAGAAGGTGGGTCGTAAGAAATGTATGACTGAAGAAATTTTACACCTCATGGAAACAAGAAGACTCAACAAAAATAAGTCTGTCAAATATGATGAAATTCACAGACAAGTCAGAATATTATGTAAGGAGGCAAAAGAAGCATGGCTTGAGGAAAAGTGCTTAGAAATTGGAAACCAACACAACAGTCAAAATACCAAATTAGTGCACAAAAGAATTCAGGAACTTACTAATAAAATAACAAGTACATCAACAGGGTGTCTAAAAACTAAAGATGGCAAAATCATAATAGAAAAAGACCAGATTCTACATGTATGGACAGATTATGTGAAACACCTTTATGATGATAACAGAGACGAACAGTATGATATTAGATTTAATAATGAAGGACCGCCAATTTTGGAGATAGAGGTTCGAAATGTTCTTAAGCATATGAAAGCTGGCAAGTCCCCCGGTGCAGATAACATCACAACAGAAATGATTAAAGCTTTAGAAGATTTTGGACTAGAGCAAGTCACCAGACTGCTGAACACATTATATGATACTGGAGTTATACCTCCTGAATTATGTAACTCTGTATTTATTGCAATCCCAAAGAAATCAGGAACCTTGGAATGTGATCAACATAGAACAATTAGTATAATTAGTCACATCACAAAGATTTTGCTAAGAATTATCATGCAAAGAGTGAAGAAGAAGATACAACCTGAAATAGGGGAAGAACAATGCGGGTTTCTAGAAGGAAAGGGTACAGTAAATGCTGTGTATATGCTGCGAACAGTTATTGAACGTGCTATAGAAGTAAACAAGGATATA
Organism: Cepaea nemoralis; assembly: GCA_014155875.1. Taxonomy (NCBI): domain Eukaryota; kingdom Metazoa; phylum Mollusca; class Gastropoda; order Stylommatophora; family Helicidae; genus Cepaea; species Cepaea nemoralis. The sequence goes on from JACEFZ010008664.1 coordinate 162,408, forward strand.
CATCTTTGCTTTATTGACTATACAAAGGCTTTTGATAGAGTTAGACATGTCAACATAGTGGATATGCTTGCAGATCTACAAATTGATGGGAAAGACATTAGACTTATCAAAAACATATATTGGAAACAACAAGCTGCAATAAGGATTGATAATGAAGTGGGACAGTATCAGCCAATAAATAGAGGTGTTAGGCAGGGATTTGTGATGTCTCCAGATCTTTTTTCCCTATACAGTGAAAATATTTTCAGAAATGTAGAGGATATAAATGGAATCAGCATTGGTGAAAGAAACATCAATAACATTAGATATGCAGATGATACAGTATTGATTGCAGACAATGCGCAGGACCTGCAACAATTAGTAGATGCGGTTGTTGTACACAGTGAGCAACTGGGGTTAGAATTAAATTGTAAAAATACTCAGGTTATGGTCGTCACTAGGAAGAAAGAAGTGCCACAATGTAATATACAAGTAAATGGAAATATTCTTCAACAAGTGAATCGGTACAATTATCTTGGAACAGTCATAACATCTGATGGGAGATGCCTTGAAGAGATTAGAACAAGAATCGCCATGGCGAAAGTAGCCTTTAGCAAGATGCAAAAACATTCTGACCAATAAAAAGATGTCAATTGAAACGAGAAAAAGAGTGTTGAGGGGATACATAGAGCCTGTTCTTTTGTATGGATGTGAAACTTGGACAATGAGCAGTCAAGCTGAAAAACATCTGATGGCTGCAGAAATGTGGTTTCTGAGGAAAATGCAAAGAATACCATGGACAGACAGAAAAACCAATGACCAAGTACTACAGGAGACAAATTAACATCGTAAGCTGATTGGAGAGATTAGACGTAGATAGTCAAAAAATGTTGGACATGTTATGAGAAGAAATGTATTGGAGAACTTGGTGACAACTGGCAAGATCGAAGGGAACAGACTAAGAGGAAGACCGAGAGGAAAATACCTGGATGGCTTGGCCACACGGCATGGACGGGACAGGAACACTGAGCTGATCCACGACACTGGTGATCGAGTGAAATGGCGAGTCATGACCGCCCACGCTTTCCGGCATGGCACATGATTGATTGATTGATTGAGAAAAACGGCTGTGATTGATGCCGAACTCAATCGTCTTAACATTGATATTGCTGGCCTGCAGGAGACTCGCCTCGCTGAGGAAGGGTCACTCAGGGAAAACAATTACACCTTTTTTTGGAAGGATAGAGGGCAGGCAGAAAAAAGGCAACACGGTGTGGGCTTTGCAGTGAAGAATTCGCTACTGGGAATGATTGAAATTCCAGCAGGAGGAAATGAAAGACTATTATCCCTGCTCTTGGCAACCTCTTGTGGGTTTGCCACCATTATTACTGCATATGCACCGACACTCGATTCCTCTGATCATGTGAAGGATTCGTTCTATAGACTCCATAATCAAGGCATTTCCAAAATCTGACTACATTTATATGCTCGGTGATTTCAATGCTCGTGTGGGCAAGGACTCGAGTTCATGGCCAGTGTGCCTTGGACAATACAACATCGGTCGCATGAATGAAAATGGGCAAAGGCTGCTGGAGCATTGCACCAGTAATGACCTATGTATTACAAACTCCTTTTTTAAAACAAAAGAGATGCATAAGGTCACATGGAAACATCCAAGATCCGGCCATTGGCACCAGCTGGACTTCATCATCACACGGAGACAACATCTGAACCATATATCATTGACTCGAAGTTACCTCAGTGCTGACTATGATACAGATCATTCTTTGGTTGTTGCAAGGATTAGACTGAGACCAAAGAGAATCTACACAGCTAAACACAAATCTAGCCCCAGGATGAATATTAGTATTATTAACACTCACGATCCTGAAAAGTGCTTTCAGTTTCAACAGCAACTTGAAGACGCTTTCACCGATACACCAGAAAATTGTACAGTAAATGAAAAGTGGGGTCAAATTAAGGAAACTCTTTATAAAACTGCCGTAGGGGTTTACGGCACTGTGGATCATAAGAGGCAGGACTGGTTTGCGGCAAACAGCGAGACTCTGCAGCCCTTGATTGATAAGAAGAAAAAGCTCTCTTAAGAAACAAGGAAAGACCAACGCGTAACACTCTGAGTGAGCTAAGGCAAGCTAGGAAGGATGTGCAAAAGGCTGCCAGGCAGTGTGCAAATGATTATTGGATCAAGTTATGTGAGTCCATTCAAATCGCAAGTGATAAGGGAAACATCAGAAGCATGTATGAAGGAATAAAGAAAGCCTGTGGTCCAGTGATCAAAAGAAGTGCACCATTGAAAACCTTGACTGGAGAAATCATCACTGATAAGAAACAGCAGATGGACAGATGGGTAGAGCACTATTTGGAGATTTACTCAAGTGAGACCAAACTAACGGATGATGCCCTCAACGCCATAGAGGCTCTACCAACTCTTGACCACCTGGACACACTTCCCACCATAACAGAAGTTAAGTGTGCTATAAATGAACTTGCATCTGGCAAGGCTCCAGGTAAGGATGGGATTCCAATAGAGGTTATCAGGAGTGGGCAAGACACACTCACTCTACAGATCCACCAGCTAATAGAGCTATGCTGGCGAGAAGGACAAGTCCCACAGGATTTCAAAGATTCAAGCATCATAACACTGTACAAGAACAAGGGCGATCGGAGCGACTGCAACAACTATAGGGGTATCTCACTTCTGTGTATTGTTGGAAAAGTATTTGCCAGAATTGTTCTGCGCAGACTTCAAGTCCTAGGAGATCAAGTCTACCCCGAATCACAGTGTGGCTTTCGACAGAACCGGTCTACCATTGATATGATATTCTCATTGCGACAAATGCAAGAAAAATGCCGTGAACAGAATCAACCACTGTTTATTGCCTTCATCGACCTCACAAAGGCATTTGATTTGGTCAGTCGTGAGGGTCTGTTCAAGGCACTAAAGAAGATTGGCTGCCCACCAACTCTTCTGTCCATTGTGGAATCGTTCCACACAGGCATGAAGGGTATAATCAAGTTTGATGGTGCAACTTCTGAAGAATTTGAAATCAAGAGTGGAGTTAAGCAAGGTTGTGTACTAGCTCCCACCCTCTTTGGAATATACTTTTCACTTCTACTGAAATATGCCTTTCGTGATCAGGATGGTGGTATATACATTCACTCACGCTCAGATGGCGGCCTTCTACAATGCTCAGAGATTGAAGGCCAAGACCAAAATTAGGAGGGTACTGATCAGAGAGTTGCTTTTTGCAGATGATGCTGCAGTTACGACCCACTCTGAGGAAGAATTGCAATGTCTACTATCTGCATTCTCCAATGCTTGTTCTGAATTTGGTTTAACAATTAGCAAAAAGAAGACACAGATTATGTCACAAGGTGCACATGGGGTACCATCAATCTTTATTGACGACGCCGAACTAGAGATGGTAGACATATCTAGGATCAGTGGTAAATAGCAAATTATCCCTAGATCAGGAAATCAACATCCGGATTGGTAAGGCAGCAACAACAATGAACAGGTTAAGACAAAGAGTCTGGGAGAACAGGAAGCTTACTGCAAAAGCAAAGGTCCTTGTCTATCAAGCCTGTATCCTTAGTACTCTTCTTTATGGCAGTAAGACCTGGACAGCTTACTAACACCAAGAGAAACATTTAAACAGCTTTCATATGCGGTGTCTGCGAAGAATTCTTGGTATTAAGTGGCAAGACAAAATCACAAATACTGAAGTATTGGAAAGATCAGGTTGTGTGACAGTTTATTCCATGCTCAGTCTTCGTAGACTTAGATGGATAGGACATCTTAGGAGGATGGATGATGGCAGAATACCAAAGGACATCTTTTTTGGTGAATTACAGACGGGTAAGAGATCTCAGGGTCGGCCTCTACTACGATACAAAGATGTGTGTAAGCGGGACATGATTGATACAGGCATTGATAATGCACATTGGGAGCAAGTCGCCGCTGAACGTGTTGCATGGAGGGCAAACATCAGAAATGGAATAAAGACAAAGGAGAAAATTATTGCAGATAAGTCACACACCGAGCGTTTGAGACGTAAGATGGTGCATGATGGTGGAAATGACCACGTGTTCACATGCACCCACTGTGAACGGACATTTACAGCGCAAATTGGCCTTATCAGTCACATTCGCTACCGCCATAGGTAAAGGTTGTTATGCCTGTTTAAAGCACAAACTATCGTCTGTCAAGACGGCAAGGTGCCAATGGAGCTTAGGAACTAATAATATATGTAGATAATATGTATTAGTTGAAGGAATTAGTTCGGAGATTAAATAAGTTACACTTAATTGTTATTTATAATCTTTATCTCACCCATAGTCAGATTATTAACATATAGCTCGAATATCAGCCACAATCATGATCAAACCTGGAAGAACTCGCCATCCTTTTAATATCGTTCTTGTTATAGTGAAAGTAATTATAAGCCTAGCTAGGAAATCTTACGGATAAGTAATTAAGTATGTTTTAATGAAGATAAGGAAGATGAATTCCAGAATTACAATTCGTAACTGTGGAAGATGGCTTGTGGTGTTTCATAGATGTATTGGTTCAATAATGTATATCGTGGCGTCGAAGTTGTGACGTGTGAGTTGATTTCATTCCATTTAAATCATCCGATAATATATGATGTTAATTCATTGTGTGGATTGTGGTTCATGTGTTTCCATGATTAATCATGACTTAGAATATAGATGATACTAGGTCAGTAGTCTTTGAAGGCCGGTCTCTCTGGCTGTGGGGCTACAACACTTTCTCTCTGTAATCCCGTTTATCACGCAGAGTCTCGTAGCGGAGCGAGAGCTGAGGCTGTTCGACTTCCGCTCGTGACTTGCGGGATACTGAGCCGGCCGCTCAGAAAGCAATGGCAAACTCATCATCATCATCATCAAGTGCCGTGCCGGCTGGCGTAGGCGTTCATGGCTCTCCATAGATCTCGGTCTTTGGTTTTCTGGATCAACTCTGGTGCTGATATTCCTCCATGCCACCGTCTCAATCCATCCAGCATCACTTCTCTTGGTCTACCTCTGCCTCTCTTCCCCTCGATCTTTCCAGTTGTTACGATGTTCTCCAATGCCTCTCTTCTCATCACGTGACCGAAGAAAGATGTTTGTCTCTGTCTTATTGTTGTATATAATGTTCTAGTTTCATTAGCCTGTTTCAGGCAGTCGTCGTTAGTTACTCTGGCAGTCCAAGGAATTCGCAACATTCGTCTCAGGAACCACATCTCTGTTGCTTCTAATTTCTTCTTAATTTGTTCATTTACGTTCCAAGATTCACTGCCATACAGCAAAACTGGTTCTACATAGCATTTCAGCACTCTCTTTCTTACATTCAGTGATAGTGACTTATTGCATAAGATACTCTTCATTTTCTGAAAAGCGGCTTTTGCCTGCCCTATTCTACTCCTAATCTCTGTTGTACATCTTCCATCTGATGTTATAAATGCCCCTAGGTATCTAAAATTATCAACTTGGTTAAGGATTTTCCCTTCTATTTCTATGTCACATTTTGGTGTCACCATTTTCTTTGATATTACCATTGTTACTGTTTTCTTGATATTCAAGGAGAGTCCTTTCCTTGCACTCTCTGTTACTACAACGTCTAATAATTGTTGTAGGTCTGTTGAATTATCCGCCACCAATACTGTGTCATCTGCATAGCGTATATTATTTATATTATAACCTCCAACTAGTATTCCTGGCATCTCTTTGATCTCTCTCATTATTACTTCGCTATACAGGGAGAAAAGATCTGGTGACAAGACACACCCTTGTCGTACTCCTAGCTTTATCTGTTCGTAACTACCCTCTTTATTTCCCATTTTAATTGCTGCTACTTGGTTCCAGTAAACATTCTTTATTATTCTTAAATCTTTTCCATCAATGTTGATATCTTCCAACATTTTAATTAGTTCATCATGTTTTACTTTATCAAATGCCTTAGTATAATCTATGAAGCACAAATATATGTCTCTCTGTTTCTCTATTGACCTTTCTATTAGTGTCCGTAATGTATAAATTGCATTGTTTGTGCCCTTTCCTTCCACAAATCCATACTGTTCTTCACTAATTTCCATTTTTATTTTCTTTTTGATTCTTCTCATTATGATTCTGAGTAGAAGCTTAGTGATATGGTTTATAAGGTTAATTGTACGAAAATCTTCACAATCAATTGCTCCTGGTCTTTTTGGTATAGCTATAAATAAAGATTTCAGCATATCACTGCTGTAAATATCATTCAACATTTTGGTTAATATATCTACTCCAAATTCTCCCAATACTTCTAATTCTTCTATTGTGATTTCATCTGGCCCAGCTGTTTTTCCTTTCTTCATACGTTTCATAGCGTCAGCGACTTCTTCTTTCAGAATAGGTGGACCTTCTAAGTTACTATCTTCTGTTAATTCTCCCCTTTCTCCTTCATATAATTCTCTTATATACTCATTCCACCTCTTCATTATAGCATCTTCCTCTAATATTATCTTTCCTGTTTTTGATTTCAAACACCCTGTATTTATTCTTATTTTTCTTCCTGTAAGCTCACTGATTTGTCTGTGCATATTTTTTGTATCTTTAATGGAATTTAATTTAATTTTTTTGCATTGCTCGTTTAACCAAGTTTCTTTAGCCTTCCCACATTTATCTTTTATTTCTTTATTTATCTTAGCGTATTCTTGTTTGTCATTTTTACTCTGTTTTCTTTTGTCCATCAGTTTTAAGATATCTTCATTCATCCATTTTTTCTTAGCTATTTTGCCTCTCTCCGGTAATACTTCTTTGCTAGTTTGATGAATGGAGTCCCTTAACATTTCCCATTGTTCATCTATACTCTGTATTTTAGTTATTGCATTGTACCTATTTTTCACAGTCACTCTGTATTGTTCTTGCAATTTCTTTATCTATTTTCAGAACCTCTTTATTAAGTCTCATGTTCTTAACCATTTTTTTCCCTCTCTTTAATCTTACTTTTATTTGTCCACATAGTGGTACATGATCACTATTACAGTCAGCACCAGGCATTGCCTTTACATTAATTAAAGCATTTCTAAATCTTTTATTAATTAGTATGTAGTCAATTTGGTTGCGTGTTTTCTTATCAGGGCTTATCCATGTGTACAGTCGTCTTTTATGGTGTTTAAACCATGTGTTTCCAATTATCATCTCATTGATATTTGCCCATTCTATTAGCTTTTCCCCTCTTTCATTTCTTGTACCTAAACCATAATTCCCCACTACATCCTCCATTTTTCCCTTTCCTACTTTTGCATTAAAATCACCAAGTATTATTTTTAGTTCTTGTGATCCAATTTGAGTCATCGCCACTTCTATTTCGTCGTAAAAGTGTTGTATTTCTTCATCACTACTGCTTGCTGTTGGTGCATATACTTGTATAATATTTATGTCTATTGGTTTGCCTTTGATTTTTACCATAATAACTCTATCTGAAATACACCAGTATCCATTAATTGACTTGGCTGTTTTTTCGTCTAATATTATTCCTACACCTTTTTCATGTGTATCCCCTCCAGAATAAATTATTGTATGATTGTCAGCTATAATTTTGCCCGATCCCTTCCATCTCATCTCACTAACGCCTAGTATATTCATGTTCATGCTATCCATCTCTCCTAGAACATTGGTCAACTTTCCTAGCTCATTTAATGTCCTAACATTCCATGTTCCTACTCTAAATTTATTTATTTTAGTTATGATTTTGCAAACTACTGAGCGTAATCTTGCCAAGAGATCAACATACAGCTGAAAGATGCTGGTGTTGACAGCTAAGTCCTGTAAAGGATATGCTAAAAAAAACAAAAAAAGTCTTTGAAGTAGAGCGACTTAACTATAAGAAGAAGAAGGAATAGAATACCATTTGTGTGCTGTTTTTCCTTAGATCAGTGTGCTGTTGTCAATCTCAGGCTAGGGAATTATAATATGCAAAGACAGATAGCCTATGCTATTTTGGTTTGCTGTATGAGGCATGTGTAGACCATAAAGGAATAGGAAATAAACAAAAGTTCTCGCTAATGTCATTCGCAGAGTCTATACCCTGATTAACATTTGCCGTAGTCAAGATTCTTGACTGGGCCAACTCACCATACAACCGAGTCTGTGGTTTACATACCACTACCCAGATTGTCAGAACATTTCAGTTTATCAGAGGAGAAACCGAGAAGAGATTGGTAGCACCCATTTACCTGTTAGGAGGCCAAGAACCAGCAGATAAGTGGCATACAACCCAATTGCCACATTACAGCTTTCCACCATCCTCTTCATTCCAGGCCAGTCAATGATGAGTATCTTCACTAGCTGTACATTACAATGAACACGATAGGATTTATGAACATTCTTGTAGGAATTTAGGTTAAACAGGGAACAATCTCTCCCGTATCTGTGTCCGTGAGTACCCCGTGGGTCTCACGTTGTGTATTAGAAATAAACATTTTCTGATGTACTTTTTACAACAAATACACCACCTTTGTCATTTCCAAATTAGATAGATTAGTATCATTAGATTGTGTGACGATTTAAAGAATTGTGACTTTATACATATACTAGCTGACCCGGCCCGGCTTCGCCCAGACTCTGGTGGGGAGCATCTAATTTAATTCATATAAGTAGTCATATAAGTTCTCGTTCCCGTTACCGACTATCTGTCTGTCTGTCTGTCTGTCTGTCTGTCTATCTGTCTGTCTGTCTGTCTGTCTGTCTGTCTGACCCGGCCCGTCTTCGCCCAACTCCTGGTGGGGAGCATCTCATTTAATTCATATAAGTAGTCATATAAGTTCCCGTTCCCGACTGTCTGTCTGTCTGTCTGTCTGTCTGTCTGTCTGTCTATCTATCTGTCTGTCTGACCCGGCCCAGCCCATGGTGGAGAGCATCTCATTTAAATTATATAAGTAGTCATATAAGATCCCGTTCCCGACTATCTGTCTGACTGTCTGTCTGTCTTGGGTAAATGTAGGAGGGAGGAGGAAGAGGGAGGTGGTGGAGGGTGGAGGAGGGATTAGGAGGAGGAGGGAGGAGTAGGGTGGAGGAGTAGGGTGGAGGAGGAAGAGGGAGGAGGAGGGAGAAGGAGGGAGGAGGAGAAGGGAGCAGGAGGAGAAGGGAGCAGGAGGAGGAGAGGGAGGAGGAGGAGAGAGTAGGAGGAGGGAGAAGGAAGAGGGAGGAGGAAGAGGGAGAAGGAGGAGGGAGAAGGAGGGGTAGGAGGAGGAGGGAAGAGGGGAGGAGGAGGAATGTGAAGGGAGGAGGAGGGAGGAGGAAGAGGGAGGCGGAGAGAGGAGGAGGAGGGAGGAGGAGGAATGTGAAGGGAGGAGGGGGAGGAGGTAGAGGGAAGAGGAGGGAGGAGGTAGAGGGAGGAGGAGGGAGGAGGAAGAGGGAGGAGGAAGGAGGAGGGGGAGGAGTGAGGAGGAGGGAGGAAGAAGGAGGAGGGATGAGGAGGAGGAAGAGGGAGGAGGAGGAATGTGAAGGGAGGAGGAGGAGGAGAGGGAGGAGGAGGAAGGAGGAGGGGGAGGAAGGAGGGATGAGGAGGAGGAGGGAGGAGGAGGAAGAGGGAGGAGGAGGAAGAGGGAGGAGGTAGAGGGAGGAGGAATAGGAGAAGGGAGGAGGAGGGATGAGGAGGAGGGAGGAGGGGGAAGAGGAGGAGGAGGAATGTGAAGGGAGGAGGAGGGAGGAGGTAGAGTTAGGAGGAGGATGTGAGGAGGAGGAAAGGGAGGAGGAGGGAGGAAGAAGGAGGAGAAGGGAGAAGGAGGGATGAGGAGGAGGAAGAGGGAGGAGGAGGAATGTGAAGGGAGGAGGAGGGATAGGGAGGAGGGGAAGAGGAAGAGGGTAGGAGGAAGAGTGGAGAGGAGGGAGGAGGTTAGAGGGAGGAAAAGGGAGGAGGGAGGAGGAGAGAGGAGGAGGGAGGAGAAGGGAGGAGAAGGAAGGAGGAGGAAGAAGGAGGAGGAAGAGGGAGGAGGATGGAGGAGGGAGGAGGATGGAGGAAGAGGGAGGAGGAGGAGGAAGAGGAAGGAGGAGGAAGAGGAAGGAGGAGGAGGAGGGAGGAGGAGGAAGAGGGAGGAGGAGGATGGAGGAGGGAGACGGAGGAGGGGAAGAGGAAGAGGGTAGGAGGAGGAGGAGGGGAAAGGAGGAGAAGAAGGGAGAAGGAGGGAGGAGGAGGAGTGAGGGAGGAGGGGAGAGGAGGAGGGAGGAGGCAGAGGGAGGAAAAGGAAGGAGGAAGGAGGGAGAATGAGGAGGGGAGGAAGGAAAGGGAGGTGGAGGAGGAGGGAGGAGGAAAGAGGTAGGGGGAGGAGGAGGTAGAGGGAGGAGGAAGAGGAGGAGAAGGGAGGAGGAGGGTGGAGGGAGGAGGAGGGAGGAGGAAGAGGGAAGAGGGAGAAGGAGGAGGGAGGATGATGAGGGAGAAGGAGGCAGGAGGAGGAGGAGGGACGCAGGAGGAGGAGGAGGGATGAGGAGGGAGAGGGAGGAGGAGGGAAGAGGAGGGGGAGGAGGCGGAGGGAGTAGGATGGAGGAAGAGGGAGAAGGAGGAGGGAGAGGGATGAGAGGGAGGAGGAAGAGGAGAAGGGTGGAGGGAGGAGGTAGAGAGAGGAGGAGAGAGTTCGCCATTCCGAATTCATACTCGTCTAGTTCTTCCCTTCTACACGACTGTAGATAACTTCCTTACACATAAAAAGATGAATTGTTATTGATATTGCCGTGGCATGGAGGAATATCAGCAGCAGAGTTGATCCAAAAAACCAAAGACTGAGATCTACGGAGAGCCATGAACGCCTACGCCAGCCGGCACGACACTTGATGATGATGATTGCCGTGTGACGATTCTGTGTAGTCACGTCATTTTCTTCCCTTTCCCTAGCGTTTTGGTTCGGGGATTCTTTCATCATCATCATCATACATTTACGTACGTATTTTGGGAGGGGGAGGAGGGAGGAGGAGGAAGAAGAAAAAAAAACTATGACAGTTGACAGCTCTGGAATGAAAGGAAGGCGTGTAGAAAATTTCATCTCAATCGGATGGGCCGTTCGCGAACAAATAAAGGACATACATATATATTTACATATATATTTACATACATACACTTTGTTTTATAGATATAGATGAATCTGTCTATCTTTTTGTTGTGAGAATGAATTAGATTGGGGAGTGGGGGGGGGGGGGGGGGGTCTTAATATTCATCTAGGCACAATAGCAAGATCTACAAGTTGATCGAAAAGACCTTAGACTTATAAAAAATTAAAAAAAACATCTATTGGAAACAACAATCTTCCATCAGAATTTATAACGATATCAGATGGCACATGATGGATGGATGGACAGTAGCAAGAATTTATTGACATACTGTCTTTGTTTAAGTACAGTTAGTCGTCATAACTTTCTGCCTGGAACTGTCGTGATCCATTCTGGGACCTGTGGAAATCATACGTCTAGAATTGCTAGCCTTTTGGTCGCTTCTTCAACAGTTGTAAGACTCTCTCTCTCTCTACTCTTGAAGTCTAGTTTGTATCTACTTTGATATTGTGTTCCACCTTAGTTTAGTTCAGCTTAGTTTATTCGACGGATCAACATTATAGCACACGGATGTAACCCATAAGTGCTCCGCTCTCCTCCTAACTCAAACCTGAGTCTGGAGAACTCAGCTCAGTACACTAACTCCGTAGCACCGACAAGGATCCTGAAATACTTTGTGTAGATTTTTAACTGGAAATTTTGCCCGGGCAGCGCCGTTAGGCTACTCTTTTTCGATTTCCAACTGCCAAGGGATTTGTTACGTGCACAACAATACACATGGGCGTCCGATCTCACTACCCAGAGACCAGGGGAAATTTTATTACTAGAAGTCCACGTGAAAAAATCCCGGCCCTTACCGTGGCTTGAACCCGACACCTCCAGCACTCGAGGCGGACACCATACCCCGAGACTACGTATATATAAAACAGATGTTATACTATTTTAAATGACAAAACAGTATTTATATTTGGGGTTGGAAGTATGCATGTTATCCTACACAGGCACAGCACATTCCAAAGATTATTCAAAGGAAGTGGACATAACATTTCTTTTCAAGTTCATAAAGGCGTTTTATTTATATTGTAAGTTTATATATTATCATGTATATACACATTTAAAAACAAAAAAGTACAGCCTTGCATACTGTTTACCTAATTTCCTTCAATTTCATCTAAAACATTACAAACTGAGGGGGAGCGAGAATGTTAGTCAGTTTTAAACAGATTAATTCTATTGTATTTTTAGCAACTGTTTTGGCAACACTATTTTTCATTCATGAATTGATTGCTACAAGAGTCATGGTATACCACACTGTCTAAGGGTATAGCCCATTGTCTAGTGTCTTTGACAGATTTGAATTTTCGAAAGTTCTTTCATGAAGTTAACGTAGGCTGAAGCAATTGTTAACAATTCAGAACCATTTAAAACGGAATTACCATCACTCACCTCTAGCCAATATAATATATCTAGCATCAAACAATATCTAGAAATTAAAAAAAAAATATAACTTAGAATAACAAAAATACAAGATATTATAACTGACAATAACATGTTTAAGAAATATGGTATGTAAGTATACAATAAAATACTTCAGATGAAAGTATAATATATAAATTGTTTGATCTGTGAAATGTTGATGATTTTACATTTCTCAGGTGCAAGATATAAAACTATACAAACACCTACTTGAAAAGACCCCCTCAAACCTACCCCATTCTACACCCAACATTCTCTCTATTTGTGATATGGATATATTCATATTGCCCAATGAAGCTGGGTTAGAACAAATGCAATGACTTCCAGCTGCCCGCAGTTTGTAGAAGATTACGAAACAACATAAAATATTTAAGTCATGGTATTGATCAGCACTCATAAACAGTAGAGATCAAAGGACACACTCATTCATTCATTCAATATCATGTCCTTTGCAGAACCTCGCTCCCATAACAAACTTGCCGAAAACCTCTCGATCATAAGGAAGATGTCCCGCTTTCGATACACCCATCTGGAGATCATCCGCCACATCCTGCACCCATCCTCTCTTTGGCCTTCCTCTTCCTCTCTTCTCAGGCATATACCCCTCCTTTATTGTTCTCTCCAAACTTTCGTGACGTTTCAAGTGACCAAAATATTTCAATTTTCTTTGTTTTATCGTCTTTAATAGCCAACTTCTTCAGTATTCAGCTCTTGAAGTATGGATGTATTAGTTCTTTTCATTACCCAAGATATTCTTAGAACTCGTCTATAACATTTATATTCAAAGGCATTTATGTGCTGTTCAGCTTGTTTAATAAGTGTCCATGTCTCACCGGCGTATGTTGCAATGGAAAAGATGCATGCTATTAAAAATCTAATGTTTGTAGTTCTGTCTGTCCCACTCCATAACTTATTCAGTTGCTTTAGTTTTTGAAGAGCAATTTATAGTCGCCGTTTAATTTCTTTCATTGCGTCACCGCTGTTGGTAATCAATGAACCAAGATATTCAAAATTTTCCACCGCCTCCAATTTTTCCTCATTAACATATATTTCTTTCTCCATAGTAGTTTTATCTGTATGCATTATCTTTGCTATGTTAAGATATAAGTTGTGATTTTCACTATTCAACTGGGTTGAGGTTATTAGGTTTTCTATACCATTCTGTGTTGTAGATAACCCTATTGTATCATCAGCATACCGAATCTCTGGTATCTCATGACCACCGATATTAAGGGCATCATATAGCTCCCTGTTTATATAATCTCTTACATTTCTCATTATATTTTCGGTGTACAGGTTAAATAAATAAGGGGGGGGGGGAGGCAGCACACGTCCCTGACGGACTAATTGCTTGATGTCAAACCAGTTTGATGTCTCGCCATCTATTCTAACCGTTGCTTGTTGGTCTAGATAGAGCATTTTTATGAGTTGTGTTACATGTTTTTTTTTTTTTTAAAGAGTTGTATTACATATGGAAAACCCATATTCCTCATGATTTCCTAAAGTTTCTGATATTGTACACAGTCAAATGCCTTTTGAATAATCCACAAAACATGTGAATAGATTTATATTAAATTCGCTGCACTTCTCTATTATTAAACGGACACACTAGAGCAGTAGTTCCCAAGCCTTTTCAAGCAGAGCGCCACATCTAATATTTTCGGTAGTTAAGCGGGCCACAATGTTATAAAATTATAAATGTCGTGTAATGTCATTCTTACCTTTCTTAACTTAAATTTTAAACCAGTTTCGTAAATTGCTATCAATTTAATTAATTTACAATTGTAACTGTTCTTCATAACCAGTTACTTAAGTTCAGATGCCATTTTATCAATGTCTGGGCACAAATCTGTCATGCCCAAAGTCATATGTGCAGCTAGGTTACTGTCGGTGAGTCTGGAACGTTGCTTGTTTTTTTATAACGATCATTGCGGAAAATGACTTGCCCGAAGCTTCGTGTGCCACTTTCTGACCTGCGGGCTGTGGTTTGGGAACCTCTGCACTAGACAATATAAATTCAAAAGCTAATGTGGCCAAACTAGAACTTGAACCTGCCACATCCAAATGATGGCAATTGCCCATCATCTAGAGGTGGCAGATTCCCCAGCAACTGAAGGTTTATAATTAATCAGTCTAGAAAGGTAGTAATTTACAATTCAGTTACCCACAGCCTCTTTTGAACATAAAAATTATAAGAATATTGTAACTTGTTCAATTTGTAACTAACTCAGCAATTAAGTAAAAATTACAACCACAACTATTGTCCAAGTATCAGATTTCATATCGAACAACTGAAACACCCAGGATTTGCAGTATTTTTGTGGCAATAGTGGGGATACTTAGTTCCACCTTAGTAATATACGCTACTCTACAGTATGGATACCTGCATAACTATCTGTCTGAATACCTGCACCAATGTTTGTGTGGGAGGGGGGATGTATCACATAACATGAGAATATACATTGTTTATGCTTACAACATTCATTTGACAATGTTTTCTTTCCCTATGTGAATGCATCATGTACTGTTGATGAACGAGAGATAAGTGATAGGAAGGGCCGAATGTAAGACGGGCCTACGCGTCCAATTTGTTATCCTTTGAAAATAAAGATCAATTCAATTCAATTCTGTCTGGATACCCGCCTCTCCGTGTCTCTCTGGATACTTGCACCACTATCTGTCTGAATACCAGCCTCTCCGTCTGTCTGGATACTTGCACCACTGTCTGTCTGGATACCCGTCTCTCCGTCTGTATGGATACTTGCACCACTGTCTGTCTGGATATCCGCCTCTCCGGATACTTGCACCACTATCTGTCTGGATACCCGCCTCTCCGTCCGTCTGGATACTTGCACGACTGTCTTGTCTGGATACCCGTCTTTCCGTCTGTCTGGATACCTGCATCACTGTCTGTCTGGATACCCACTTCTCCGTCTGTCTGGATACCTACATCACTGTTTGTCTGGATACCCGCCTCTCCGTCTGTCTGGATACCTACATCACTGTTTGTCTGGATACCTACATCACTGTTTGTCTGGATACCCGCCTCTTCGTTTGTTTGGATATCTGCATCATTGTCTGTCTGGATATCTGCATCACTGTCTGTCTGCATACCAGCCTCTATGTCTGACTGAGTACCCGTTTCGCTGTCTGTCTTGATACCCGCATCTCTGTCCATTTTCCTGGATACCCGCCCCCTGTCTGACTGAATACCTGTCTCACTATTTGTCGGAATACCTGCCTTCTGTCTCTCTGGATACCTGCCTTACTGTCTGTTTATGGATACATGCCTTTATCTCTGTGTCTGGAATACCTGCCTATCTTCTATCTGAATACTTACCTCCTTATCTAACTAGGTACCTGCTGCCTCCCGATCTATGTCTGGATACATGCCCCTCTCTCCCTTTCTCTCTCTCTTTCTTTCTCTCTCTCTCTCCCTTTCTCTCTCTCTTTCTCTCTCTCTCTCTCTCTCTCTCTCTCTCTCTCTCTCTCTCTCTCTCTCTCTTCTCTCTCTCTCTCTCTCTCTCTGGATATATGTCTCTCAGTGTATATACGTGCCCTTTTGTCTGGATGCCTTTCTCTCTGTCTGTGTGGATGCCTTCTTCTCTATTGCTCTCACGTGGCTGTTAAAATGCAATGGAGACTTTTTCGGGTGGTTTGGACATTATGTGTACACTGCAAGGGTCACCGTTAGTATCTGGAGCTGGCTTGTAACAAACTTTCTTCACAACTGCTGCCACTCGTTCCACAACGGAGGCTTGTCGTTGAAACCAACAGTCGGATTTTCTGCCATATCTGCCTCTATCTACATTTCTCCGAGTGGAACCTCACACTGGAATTCTGAGTACGTTTTCACCAGATCTAAGAGTTTCTCTTTCTCTGTATCAAATATTTGGTTGTTCAAACAAATCTCCAGTAAACATGTTTCCGAGAGAGAGAGAGAGAGAGAGAGAGAGAGAGAGAGAGAGAGAGAGAGAGAGAGAGAGAGAGAGAGAGAGAGAGAGAGAGATTAAGGACAGGGCCGTGTGTCATGTATTCCGCGTGCTCTGCATATTACGGCAAAACCGTTCATCTCAACCGCAATCACCGTGTTTGGCTTTGAGGCGCTGCCACACCTCGCTCATGTCATTTTTCTCACCCTAACTTGGTGGGGGGGGGGGGGGGGGGTTTGAACTGCTTCCGGACATCGTTCTTTTGCAATCCCACTTCTTCGATAAGCTTCTGTCGTTTATTTTTCTTCTGTGGACTGGCTGTTTTCTTCCTCTCACTGCCATCAGATATACGCAGACAGGGGAGATATACAATCCCGTCGATATGTCCTAGGTTCTGTTCCAGCGATAGTTGTGTCGGGTTGTTCTCGAATATGTTTGGCAAAACGCTATAACCCATCCCGCTATGTTGCTGTATGGCGGGAACTTCATATTCATCTTATGGACTGACAGAAAGGTGCACTAGTGCAAATCTGGGATAATAAGCTTGAATGTTCCCAGCTCTTTGCGCGTTTCCCTGGCCGGGATCTTCTGACGTCATATCTGCTTCAACAGTGGCCGAGGCAGCGAAATGTTGATCTCCGTGCAATGCACTAGACTAGTGAACTTCTCTAGTCCAGCGTGAATTCACATTCCATTGAGTGTACTAAAGTTATTACCACAGGCGCACGGACAGTCAGGTTGTACATTGGAAATCCAGCCTTCTTTCAACAAGACACGACAGTTCAATATTAGCTCAAATACAATTGAAGAGTTTTAAATAACAACTATAATATTTTTATAATACTGCCACTTCAATATATCTCAACTATTAATTAAAATCAATACATATCACACCTATCAAATAGTGGCTCGGTACCATCAACAGAAAACTAATTAACATTTGATGTGACAACTCAGCTTATTACAACAAAATTAAAGCAACAAAAAGCACAACAACAACAACACACACGCACTCACACAAACACAAACACAAACACACGCACACACACACGAGAAAAAGTTTTCCTGCAAAGATTTGATCAGCAAACAGCAATAAGAAGACACAACAATGTTCAAACAACAAAATCATATCATAGCCATTACATTACATTAATCATGATCTGTGGAATCTCGAAAAATAAAATAGAAGCAGAATGAAATAAAATAGAGAAGCTCCAAATATGAAACAGGGTGACTTCTGAGAGAAAGCAGAGTACAAATCAAACAGTCAGAGAACGCGCAGTCATGTGTGAAAAGAGGGCTAGAAGCGGTGCAGATAGGACGGCCAGAAAATGACCAGGTAGGGGTGTGGGATAGCAAAAAACAGGGTGGAGAGAGAACGAACGAACAACGAAAGAACAAACTTTGTTTTAAAAGGTAACAAATTGGGCACGCAGGCCCGTCCTACATTTGGCCCTTTCGATCACTCATCTTTCATTCATCAAATGTGCATATTGCATTTACATAGGGAAAAAAAAACATTGTCAAATGAAAGTTGTAAACATAAACAGTGCATATTGCAATGTTGTGAGACATATCCCCCATCCACCCTCACACCCAGCAGCCACCCACACATCCCCCACCCACCCACACATACCACCACGCACTCACACAGACTCAGGCAAACATACATGCCGCCACCCACCCACTGATCCCCCACCCACACACATCTTCCCACCCAAACACATTTTCCCACCCACACATACATCCCTCACTCATCCCATAACCGACACGCACACACCCACCCACATATTCTCCACCACCCACACACCCGCAACCACCCAGCAAAATACACATCACAAAACTACACACACATACCCTCGTCATCCCACACATCCCGCACCTATCCACACATACATCCCGCACCCTCACATTTTTCCTCACCCACCCACACACACATCAGCCAACCTACACCAACTCAACCACCCAATATCCGTCACCTCTCAACTACACATCCCCCACCTATACACACATCCCCACCCACAAATCCATCTCCCCACCTGCCCACACATATCCCCTACCCATAAACACCCAAAAAACACACACCTCCCACCCACACACACCCCACCACCCACATATACCCCACCCACACACATCCACCGCTCACACACATCTTCCCACAAACACACACATCCCCCAACCATACACTCATCTCTCACACACATCCACCAACTCACGTACTCATCCATCAACCACTCACACATCACCCACCCGCCCATCAACACACTCATCTCTCATCTACCCTCCCACCCACACACACCCAAACCACCCAGCCAAACACACATCCCCCATCCTCACATACATCCATCATCCACCTGCACATCCCACACCTCCCCCACCTCTCACACATATCTCCTCCCACACAAAACTCCACCCATAAACACATTCCCCCCACACACACATCCCCCATATGCATTCCTCATACACATCCCCCGCCCACACAGGAGACAGGAAAAGTGGACATTATGAAGATGAGATGGAAGACAAAGTGTGTATCTGGGATTTATGGTGGATATAACATGACTGATTATGCTTATTTGCATGGCACATGATGATGATGAGAGAGACAGGGAAATACGGCGAATGTGCATTAAAGTAGGAGTGCAACAATAGTATAAGAGTAAAGAGACACAGAAAGAGGACAGAGAAAAATAAATAATCATAATAAAAATAACAAAAGCAATTTCATTGAGACGTACTACACTCGCTATCATATGAGTCATATTGAGGAGAGGGGTCTGCAAATACACAGCTTCACCCCTGTTGTCTGTTGTTTGTAACCGTGTTTTTGAAACCTGCCCTATGTTTCTTCTTTGATTAAATTATTAACATACACAGTTTAAAAAAAAAAGTAGTTGCATATCCTTTACAGGACGTTGCAGTCAACACCAGCATTATTTGCTGTTGTAATCTCTTGGCAAGTTTACGTTCAGTAGTTTGCCATTACTTTCTGAACTACCGGCTGTCGTAGCATTTCGCAAACCACCAATGCAAGGCGGTCTGCTGCTGAATCGAGCGTGTTGTGTTTCGAACGCGGGTTTCCAGGATTACGAACACCGTCCGTATTCCCTTCGCCAAGAAGCATCATAAAAGTAACAATGCTTTTTATTTGATGCTTGTCTGTCTACAAGAACATCCAGTCGTATTCTGCATTTTACTCCAACCGTTCCAGAGAAATATTGGATGCTATAATTCATCATTCCTCTAAAAGCACTGGAGAGTTTTGGCTATCATATACCGTAACTTTAGGAAGGGAAAACCCCAACTGAAAGATTTCAGAATAATAAAGAATATTTACTGGAACCAAGTAGCAGCAATTAAAATTGAAAAAAAAAATAATATAGAATTCAGGTATGAACAAATAAAGCTAAGAATACGTGTTTTGCAACCGGATCTCTTCTCCCCCTATAGCGAAGTAATAATGAGAGAGATCAAAGAGAAGCTAGGAATACTAATCGTAGGTTATAATATAAACAATACACGCTATGTAGATGATACAGCATTCGTGGTGGTGGATAAATCAAAAGATTTACAACAATTGTTGGACATGCAGTAATAGGCAGTGCAAAGAAATGACTCCCTTTAGTATAAAGAACAAAGTAACAATGATGACATCAAAGAAAATGGAATCACCATAATGTGAAATGGAAATAGAAGGGGAAATTCTTAACAAAGTAGATAATTTTAAATACCTAGGGATGTTTATGACAGACATCAGATGGAGGATGCACAACAGAGATTAAGAGCACAATAGGGCAAGAAAATCTGCATTTCAGAAAATGAAGTGTCTTATGCAATAAGTCATTTTTATTGAATGTAAGCAACAGAGCGCTGAAATGCTATATAGAACATGTCTTGCTGTATGGCAGCGAATCCTAGAATGTAAATGAACACATTAGGAAGAGCTTGAAGGCAACAGAGATGTTGTTCCTGAGACGAATGTTGCGAATTCCTTGAACTGCCAAAGTAACTGCCAACGATTGTCTGAAAGAGGCTAATGAAACTAGAACACTATATACAATAATAAGAAAGAGACAGACAGCTTTTATTTTTTTGGGCATATGATGAGAAGAAGGCTTTTGAGAACATCGTGACAACTGGAAGAAAGAGCAGAGGCAGACCAAGAAATATGATACAAAATGGACTGAGAAGGTGGCATGGAGGAATATCATCAGCAGAGTTGATCCAGAACACCAAAGGCAGAGATCTGTGGAGAGCCATGAATACCTACGCCAGCTGGCAGGGCACTTGATGGTGATAATATTAACTCATCAATCGCTCATGTTCAGGTGGCGATGTACTATGATGTTGACATAATTTATTTCATCTCGCTCCGAAAGTTATGGGAACGCTTGAGGAGAATTAGCATCCATGATGGTATTATTAGACACAATGCACCGATATCATATACACATGACATTCATGGTGGAATTATTATACCCAATGGACCTACATCATAAACACATGACATTCATGGTGGAGTTATTAGACACAACAGACATGATCATCAACACATGACATTAAAAGTGGAATTATCAGACACAATAGACCTAACCCATAATTACTTGGGATCCATGAATATAACGTTCCTCTTCAGCAATGTTCCCTTACACGAGACAGTGGAAACCATACATGAACACACAAACCATGAGAAACTAAAACTAGACACACTGACACCGACTTCGGAGTGATTATTGCTGCTATATACAAACAACACCAATGTTAACATCCTCAAATAATCACTAGCCAAATTGACGGAGTGGCCAAGGGGAGCCCTCTTGGTGTCCCCCTCCCGCCCCACACCCCCACCTTCAATCCCCCTTTATAGGTGACATCGTCATGGCGCGTGTAGAAGAGAAGATCCTCAGACATTAAAATTGAGTTCTCTAACGCCGTTATGTGGACGATTAAATAATAATTTCAACAGACGAGCAACAACAGTGGACAATTACAAGTGTTGGTTACATGATTGGCACCTACAACACAACAGTCCCTGGTGCGATCCATTCAAGAACAAGAGAGGACAATTACATCTGTTATTTTGCCATAATTACCATTACCATTACCATTACATAAAGTGTCACCACACGCCAACATGATCATATATACATATATGTAATGTGTTTGTGCACTGCTGTTGTTAAACATAACTTTATTCACACACATGGATAGAATAATCGTGGAGACAGCAGAAACACAGGCGCCCCGATGGAACCTGGACAAACTATGTCCCCAATTGAACACTGACCCTCTTCTGTGCCATCGTTACCTGGGTTATCACAGTAACCTATGCTGACCTGTTTGGCACATCCATGAGGGTGGGAAATCACAATATTAAAGGGTATTTCTTGTTTAGTATTTTCTCCACAGTTTTGATTCACGATTTCCGTGGATTTGACATTAGCATGCCAGTCCAGTGAACGGAAATTATCGCTGTATTCGTTTAACATATTGTCAAGTCTGCATACAAGATGCATGTCATCAGTGCAATACATAAATGTGCAAGTGTCGTTGCTTTTATCGAAGCTACACGCATCTGTAAGTGTGACGACATCTTTACAGTCATCAGGTGTTTCTCCAAAATTAAAAAACAGATCACATGTTGTGTCGTCTGCCTCCAGTTCATCATAAACAAGATCAATTGCTGTCCTGATCATAATATGAGCACATTGTCCCTGAAGTTTTGGAGAATGTTTACATGTATTAAAAGGAAAATCGTTGCCACGCATGTTTATTATGCAGGAAATAAACCCACTACCTACTCTCAAGTTACTACCCCGGTTACTGTACCACGGGCAGGGGATGTCAGTACCTGGGACAATCTCAGGCCGTTTCTCACTGACATAATTGACTGTCACACGGACAGTCAGATTTCCCAGAAGTTTAATGTATGTCTCATCTCTTCCATTGAAAGGTGAAAGATCATCTGTATTGATCTTCTCAAGAGGAAAGAAATGCCTATGTCCAGGATTCCTTTTACAGGCAGCGTAATGTTTGTTTGTGTCATCGTCCTCCATTAAACAGAATAAATTATCTCTCCATGGGCCTGTAGATAGATATAGATATAACCAATAATAATCACCATCATAATAATCATAACAATTTGTAAAAGGTGCATGTTATATGCAGAAAGTTTCCAGCAATCATAGGTAAATTATACATGAAATTTGCCTTTGCAACACATGGTCTCTACACAATTCAGCCTAGGCTTTGTATTATGGAGAGGTATAACTCCATCCATAGTCTTAATTGGTCTAAGAATCAAAGCGTGATGTAGCAGTTATCGGTTATAAGTCCTTGTCAATTTGCTTAGACATGTGGGCCACGGGTTGGCTCTGATGGTGGGAGACACCGACAGGTGTGACTGATCAGATACCGCCCGCCTCAAGCCGGGCAGCCCCCGGCCCGTTGGGTGCTAAACCGCCTCAGCCTACCTGCTTCAATGGGTACTTCGGACTAGGATAAAATCTGATTCGCAGACTGTAAAACCAATGCACCAGGCACTGAAAAGACAGATAGAAACAGCAAGCTACGTCTTGCAACCTGCAACATAAGAACAATGTATCCGGGCTTTTCCACTGCCCTGACAAATATTGCTCGGCATCTTGCCGTCTTGACAGACGATAGTTTGTTACATTGTGCGTCAAAAAGGCTTAATAACTACAACGAATGGCAGTAGCGAATGTGACTGATAAGGCCATGTCGCGCTGTAAATGTTCGTCCATAGTTGATGAATGTGAACACATGGTCATTTTCACCATCTTGCACCATCTTACGTCTCACAGTGTGTGTGACTTATTTGCAATAATTTTCTCCTTTGTCTTTATTCCATTTCTGATACTTGCCTTCCATGCAACACGTTCAGCGGCGACTTGCTCCCAATGTGCATTATCAATGCCTGTATCAATCATGCCCCGCTTACACACATCTTTGTATCGTAGTAGAGGCCTATCCTGAGATCTCCTACCCACCTGTAATTCACCAAAAACGATGTCCTTTGGTATTCTACCATCATACATCCTCCTAATGTGTCATATCTAAGTTTACGAAGACTGGGCATGGAATACACCGTCATACAACCTGATCTTTCCAATACTTCAGTATTTGTGATTTTGTCTTGCCACTTAATATCAAGTATTCTTCGCAGACACCGCATGTGTAAGCTGTTTTAGCGTTTCTCTTGGTGTGAGTAAGTTGTCCAGGTTTCACTGCCATAAACAAGAGTACTAAGGACACAGGCTTGATAGACATGGACTTTTGATTTGGCAGTAAGCTTCCTATCCTCCTAGACTCATTTTCTTAAGCCGTTCGTTTTTGGAACCGCTGGCCTAGTGGCTAGAACGCCAGACTCTCGTTTGGGAGACCCGGGTTCGATCCCTCGGTAAGGTGTGGGATTTGTTTTTGTTTTTTTTGGTCGGGGGCAAAAAGAAAATCCTAACCTGCACAGTTCGCGGTGACTGCACTAGCCAGACGGCGTTAATTCCTCAGGCTCAAAGATACCTCTGCCATACACCGCAATGTACTATATTGGCAGTAAATGGCAGTTTTTGTTTTTTCATTCACCCTAATTCGTGTCTTGTGCGCTAATACGAGTGAGTCCTATTGTTATGTTGATTTGTGTCAATGACGTCCGCTGGGGGGTGGGGGGAGGTGTGTGGCGGCTGCCCTTTGTGCCCGTTTCCTGGTGGTTTATTTTGTTAGTGGCAGTTTCTGGCTCTTCTGACTGCAGTCCTTATAAGGACTTTTTATTTGGTCTTTTGCCTCCTTATTTGTATATAGTCTGTAGAAGCTTTTCGGTGTTTTTATTTTCTTCTCTCTTTCGAGTTTGAGTTTTTGTTGCCTTTCGATCTCTTCCTCCGTGGTCAGCCATGAGACTATTTCTCCGTTATCTATATAGTATGCCCATGGGTGTACGTCATCCGTGTTTAAGTCTGGATTTCTTTATAGGTACGGTAGAGCATTGGTTTTCATTTGTATTTCTTGTACTTTTTTCTATTTCTTCCATGCACCTTCTGTATTCCTTGCACCTGAGTTCATCTCTGCGATTTCTTCCTCAGTAAAACATGCCGTCGTCGTGTTACTCATCTTGGTTTTCTTCAGAGGCCTGGCGGGATAATTGTTTCCCCTTGAGTTTCTCTGGCGTCGTGGCTGGGCTGCTGGCGGTGTTAGCTTGCTTTCCAGGCTCGGTCTATTGTGTGTTTTCCTCTTGAGGTTTCTCTGTGGGTTCTTGTATATTCTTGTGGGCTTCTGCTGGTTTGTTTTGGAGAAGTTCCATTTCAGCATTATGCAGTTCTCGCTCTCTCTCTCTCTCTCTCTCTCTCTCTCTCTCTCTCTCTCTCTCTCTCTCTCTCTCTCTCTCTCTCTCTCTCTCTCTCTCTCTCTGTCTGCTTTAATGATGCGTAGTATTTCTTCGTTTTCCTTCTTCAAATCGGCCATGCGCTCCATCTCTTGTTTGGTGTTGAGCTGGAACTCTTTCATTTCGGCCAGCAGCTTCTCATTGTCGCTGGTTGGTGCTGGTGTCTGTAGTGCCTTAACCTGCTTCTTCAGCTCGTCTATTTGATGCTGCAGTTGATCTCTTACAGCTTGTGATATACCAGTGGCATGTGTGGTTACTGGGCATGGACGCTCTTTATAGAACTGCAGTGTCTGGGATCTAGTATTGCCATTTAATCTCCAGTAGCTTCATAAGGCAGACTGTGTGGAAGTAGTTTAATTTTCTAGCGTGTCGCTGATAAACAGTCCAGGTTTCACAGGCATATAGCAGTGTGATAATACAAATGCTTTATAAACTTTTAGCTTTGTTTGCAGGCTTATTCCAGTTCTGTCCCATACATTCTTGTACAGTCTGCCAAAGGCCGCGATGGCCTTGGAGATTCTTGCATTCACTTCGTCATCAATTGTGGCAGCTTGTGACACAGTGCTGCCAAGATAGGTGAATTTGTCCACAATACTTAGTCTATGACCATGATATTCGGCACCGTGTAATTATTCCATGGAGCTGGCTGGTACATAGCTACAGTCTTTTCCAAGTTGATACGAGAAAGCTGAAACATTATGTTGCACGTCTGCGTCTGAGTTGGCATATAGAACGCAATCATCAGCAAACAGGAGCTCTCTGACGGGGTCGCTGTTAATTTTGGTTTTAGCTTTCAGCCTTCTGAGATTTAATAACTTTCCATCCATACGGTAGTTGATGTCTATTCCAATGTTGTCGTTCTCGAAGGCATTCATCAACATGGCTGAAAACATGAGGCTGAACAGTGTTGGTGCCAGGACACATCCTTGCTTCACTCCATTGGTGACAGGAAAGGGCTCAGACAGTTCACTCTTTTCCTGTACTCTTGCCTGCATACCATCATGAAATAGCCTCACTATTTGGACAAACTTTTGTGGACATCCATATTTCGCCATAATATTCCACAGTCTTTCTTTGCTGAGTGTATCAAAAGCTTTGGTAAGATCAATGAAAGTGAAGAACATTTCAGAGTTCTGTTCCTGACATTTCTCTTGCAGCTGCCTTGCAGTGAAAATCATGTCAACGGTTCCTCATTCTTTACTGAAGCTACATTGACTCTCAGGAAGAAGATCTTGATCGAGATGGGCCGTGAGGCGATTGAAAAGAATTCTGGCGATGAGGTTGGATAAAGAATGACTTGCGCGGTGACTTGGATTAAAGTGATGAAGAGTTGCGCAATTCGTCGACTGCTCTCTCTCTCTCTCGCCTTAGTCTATCTGAGTTCAGTGGCAAGACAAGTCAAGACGACTGGAGACGAATACAGGTGCAGTGGATGACCAGAGCACTCTACGTGCCTTGCCGTGTTCATTACGTTCCACAACGCTTTGCAGGTAAACGCAGTCTTGCCCGTTGAATCATCAGTGATTTCATCCAAGCAGTCTGCCGAATCCTGTCTTCACATGCTCGGTAGGCATACCCTAGTTCACCGCTTGGTTTGACACCAAATCGGCTACCAACGCCCGGTTTAGCCAGCTTCTCACAGCTTTTGCCGGGGTGGGGGGGGGGGGGGGTTGAATGGCTGCTGTCCGGTCAGATGATATAGTGGTCAATATCACCATATCACATCACCCCTTAAGGGTCAGCTGATATTGACCACATCACCGCTTGAGGGTCAGCTGATATTAACCACATCTTATAATTTAATCTCTTGCACTGTTTACATCATCTTATAGTTTAATCAATATAACCAACCTTTATTCAGCGACAGCAGTTTCAGACATATAAATTTCGGAGCTGGAACACCTGGGTAGAAGAAATATGTCGGAATAGATTGGTATTAGATTAGTATTTCTTATCCGTATAACTGTACTTCAGCTCGATAATGTATATAGATAAAGAATGACGGTCATTATTATCACGGTCATCATTATCAAAATCATTATTATTGTTTTGTTTCCTTGCTAATTCTTCTGTCAATGTTGTTCTCCTCCTCATCCTCCGTCTTATCTTTCTTTTTCATCTGTTCTCAGTGAGCACTGCCTCACGCCTGTATTACGATATACATCATTTACTTTGTTTAAATCATAGATGTTGGATAGTTTTCGTATTTTTAACGTCAGCCTGCTGGAAAATTCAACCTTACAGGAATATTGGATGTGTACACATACATATGTATGGGAATAGCGTGTTACTTTGACACTCTGAAAATCTCACTGAATGCTTTTTTAATTCATCATGACACCTGAGAGACTGCAGCCAGAGACCGAAATTCGTGGCGTGCATCATTACGAAAGGGTGCAGTCACGTGTGAGGCAACCAGGACTCTCTCTGTGTGTGTGTGTGTGTGTGTGTGTGTGTGTGTGTGTGTGTGTGTGTGTGTGTGTGTGTGTGTGTGTGTGTGTGTGTGTTTTACAGCTGAAGAACTCGTACATGCAGAAAAAGCCTATATACGGAATGAATTCTTACTTAGCTCCTGTCTGTTCTCCAAGCACTCATACCCAAGTAGCATCTACAGTACAAGATATACTATATGTTCTCCAAGCACTCATGCCCAAGTGGCATCTACAACTTCAAGATCTACTGTCTGTTCTCCAAGCACTCATGTCCAACTAGCATCTACAACTACAATATCTACTGTCTGTTCTACAAACACTCATACCCAACTATCATCTTCATTTATAAGATCTAATGTTTCTTCTCCAAGCACTCACACATAACTAGCATTTACAAATACAAGTTCTATTGTTTTTTCTCCAAGCACTCATGCCCAACTATCATCTGTAATTACAAGATCTACTGTCCCAACCATGTACATGACGTAGAACAATTCTGCAGTAGATACCACCTTATTACAGTCAATTAGGAGCTGAGATGGATGCTCAACGAACAGATTTTCAAGTTACCTATCACCAACAATAATAAACAACATATCTAATAAAAACGCTTAGTCAGCTGTCCAACGACGGAATGATTAGCATTAGTTGTACAAGATATCGACACTTACTATGTTTTGTTTCAGAACAGGACACAACAGTCTCAACAGTCACGTGTACACAAAGCTAAAGATGGATTCTACAGTAATTGTATATGGGGGGGGGGGGACACCTTCGCCTGCAGGACAAAAGAACAACAGTGTACTAGATGAAGCTCAGAAAGGTCTACTCTATGTTTGGATGAAGCAACAGTAGATGCCCAACTCTACAGAAACATGCACGATCTGCAGAAGACAGCACAATGCACGCAGGGCGCAACATTACACGTATTGATTGATTCAAAGCCAATGAAAATTCGAGACGCATCCACAACATCTTGTTTATCTCTAACCTTGCTATCTAGGTAAAGTGAAGGTATCATTGTTGATCTGTAAACTGGCTTATTTCATGTGTACCAAAAAAAAAAAAAATTAAGTTGCATGTCCTTCACAGGACGTAGCATTCAACCCCAGCATTTTCGCTGTTCGTGATTCCTGGGCAAATTTTACGTTCAGTAGTTTGCCAGTGCTTTCTTACATAACTAATTAGCGCATACTAACCTATTTCTGAGTGACAAAAGTTCAAGTTGGGATCAAGTTGCAAGTCAGAAATCCCACAATGAACGCCTTCTAAACGGATCCCAGATGCAATGCAGCTTCCATCCGCTTGTGGGTGTCCCACGAACGCTGGAATGGCACACACCCTAGCTCCACTAGATCCTGGACATGTGGCTGTATTGTACATGATGGAAACGATGACATTGTTTAACATTTCCGCACTTTTCCAGCGACCTAGGCTGACCTGTTTGCTACATCCGTGAGGGTGAGACACTATAAACAACAATGGCCGCCTGTCTAGATCATCCCGCACCGGTTTGTACTCAAAGATCCGGGGAAATAATTCCTCACAGCTTGACTCTAGTTGCCTCAATAGTGTAATAGTCTGTTCAAGCCTGTCAGCCACAACCAGGTCATGGGTAATATATGTAATGTGACAAATGTCGTTAATATCATACATAAAGAGCTCGTTTGTGCGAGTGAGTTTGACGACACCGCGACATGTTTTCGGTGTATTTCCTCTATCAAAGAACAAATGGCACTTGATGTGTTCTCGTTTATGGTCCTTAACAACATGAGATGCTGTCCGTATGTGAATTTTGGCATACTTCATTACCGGTGTAGAAGACTTCTTACACTTTTTACATTCACAAGGGCCGTCCTTAGAGCTATCGCACATGACCACATACCCGGTCCCTACTTTCGTCTTTCCACGGACATTCTTGACTGTCACACGAACTGTCAGCTCTGACACTGTCAGGATATAGTCGAACACATCGTTGTGACAGTAATATTCTGGCAGATCTTCCATACTGAACTGTTCAACATGTATAAAGTTCTTGTGACCTTTATTCTTCCTACACTTTCCGTAATGTCGGTGAAGGTCAGCCTCCCCATCGTAACTGTAATCAACCTCCCAAGGACCTGGCAAAAAGATAAAGGCCATCTTGTGTGATACAATATTACGTCATCAATGTATGGAGCTGGTAGATAGATACAGGACATCGTGTGTGAGACAATATTACATCATCAATGTATGGAGCTGGTAGATAGATACAGGACATCTTGTGTGAGACAATATTACATCATCAATGTATGGAGCTGGTAGATAGATACAGGACATCTTGTGTGAGACAATATTACATCATCAATGTATGGAGCTGGTAGATAGATACAGGACATCTTGTGTGAGACAATATTACATCATCAATGTATGGAGCTGGTAGATAGATACAGGACATCTTGTGTGAGAAAATATTACATCATCATTATATGAAGGTGATACATAGATATAGGACATCTTGTTTGAGTCAATATTACATCATACATTAATGGAGCCGGTAGATAGACACAGGACTTATTGTGTGAGACAATATTACATCATCAATGTATGGAGCTGGTAGATAGATACAGGACATCTTGTGTGAGACAATATTATATCACCAATCTATGGAAGCTGGTAGATAGATACAGGATGCCAAGGTGTTAGATACCACTAGGACAGACTAGGGACAGAAGAGGGGCAAGGACTGAGAGGACAGAGAGACAGGACCTCTAAAAAGGTATAGACAGAGTAGAGACAGCACCCAAGCTAGGACTTAAGAACAGTGATAAGACCAGACTCGGGTGGGGACACTAACGTGTCATAGTTAGGAAAACAGAGGGACCAACCCCGAGAATAGGGCATGTGTACATTAGGTCACGGAGAATACCGTGACTACGTAAACAGTAATAGAACTTTAGAGTTAATCAGTACTAAGACGACAGTGTATGTTTTGCGTATCCTTTTACAGGACTTAGCTGTCAACAGCAGCATCTTTCAGCTGTCTGTTGATCTCTTGGCAAGATTACGCTCAGTAGTTTGCCATTGCTTTCTGAGCGGCCGGCTCAGTATCCCGCAAGTCACGAGCGGGGGTCGAACCACCTCAGCTCTCGCTCCGCTGCGAGACTCTGCGTGATAAACGGGATTACAGAGAGAAAGTGTTGTAACCCCACAGCCAGAGAGACCGGCAAGACGACAGTACTACGTGATAAATATAACAGCACGCAGAGTTGATGACCGCACGAGGGATTTTGACCACGTAGGCAAGCGACGGACTGAGTTGAGTCAGACAGCGACGAGACGGCTTCCCGACAGGACATCGTGTTTTTCTGAAGCCATTATCTATTGTTGTGAACGCATGAGATATTAGAGAGAGTGATCATGTTTAATGATATATATATATATATGTCACCGCCTCACTTTCCCATAGAGTAAAGGGCTGCAACTCCAGCCCAAGGGATACCAATGAGTCGCACAGGACCCGAGTAATCTAGAACCTTCTCGATAGAGTTGGTCACCTAGTCCATGATTCCGTGGACACTGATGTGGCCCGCCTAATGCGGGGTCCACGAGGAACTCGGACAGAGTTACCGCCCGTGTCGAGTTAGGACACGCGGAGACCGGCAGAGGACAAACGGACTGGAGAGAGACAACAGGGCCTGCCTGAGAGGGACTCATAGATATTCATAGATATACTTAGGCTAGATAGTGTGCACCAATCATTTGAAATGATAATAGACACTATATTGTAATTCAGTTTTAACCCTAATTATTTTAACCCTAAGTTGAACACAATCAAAATGTTTCCATGTGTGTAAATTGCAGAATTCCAGTCTATTAGTCTATTCAGCCAATCTGGAATTAGGAAACTTTCAGTGAGATTTTGAGGAAGCACACTTTTTTTGGGCAATCAAGAATGCTCACACAAAGTATATATATATATTACACTATATACTATTATACAGTAGACGGTACTACCTGGTTTCTGTTAGCGCTGAACGTTGGGCGGCGCTTACCAAACCCGACACCCCACATTGTGCCAACGGCTTCGGGCGGAAGAGCGCAATTGGGAGGGTACAAGCCTTACCCTGGTGCGAGGAAATGAAAGCTAAAGACAAAATGTCATGGCAGGGCAGACCAGGCCCTAAGCCTTGGTTGGCGACTGGTCTAGGATCGAAGCTCCGACAGGCGGACAGTTAGAGCATTGCTTTGCTGATCCGGCAGCTTCTGCAGCTTGTCTTGTTCCAGATGTAGGGGTGTTACCTTTCCTCTGGAGTAAACTAGGCAGGCCGAGAGAGGGATCATGCTGCATGGGCAACACATGATCTCTATATTTTAGCCCAGGCTTTGTGCTATGGAGAGGCAATAAAAGTTATTATGCCTTTTTAAAGCACAAACTATCGTCTGTCAAGACGGCAAGGTGCCAATGATGAGATAGTGTGCTAGATTGTTGTATGACGACTATATGTTTGATGATTAACTATCTGTGATATGTATGATAAGAGAGCGCGGGTCTGTTTACCCACTGCGCCAACTGTACACTACATACAATAAATGTTCTATATCCTAGCGAACAGTGTATTGTTGCCTGTATGAACCCGAACCATTATTTAGATAAGAGTAAGATGAGGACATATATATATACTGTGTGACGAGTGGCGACCATTGTATTGATTTGACAGGCAGATAACGCCGTGTCGCAAATGTATGATTGTCAGGCTTGCCTGAAATAAAATCCGTGTATACCATCTGTACAAGCGAAGTTATATTTGAGGTACAGATGCAGTCGTGAGAATGCCTGAATGTGAGTAACGCAAGACTGTGACACGGGACATCTTGTGGGAGACAATATTACATCATCAATGTATGGAGCTGGTAGATAGATACAGGGCATCTTGTGTGAGACAATATTACATTTAAGACGAACCTATGCATAATAACTGTACACAGCCTCCAATGTACAGGACAAGAGACAATACTACACCATCATTGTATGAGAAATGCGTGTGAGTAGATACAGGACAGCATACCATGTACAACTTTACACCATCATTGTATGAGAACTAAATATGAGTAGATACGGGACAGCATACAATGTACAACTTTACACCATCATTGTATGAGAACTGCGTTTGAGTAGGTACAGGACATCAAACCATGTACAACTTTTCACTATCATTGTATGAGATCTGCGTGTGAGTAGATACATGACAGATTGAGAACCAGTATGTGGAAAGGATGAGATTACAGGGATTGGCAGGGGTTCTGGTAGAAACTCAAAACTGAGAGGGAGAACCATTGGCACCTTGCCGTCTTGACAGACGATAGTTTGTGCTTTAAAAAGGCATAATAACTTTTACCCATGGCGGTAGTGAATGTGACTGATAAGGCCAATTCGCGCTGTAAATGTCCGTTCACAGTGGGTACATGTGAACAACTGGTCATTTCCACCATCATGCACCATCTTACGTCTCACACGCTCGGTGTGTGACCTATCTGCAATAATGTTCTCCTTTGTCTTTATTCCATTTCTGATGCTTGCCCTCCACGCAACACGTTCAGCGGCAACTTGCTCCCAATGTGCATTATCAATGCCTGTATCATTCATGTCCCGCTAACACACATCATTGCATCGTAGTAGAGGCCGACCCTGAGATCTCTTACCCATCTGTAATTCACCAAAAAGATGTCCTTTGGTATTCTACCATCATCCATTCTCCTAACATGTCCTATCCATCTAAGTCTATGAAGACTGAGCATGGAATACACCGTCACACAACCTGATCTTTCCAATACTTCATTATTTGCGATTTTGTCTTGCCACTTAATACCAATAATTCTTCGCAGACACCGCATATGAAAGCTTTTTAAACGTTTCTCTTGGCGTGAGTAAGTTGGCGTGAGTAGGTTTCACTGCTATAAAGAAGAGTACTAAGGACACAGGCTTGATAGACACGGACTTTTGTTTTGGCAGTAAGATTCCTGTTCTTCCAGAATCTTTTTCTTAACCTGTTCATTGTTGTTGCTGCCTTACCAATCCGGATGTTGATTTCCTGATCTAGGGATAATCTGTTATTTACCACTGATCCTAGATATGTAAAATGGTCTACCATCTCTAGTTCGGCGTCGTCAATAAAGATTGATGGTACCCCATGTGCACCTTGTTACATAATCTGTGTCTTCTTTTTGCTAATTGTTAAACCGAATTCAGAACAAGCATTGGAGAATGCAGATAGCAGACATTGTAATTCTTCCTCAGAGTGGGTCGTAACTGCAGCATCGTCAGCAAAAAGCAACACTCTGATCAGTACCCTCCTAATTTTGGTCGTGGCCTTCAATTTCTGAGCATTGTAGAGGCCGCCTTCTAAGCGTGAATGAATGTGTCAGAGCCTAGCTACGCAGCAGCATCGTTACGGCACCCGGCGGACAAGAGTTGTCGGCTGGCGAGATTGTTACCTGACACGCGACCAGCGCTGACGACAGACGCACGCAAAGCCACGTGACCCCACCAGAGGCAGTGGACAGTGTGCGTGATAGCTTAGACCAAGCTGGGACAGGACTCTGAACGGACGTGTGTGTCGAGAGCAAGGCGTTTGTGTGAATCTCCGTGGTTGTGAGCTGAACGACTGATATCTTGAGCGCCAGACCTATGAGCTGTAATGTGGTTGTGAGTTATATGTTGTACATTGCTGTAATTATCGTTATGTATTTAATGTGGCAATAAATCCATAGAACTTGTGTTGCTGTGTCTTACGTCGAATCACGTTATACTGTACTGTCTCACATGTGTTAGCCAACGAGCCTAATAGAAGATCCTGACATGTGTGGGACGTGGGTTGCTCGTCTTTATTTAAGAACCTAATATATTTAGACGTGTGTTGTTCGTCTTTGTGATTTAAAACTATAATTCTTGTACTTGTAAAATTTGTCAAGGTTATAGTGATGTACATGTGATCGGAAAAGTCTCAGTGTGATCCATTACTACATTGTCTAACTATGTTTAAGATCATTAGTAAATGTACAGTACATATTGTTTGATCCTGTAAACGTGTTAAACATTTGTGATTTGTGAAACTTGTCACCGTTTGACCTTGTCAACCTTGTGATTTTGCCGCCATTTTGACCTTGTCGCCATCTTGTAAACTTGATGTCTTTGTCCTTACTGAATGTCATCTTGATGTAAGTGATGTGTCATCAATGTTATTGAGTGTTCAAATACAGATAGATTGTTTTTGTGTATTGAGTTTGTGGAACGCAAAGAGTTTTGAAAAGAGTGTAACTTCTGTTGAAAGAAACACTGTTGACGACAAATTTACGACATACAATTATACTCGACGCCATCCAAACCTAATCAACACTTAGTGACTTACAGGCACACACCAACAAACACACGCTAACTTATTTCTCTCCAAAAATAAAGCAGGTTTTTGCGTACCATCCATAACCCTGCCGTAGAGGTCATTAGTGGTTCCGAAGTACGACCTTACAGTTTTCTAGCCCGATTGCCCAACCATTCGTCACCATATCCAAGGGCACTTGAGTATATATTTTCTTCACTTTAACTTTACGTATGCATTAGTGGGCACGCATCGTATAGTCAAATCAATTGTAAGTTGTTTTTTCTACTAACCATTTACAACATATTTGGTGTGGTTGATTTTCATTGACATATTTTCTCCATCATGTCGACATTATTTGATTTCATCGATATGGGGTTAAAATTAAAGTTGGAAGGTGATGAATTAACACAATGGAGTGAGAAGAAATACGCAGAATACCTACTTGTTCAGGAAAAAGCTGCCGAACGCGAAGATAGAGCAGCAGAAAGAGCTGCCAAACAAGCAGAGGCAGAAACAGCCTTGAAACATGCTGAAATTGAAAAAGCTGCCAAGCAGATAGAGGCAGAAACAGCTCTAAAGCAAGCACGAAATAGCAGCGCAGAGTAAGAGGGAGAAACTAGAATTACAGTTAAAAATGAAACAGCTTGACACCGAAACTGCAATGAATAAAGAGTCAAAGAAATCTGAAAGACTGGAAAAAGAAAACCAGTATAAGAAAGTACCAAGGTATCGTTCGTAACTATACCTCCGGTGACTGCATAGCAGCCTTCACACCAAAATTTTGAGACTTTAATGGAACATTACCAAGTTCCACTTTCGGAATGGAATATTTTATATATGAGGAGTCTATCTGGGGACCTCTGAAAGTCATTGAAACCATCCCCAAAGACCCTCAGAAAAGATTACCATTACATCAAATCTAAAATAATGCACATTTCATGTTAGATGAAGCAGGGTACAGAGAACAATTAGTAAGCTGAGTCCAAAATCAACTCAAACGTTCTCTGACTACCTCTGTTTAGTCCGAGACATTTTCAGCAAATGGACTTCATCAGCCAAAATTAACAAAAATTATGATAAATTAGAAGATCTCATTATTCGAGATAAAGTTATTTCTTCTATCCCACCATCTTTTCTAAGTTCTTGCAGGAGAATGAATGCACAAGTGTGGAAGAAATGGAAAAGACGTGGGTCGGCCTATTATACGGCAAATAAACAGTGTTTTGCCACTGAAGCTACTGACAGTAACTGGGTAGCAGCTGCCAACTATGAGAAAAACTATAGTAGGCAAAAACCAAACAGGCCTACCTCTGAAAAATTTAGACATTGTGTTCATTGTAAAATGTCTCATTATGTGAACGAGATGTGCGATAAAACCCAGGGTACCAAACATACTTGCAAAATATGGTAAACAGACAAGACAGAGAACGTAAATCGTTCAAAAGTTTACGTAAATGTTTTCTCTGCAAGGCTTACGGTCACCATCGTATGGATTGTAAAGGCAGGCATATGACCAACAAAGCCAATGCCGCCTTGTTCGATAGTTCAGCGTCAGAAGACGAAAATACAGAAAAACATCCTGTACATGCAGCACAGGCTTGTGATGCATTTAGTTCCAACACATGCACTGTCTGTAATACCTTCTTTGAAAATGGTATCTTAACATGCGGGCACGCCATCCCTATTGCTAATGAGGAAGGTAACTTAGTAATAGACTCAAAAGGCAAATTAGACATCTATCACGGGTACGTTAATGGCAAGTCTGCTACAGTACTTCGCGACACCGGGAGTACACTTATTGGCCTGAAAACAACATTCATAACACCTACAGACTACACAGGTAGACACATCACATGTAGAACCTTTTCAGGCAATATTGAAAAATATCCATTAGCTTGGGCATACATCGAAACACCATTCCTCACCGGAAAAGTAAAGGTCGCAGCACTTACAACCCAGTGTGCGATATAATCATAGGAAATTTACCTGAGGTGAATGACAAACCTCATAACCATGACATAACATCACTATGTATTAATGATAACACATCACCACCAAATGTCATTGAAAATGTCATATCACCTGTTGAATGTATGTTAGCTAATGCAGCACTAAGTTCTCATCACATCATTGACGATATCATTCCATCATCACTGATGTCATTGAGTGTGTGAACGCAGTAACAAGAGCTACTGCTAGAGTGCAAGATGAAAGTAACCAAACTGAGGCTATTCAAATGCTTAGCCCAGAAGTACCACCTAGTGACTCTATGAAGGAAACATTCATAACAGCTCAAAAAGCTGATCCTTCACTGTCAAAGTATTTTGACCTGATCGGCAAAAAGCCAAGAGTAACCAAAAATGCTAAATGGCATTTTGCTTTATACAATGATATACTCACCAGGTACTACACCAGAGGTGACGTTACAACAAAGCAAACTGTGTTACCAACTACTTATCGCAGGCAAGCGTTACATCTTGCTCACGATATACCTTTTGCAGGTCATATGGCATATGTTAAAACCAGGTCAAGACTATTGACACAGTTTCATTGGCCAAAATTCTGTAATGACATAAAAACATATTGCAGAAGTTGTGATACATGCCAGAAACTGGTAAAGAAAGGTAAACACCCACAGGCAAAGTTACAAGTCACTGACTTAGCCAGTCGACCTTTTGAAAAATTATCAGTTGACATTGTGGGCCCTCTTAGTCATACAACAACTAGAGGGAATAAATATATTCTAACAATTATTGATCAATGTAGCCGCTGGCCAGAAGCGATTCCGTTAAAGAACATTACTGCCAACGATATCATGGAAGTGTTTCTTCCATATTTTCTCCCGAATTGGGTTTCCAGATACTATCCAGTCTGATAGAGGCACTCAGTTTATCGCCGCATCCACTCAAGCTTTCACTAAAATGTTAGGAGTGAAGCAAGTCTTCAATACCCCCTATCATCCTCACTCGAGCGGGATTATAGAAAAGCTTAACGGGGATCTGAAGCACATGCTAGCCAAAGTAACTCAAGATCACCCCAATAACTGGGATGTATACTTACCAGCTGTTCCTTTTTGCTTATCGCGAGGTACCACATTCCAGTACCGGTTTCTCTCCTTTTGAACTCATCTATGGTGCCAAACCACGAGGCCCATTAACAATTTATCACCAAATGTTAACTGATTCCACTCCAGTATTGAAACCCATATCATCATTTGTGTATGTAACATCATTGCGTGAAAGGATAATGAAATCATGTGAAATTGCTAAAAATGCACTAAAACTATCTGGTGCTACTTACAGACAATACGCAGACAAAGGTAACAGGACTATAACATTGACAGCTGGACAGGACGTCTTACTACTACTACCTAGTGACAGACAGCTACTGACAGATTCTTGGCAGGGACCTTTTAAAGTGACAAGACAAATCTCTCCTGTTGACTACGAAATCCTAATAAAAGACAAACACAAAATATTTCACATCAATATGCTAAGACCATACTACAACAGAGACAACGAACAAGACGATACGACAGCTTGCACCGTGATAATAGATCACGAAGATGACGATTCTAGCGACGAGATTCCAACACCTACATTAGACACGACAAACTGCTTGAAGGAGATCAAGATCAATCCAAACCTAAGTCAAGCAGAGACAAACAGTTGCAAACAGTTGATACAAGAGTACAACACCATCTTTTCAGACAACCCAGGACAAACAGAATTAGTACAGCATCACATCACACTCACATCAAACACACCCATAAGATGCAGACCATACACCATACCATTACATTACAAGGAACAACTACATCAGGAAATCATCAACTTAGAAAAAAACAACATCATCAGACGATCCCTATCAGACTTCTCTTCACCCATGGTCATTGTACGTAAAAAGGACAACACAATACGACTTTGCATAGATTACAGAAAACTGAACAAAATAACTGTTTTAGATCTTGAACCAATGGCAAATACGGACGATCTCCTGACAGAACTGACTGACGCTAAGTTCTTCACGACCCTTGACATGTCTAAAGGTTACTGGCAGATTGCTGTACATGAAGACAGCAGACATCTAACAGCTTTCGCCACGCCTTGGGGACTGTACGAATGGTGCAAACTTCCATTTGGGCTAGTCAATGCCCCAGCCACATTTGTACGCATGACACGACTCCTCCTATCTGACATTCCTAATATAGTTTGCTATATTGACGACATCTGTGTCCATACAGAGACAATGACGGAACATATAAAGATACTGGAACAGACACTAGAACGTATCAGACAGCACGGACTGACAGTGAAACCTTCAAAGGTGAGCATGGCTTACCAAGAGATATCATTTTTGGGGTACAGAATATCCAATGGCTTTGTCATGACAGACAACAAAATTGTCTCCAAAATTCTAAAACTGTCACTTCCAACAAATAAGAAACAAGTCCGCAGTTTGTTGGGACTTATTAATTATTACAGAAACTTTATTCCTGATTTTTCAGAACTGACTGAGGTTTTTTCTAACTTACTAACCAAGAATAAACCCG
The DNA here is from genome assembly GCA_014155875.1 of Cepaea nemoralis. Taxonomy (NCBI): domain Eukaryota; kingdom Metazoa; phylum Mollusca; class Gastropoda; order Stylommatophora; family Helicidae; genus Cepaea; species Cepaea nemoralis. The sequence continues at coordinate 201,578 of JACEFZ010008664.1, forward strand.
AAAAAGTTGTAAACGATGAATGCCTACGAAATGCATTTGATAAAGTTTTGGCACACTTTTCTGATAAGAATTCACCTAATCTCATCCTTAAATTGCCCAACATTCGTTTACCTTTCAGATTGAGAACAGATGCTAGCTCCATTGCGATCGGTGCAGTCCTATTGCAGGAATACAACGACATCCTGCATCCCGTTTGTTTTCTATCAAGAAAACTAAGGCCCCGAGAGCGGGCATGGTCCATTCCGCAATTAGAAGCATTGGCCTTAGTAGAAAGTGTGACGAAGCTGTCCAGATATCTTCTAGGACGTCACTTTATCATCGAAACTGACAACAGTCCATTACGGTATATAAATTCCGCAGTACCATCAAATAATATGATTGCTCGCTGGTCCTTGAAGCTTCAGAATTTCAGTTTTGAAGTTCGCCATATTCCCGGCAGAATGAATACAATCGCCGACCTTTTGTCCCGTTGTCCGACAGACCCAGTAAGCAATGTCTGAGTGCACTGTGTAATATTACACTCAGCCCAACACAGCCACCAATGAGTGAATTTTTTTTCCATTCACCTACTGTGTAAGGTCTATAAGTAAAATTGTGATACGGTTTAGAAACCGACATGTATAATATACTTATTTTAATCAAGTCATGTAATGAGTGTAGTATAATTGTGTAGTGTGTGTTAGAATGAGAACAATATTAATTGTATATATACACCAACAACAATGTCACAGACGCTTAACCACTTACCAGAAGCGAACTTTACCATTGTGACATTTGTGAGTGATTTTCTTCACCGTGATATTTTAACATGTGCAAATGTGGACCGAACATTGACTCCTAAACCACCTCTGCAGCGAATTTAATCCAAATTGTTCGACGTTTGAACATCAGAAATAAGAACAGTCGATCTTTATCCAGAAGTTGTGAACACATCGGAAATAAGAACATTCCATCATAATCCGTTGTGATACTATAACATCAGACACGAACTGTGAGAACATTTTACTATCCGTTCCGAAATAAAACCGGATCATTTGTGTTCAGACAGTGTAACATCAACCAAATTTTGCGTTTCGTGTATATTTCCGGTGTAATTTAAAAAGTCTAGCAAAATTAGCAGACGACATACAAAATTTCAAAAATTTATGACACTTGTAAAATCCTTTTGAATCTATAAAATATAATATACCAATTGGGTACTTATTTATTTTGATTAGTGTAATCTTAGAATCATATCTTGATTAATGTATTCATATTACCGACTTTTTCTCGTTAATATGAAGAAACGTCAAGCAATGACGCTAAGAAATTAAATAATTATTGTAATGTATGGAATTTCTTAAATGTCAAAATTACTTCCCTTGCATTTGTGAATTACATCAAGGGCCATAATTTGAAACATATTCATTAATGTATATTGTATAGATAGACATTTTGTTGCTCAAATGGTTAGCACAGCAGGTAGGCGTCCACCAAGCATGTCATAGAGCTGCCAACATTGCAAACCAACATAAGAGCTCCTGACCAAATGAGGGCAGAGTTTAAGTGTTTAATACGACTAATACAAAGCCGTATTTCAGTCTGGCTAGATGGTTGTTGCAAAACAATCATATTATTACGTTTTTTTCAAATAGCTGCGAGGTAGATGCGTGAAGCTGGTGCTACTGATCTGACTGGGTATTATTGCAATGAAGGTAACCAGGCATCAGGGGGATGAAACCTGAATTGTGTTAAAAGTTGTACTTCATTTGTCATTTCAATGCAACTTACATTTTTTTTGTATATATTTCTATGCCTTATATGTATTTTCATGCATAACACTGGGAAAAAGTAGTCTCTGACATGAAATTAACACTACCCCAGTATATACATACATCATGAATGAAAGATGGCATCTTTCATTGAGGTACCCGGGGAGAATGTCAGAGCCTAGCTACGCAGCAACATCGTTACGGCACCCGGCGGACAAGAGTTGTCGGCTGGCGAGATTGTTACCTGACACGCGACCAGCGCTGACGACAGACGCACGCAAAGCCACGTGACCCCACCAGAGGCAGTGGACAGTGTGCGTGATAGCTTAGACCAAGCTGGGACAGGACTCTGAACGGACGTGTGTGACGAGAGCAAGGCGTTTGTGTGAATCTCCGTGGTTGTAAGCTGAACGACTGATATCTTGAGCGCCAGACCTATGAGCTGTAATGTGGTTGTGAGTTATATGTTGTACATTGCTGTAATTATCGTTATGTATTTAATGTGGCAATAAATCCATAGAACTTGTGTTGCTGTGTCTTACGTCGAATCACGTTGTACTTGTACTGTCTCACATGTGTTAGCCAACGAGCCTAATAGAAGATCCTGACATGTGTATATACCACCATCCTGATCACGAAAGGCATATTTCAGAAGAAGTGAAAAGTATATTCCAAAGAGGGTGGGAGCTAGTACACAACCTTGCTTAACTCCACTCTTGATTTCAAACTCTTCAGAAGTTGCACCATCAAACTTGATTACAACCTTCATGCCTGTGTGGAACGATTCTACAATGGACAGAAGAGTTGGTGGGCAGCCAATCTTCTTTAGTGCCTTGAACAGACCCTCACGACTGACCAAATCAAATGCCTTTGTGAGGTCGATGAAGGCAATAAACAGTGGTTTATTCTGTTCACGGCATTTTTCTTGCATTTGTCACAATGAGAATATCATATCAATGGTAGACCGGTTCTGTCGAAAGCCACACTGTGATTCGGGGTAGACTTGATCTCCTAGGACTTAAAGTCTGCGGAGAACAATTCTGGCAAATACTTTTCCAACAATACACAGAAGTGAGATACCCCTATAGTTGATGCAGTCGCTCCGATCGCCCTTGTTCTTGTTCAGTGTTATGATGCTTGAATCTTTGAAATCCTGTGGGACTTGTCCTTCTCGCCAGCATAGCTCTATTAGCTGGCAGATCTGTAGAGTGAGTGTGTCTTGCCCACTCCAGATAACCTCTATTGGAATCTCATCCATACCTACCTGGAGCCTTGCCAGATGCAAGTTCATTTATAGCACACTTAACTTCTGTTATGGTGGGAAGTGTGTCCAGGTGGTCAAGAGTTGGTAGAGCCTCTATGGCGTTGAGGGCATTATTCGCTAGTTTGGTCTCACTTTAGTAAAGCTCCAATTAGTGCTCTACCCATCTGTCCATCTGCTGTTTCTTATCAGTTATGATTTTTCCAGTCAAGGTTTTCAATAGTGCACTTCTTTTGATCATTGGACCACAAGCTGTCTTTATTCCTAAATACATGCTTCTGATATTTCCCTTATCACTTGCGATTTGAATGGACTCACATAACTTGATCCAATAATCATGTACACACTGCCTGGCAACCTTTTGCACATCCTTCCTAGCTTGCTTAAGCTCACTCAGAGTGTTACGCGTTGGTCTTTCCTTGTTTCTTAAGAGAGCTATCTTCTTTTTATCAATCAAGGGCTGCAGTATCTCGCTGTTTGCCGCAAACTAGTCCTGCCTCTGATGATCCACAGTGTCGTAAACCCCTACAGCAGTTTTATAAAGAGTTTCCTTAAGTTGACCCCACTTTTCATTTACTGTACAATTTTCTGGTGTATCAGTGAAAGCGTCTTCAAGTTGCTGTTGAAACTGAAAGCACTTTTCAGGATCGTGAGTGTTAATAATATTAATCATGGGGCTAGATTTGTGTTTAGCTGTGTAGATTCTCTTTGGTCTCAGTCTAACCCTTGCAACAACCAAAGAATGATCCGTATCACAGTCAGCACTGTGGTAACTTCGAGTCAATCATATATGATTCAGATGTTGTCTCCGTGTGATGATGAAGTCCAGCTGGTGCCAATGGCCGGATCTTGGATGTGTTCATGTGACCTTATGCAGCTCTTTTGTTTTAAAAAAGGAGTTTGTAATACATAGGTCATTTCTGGTGCAATGCTCCAGCAGCCTTTGCCCATTTTCATTTATGCGACCGATGTTATTTTTTCCAAGGCACATTGGCCATGAACTCGAGTCCTTGCCCACACGAGCATTGAAATCACCGAGCATATAAATGTAGTCAGATTTTGGAACTGCCTTGATCACGGAGTCTAACTCCTCATAGAACGAATCCTTCACATCATCAGAGGAATCGAGTGTCGGTGCATACGCAGTAATAATGGTGGCAAAACCACAAGAGGTTGCCAAGCGCAGGGATAATAGTCTTTCATTTCTTCTTGCTGGATGTTCAGTCATCCCCAGTAGGGAATTCTTCACTGCAAATCCCACACCGTGTTGCCTTTTTTCTGCCGGCCCTCTACCCTTCCAAAAAAAGGTGTAATTGTTTTCCCTGAGTGACCCTTCCTTAGCGAGGCGAGTCTCCTGCAGGCCAGAATATCAATGTTAAGACGATTGAGTTCGGCATCAATCACAGCCGTTTTTCTCACATCGTCAATATTGGTCAAGTCAGTGGAAAATCCTGGACACATGGTTCTCACGTTCCAGGTTGCAAGCCGTAGCTTGAGGTTTCTATTTTCCTTTTTATTTGTACCTGTTTCATTGGTTTTACAGCCTGTGATTCAGATTTTGTCCTAGCCCCAAGCACCCATTGAAGCAGGCAGGCTGTGGCGGATCAGCACCCAATTGGCCGGGGGCTGCCCAGCTTGAGGCGGGCGGTAGCTGATCAGTGACACATGTAGGTGTCTCCCACCGTCAGAGGCAACGCGTGGCGCCCCATGTCTATGCCAATTGACAGGGACTTATAACCCGTAACAGTTGCCTCTCGCTTTGATTCCGAGACCGGCTAAGACCAGGGATGGAGTTATTGCCTCTCCATAGCACAAAGCCTGGGCTAAAATATAGAGATCATGTGTTGCCCATGCAGCATGATCCCTCTCTCGGCCTGCCTAGTTCACTCCAGAGGAAAGGTAACACCAATACATCTGGAACAAGACAAGCTGCAGAAGCTGCCGGATCAGCAAAGGAATGCTCTAACTGTCCGCCTGTCGGAGCTTCGATCCTAGACCAGCCGCCAAGAAAGGCTTAGGGCCTGGTCTGCCCTGCCATGACATTTTGTCGTTAGGTTGCATTCCTCGCACCAGGGTAAGGCTTGTACACCCCCCCCCCCCAATTGCGCTCTTCCGCCCGAAGCCGTTGGCACAATGTGGGGTGTCGGGTTTGGTAAGCGCCACCCAACGTTAGGCGCTAACAGAAAGCAGGTAGTACCGTCTACTGTTATACAGTAACTCAGTCATATCTGACTAAGACCTGGCATACCAGAGGATACCCTCTCCTGTAGGGAGAACCAGGAAAACTTTTAATCAGATAGCGATGGGAACAATTAGTAATGTGACTCTTAGCTGGCTGTTAAACGATGGGACACAGCTCATATGCGAATGTCCTGAGTGCAGTGATATCAGTTCTAAGCTCACTGACATGTGCGGGATGGGCATTAGGTTGGTCTAAACGAACTGTAGTGCCATAGAGCGAAATGAATCACAAATGAGTCGGCAATAAGTTTTTGCTGGATGGATTACGACTGGCGATTCTACTGCCACTGAGCTATTCTGTGTTGCCGATGGATGAGATGATGTTACTCAGTTGCTAAAGCATTAGCGTACCTGTAACTGTTGACATAGGTTACTCTACTGTCTCCAGGTAGATCGGGCATGTGTAATATTCCTTTTCTATTGCTGTTCTTATTTGCCCTGGAGTTGATTGGTAGTATTACTGTTTCTACTTTCTCTAAATCACCACATATATATCACATAATAGACAACACTGCGTTAACAATAACTTCTTCATAACACAACAGCTGCATCTGTTTTCACACGGTGTATTCTGTATTTCTTTTAAAACAAATGTCACATCATGTCACTAAAACAACAATACTTGCACTCGATCTCTATCTTGTATATCTGTCGCTCGAAGAATCACTGACGTCGACATTCATCCACCAATTTCCCAACACTCCATCTGTACAAACGTGACGGCTAGATGGACTTCTGCCATGTGTCCATTCTCCGTCCGACCTTGAACGCGGTCCAGACGTAAATGATCTCACGGACCTGTCGTCCGTGCTTGACCTTCGCTCCGCTTACTTCCGGCAGAGTGGTTCACAATCCACTCGATCTTCACGTCTGTCACTGAAATGTGCAAGACTCTAGGTCACCTGTACTGAGAGTACTTTGATCCACGCCAACTCCATGGCACTCACCTCAACTGAACTGATAGAAGACAAAATACCATGTACAACTTTACACCATCATTTTTATGATCTGGTAGGTAGAACACAGTTCGGCATAGAAAACATGAAATTGATAATTTCATCTTGATATAGGCACAAAATAACAAAAAAACATTTCCATTTATTCCATAACTCCACCAGCGACTAGACAGAATGCTATGATGTTCCTGGTCATGGTGATAGATGATTGTCTAGTTCAGGGGTGGGCAATCTACGGCCCGCGGGCCGCTTATGGCCCGGCAACTGATTTTACGCGGCCCACGTGGGCATTTAGAAATAAATATTTTACTTCGTTTTTAAGTTATTTTGTTGAATTTTACAGAATTTCATGTACTGTTATTATTGCTTTAACATTTTGATAAAATTTCTGTCTAATTATCTATTACTGTAAACATTCCTTGACCTTCATAATGTAATGCGTCTTCTTCTTCTTCTTTCGGTTGCCTTAAATATGTCTATAGCTGCAATGTTGCCACTTGTATGGATTTAACTGTCCTTTTTAGTTCATTCAGCAGTCCATAGAGTTTATCTTCCACTGTCGTTTCTCTAGGCCAGAAGGTTTACTTAGACATGTTGTAATTTGGGCAGTCTTTGAGTATGTGCTCTGCTGTCTGCGACGCCAATCCACATGTGCACATGGCTGATTCACCAATCTTGAATCTTGTATTTATGTGGTTGCGTAATCTATTGTGTCCTGTTCTGAGGCGCAGACTAATGACTTGTTTCGGTCTGTCCATAACGTGGCAGTCGTCTTGAGCAGGGTTTGGTAGACTTCTGACTGATGTGATCATTCTTTTCTTTTGGTGGTATGTAACGGGCACATCAGGCCATTCTTCTTTTGCTCCTTCATTAGCCAATGGATCAGTTCTGTAGTTTCCGGGTACTCCACAGAGGGTGGTATATACTGTATGGTGACCTTATACTGACTGCTAAGTTCAGAAAGTAGTGTCCTTAGTACTGGCAATTTTCCAGACATCATTTCGTTTTCGTTAAGGTGAGTTTCTTGCAAGCAAGACACACTTACCTTTTCTTGGTCCAAGATGCTTTCTAGTAGTAATTTTTGTTTTGGTTGCTGACTCCCTTTGAATTCCTGTGCATTTGTTTTAGTCTTTGTTTGGTATAGCCAGACGCTCTATTCTCATGTCCCTGGCTCAACAGGACATCTGAGAAGGACCTTCAGTAGTTGTGGTTGGGCCCTTTCGAGGCATAGGGCCCGGCACTGCACCTGCTTGGGGGTCCAATGCAGGGCGAGCACAATAACATTTAGCAGTAGGCGATATATTCCATTTTGCGTGATTGCGTGGCATCCTGATTTCTGTGGTGCGCCTCCTGGCTGGTTGCCTCCGTCTTCAGCACCTTTCCTTTGCTAGAGGAGACTGTGGTCTTACTCAGAGGTTAGGTGTGTAGGCACACACACACACACGTGTCTGCGCATGCATGAAAGTGCATACACATGTAAGCGATCTGGTTATTTCTCGCCGCCAGTGACTCGCCACCGCCCTTCTCTTGTTAGTTAAAACAGTTCTGCCACGAGAAGACCAGGAGTTGGACTTTTGCTGCATAGGTGATAAATGCACGAGTCATTGGGATATTTATGGAAGGTTGGGCGCTCTCCCCAACCCCGGCCCCGGCTACATACAGCAACATTTGGAACATTGTATTGCTAAAATGCGAATTTATCGATTTTCATATAGAGAAATATTTATCGACATGTACAAATTTAATAAGGATGATTTTATGAAAAACAGATATTTCTTCGGTGAATAAAACGATTTATTGTGCAAGAAAATATTAAATTTAAAAAAAACAATTGTGCTGTTATAAATTACTTCCACATTTACAATGTTCAAATTAATTTATTTGGTATAGTATATATATATATATATATATATATTATATATATATATATATATATATATATATATATATATATATATATATATATATATATATATATATATATATATATATATATATATATATATAATTTATTCTGAGTTTACTACTTGTTTTCCGAATATTTTATTTACACACACAGCCGGAAGTAGGTTTTAGTTCATTTCCGTGTTAAAGTTTTGTACAATTCTAATTGATCGAATTTTATTAAAATATTGAGTGTCAATAACAAACGTAAGATGGAAGATGAATGCCTTGTTTTTAATGATGAATGGACAACTAAGTACTATTTTATAAAAGTTGGTAACGAATCAGTTTGCTTGTTGTGTAGTGAATCAGTGGCTTTCTTCAATGAGTACAATTTAAAAAGTCATGATCAAACAAAACATTCCGATTTCGGATACAATTTAACAACCGAAGAGAGGGAAAGGAAATGCCAGGAGTTGGTGAAAAATTTGGAGAAAGAGCAAACTGTTTTAAACTAAACAATCTTCAATTTAATATTCTGCAATTAAAGCTAGTCGTGCTGTCACCAGAATTGTAGAACAACAAGCCATTTTTTAATGGCGAGTTCATCAAGGAATGTTTGCTAGGTGCAGTAAACATTACGTGTCCAGAACCCCCCCCCCCCCCCCCAAAAAAAAAAAATAAAAATAAATTTGACATTACTTTATCAAGGAGGTCAGATGTGGTGACAAGATAAGTGACAATTTGGTGCATAAACTTCAAGATGCAAGTAAACAATTTTTGTGGCACTCTCTTGCATTGGATGAGAGTACCGATTTACATAATACTGCCAAATTATTGATATTTATATGTGGAATAAACACTTCTTTCAAACTAACTGAAGAGTTACTGAGTGTTGAATCACTCAAAGACACAACAACAGGTCATGATATATTCAATGCTGTTACTAACTGTATTGAAAGAACTGTGTTGGTTTGGAACAAGATGGCAAGTGTTACAACTGACGGAGCTCTTGCTTTGACTAGAAAAAATGTAGGTCTTTTAAATGTGATAAGTCATAAGATTAAAGCAGAATATCCAGACCGCACATTATCACCACTTCACTGTGTGATTCATCAAGAAAGTTTAAAACTGCTTTGAATATCAAGCATGTTATTGACCCAGTTGTCAGTGTCATCAACCTCATCCGATCAAGAGGACTTAATCACAGACAGTTTAAGGTATTACTTGACGATTTAGAAACTTAACATTCCGATGTCCTGTACCAAACCAGTGTTCGATGGCTGAGTCTCGGCAAGGTGTTGAGGCGAGTGTGGGAACTCAGAGAATGTTCCTAGAGATAAAGGGCATTATCGACGACAGTGAGGGCCCTGCGGGCCCAAAACTTAAAAAAACATCCATCGATCGGTCCAGCAGTCCACCAAACACTTAACCGGAAAATGATTGCAGGACCGATGCAAATGAGGCTCGAAGGGATTCTTCTTTATTGCGGTGAATTAAAATTCTTCATTCTTCTTCTTCTTTCGTTCATCCGGAGTGTTTTTTCAGATGTGATTGCGGTGTGTCTGTTATGCGCCCTTGGGCCGAAACCCGTAGGCTAACACATCGACTTTAGCGTGCTTTTTTGACCAGGTAGCATTCCTGGGAGACTCTCACATTTGCGGTGCCATCTGCTACACCGCTGGCCAATTTGGAACGGTCGAAGACAACGGTCATCCCTCAAAGGAAGGCAGGGACAGTCCATAGCATTTTCCGCCATCCAAGGTTGCTTCCATGGTTGCAGGGCCGACACATAGCGCCCTGATGCTGGGCTTACCGAGGGAATCGTCACGTCCTGCTCATGGCTGCTTTGATTCCTCACTTCAATATATTGGGCATTTCGTTCGCCCCGGGCCATTCCTGCACAAACCAGACAAGTCTGCAGATGGTATCCACGCAGCGAGTTTTCGGACATGTGCTTGTCCTTGCGCCCTTCAGAGCTGTTCCAGACACGGCGGACATTAGGAAAACTACTTAGTCAGAACTGTTCCGAGCAAGAGCGGCATTCGGAAACTAGGTAGTCAGAGCTGTTCCTACCACGAGAGACATTCGGACGAGACATTTCACTCGGACGTAAATGCGTAGTGCCAGTTTTTATTTTGCCACCCGTAGGCCAGCACTTCCGGCTTCGGCGTTCAGTTTTTAATGAGGTTAGCCTTCCTCGGGAATTAAAATTGAAGTACCTATGGGTGTTGTGTGGCTCCGGTCTAGTACAAAGCAACCCAACAGTGCTAACAGAAGATAACGTCAATAGTCAACTGACTTGATCCAAGCACGAACACAAGGTCCTTGTTAAAGCACATATATTTATTAGGAGGCGATTTCCTTCGGCATCGTTCTCAAATAGCTGAGATGGCCGATGCACATTACATTTCCTACATCATATTTGAACCATTATACATTTTCCTTACAACAAATCCCTCTTCTATTTTCTATATAGTTACAAGGCCCATTGCTCTGACCTGACGTAGCATATATCTGCCTGTCTATTCTATCGACGTACACTACTTACAGTCCGCTATGTATGTATGTGGCTAGTACCGCCATAACCTCTACGCTACTAGTAGTATAGTTTTTTTTTTTTTTGTTGCCTCAATATAACAATCAATATCTCAGTAACCAACTGAGGGAAAATGATGAGATTTAGCATATAACTTATCATTATGTTCACCCAACAAAAATTCTTTTGTTCTGGAGATTGTACAGCAGATTTTAATGTTTGTTTTTATGCGGTATATAATTTACGTCTCCAGAATTCATGCCATCATTTTAAGAGTATTACAGCTTCAGCAAGACACACCCCCGCTATTTTTGAATTTGTCTGGCGGTATTCGTCTTGGCACAGACTGAGGGAATTTATACGGGATAGTTCAGAGGTGTCGTCAAACTGTGGATTCTTTCATGAAACGTGATTACATAAATAAACTAGCTGGCTCGGCCCTGCTTCGCCCAGCTCCTGGCGGGGATCTATCTATCTATCTATCTATCTATCTATCTATCTATCTATCTATCTATCTATCTATCTATCTATCTATCTATCTATCTATCTATCTGCCTACCTACCTACCTACCTACCTACCTACCTATCTATCTATCTACCTACCTATCTATCTATCTATCTCCTGCCTGTCGGCCGGCCGGCCGACCGTCCGACCGACCCACCGACCTACCTTTCTGCCTACCTACCTACCTTTCTGCCTACCTACCTACCTACCTACCTTTCTGTCTGTCTGTCTGTCTGTCAACAATATTATAAACAATCACATCATAAGCACCTCACAACTCGCTACATTGGAGGTGTTGCGCAAGAAATTTCCTAAAGCATCTATTTTCTTTTCATCAATCATCCCGCCATGTTATGGATTCCAGCGCCGTACTGCCGATGCTGGCAATCTGACTCTACATACATTTAGTCAAGAAACTAACAATGCTTTAATTAATAATGCCCCGTATTTCACATCGCCGTCCTGGGCTCCCAAGAAAAATCTATATAAGGATCAACTACATTGTTCAAAACTAGGAATTAGCATACTAGCGAAGAACATAAAATATCCTGAACGTACACAACAATTAGAACCAGTTTTAGTTACAGGAGTAAACCGATCTTCATCTCCGGCTGTAGCCATCTCTCAGTGTTCCGAAAACACTCAACCTCTGCCCACACCACCCTTGCCTATTCCCCAGGAATACAAGGCCGTAAATAGCGACCCAGGCTCCAATCCCAATGTTGCTAACTATGGTGTATTGTTTCCTCCCTTGCCCATAAAAAACACTCTTCACCTAAAAAGGGGACACCGATAAACAATGTTGCGGTGCCCCCGATGCCTGCTTCCAATGTAGGCACTTCCAGTAGCTCTCATAGCAGTGGTCCCTCGTTGGACGGTAATCCACACTCTTATCAGTGGAATTGTCAACTTCAACAGCCAATGCAATACAATCCTGCAGCCCTGCACCAAGCTTTAATGATGTCACTCCATCACAGACATTTTCCTATCCCCTCTAATAGTCGTAACTACCACTAAATAAAGTTTCAAACCCTCTGAAATTTTTCTACCACAAGCGACATCATCTTTTCCTTGTGTAATGTTCGCCAATCACGATCAGTGGCTCAACAAAGATGGTCTACATATAGGCCATCTCAACATCTATCATTTGCTCAATAAATTACCTGAGCTTTCAGTAATACTGTGCAAACAGTTCCATGTGCTTGGAATCACAGAAAGCCGTCTCAACGACAAAATAACCGACTCTGAAATCTCTCTTCTTCTTCTTCCTCTTCTTCTTCTTCTTCTTCTTCTTCTTCTTCTTCTTCTTCTTCTTCTTCTTCTTCTTCTTCTTCTTCTTCTTCTTCTTCTTCTTCTTCTTCTTCTTCTTCTTCTTCTTCTTCTTCTTCTTCTTCTTCTTCTTCTTCTTCTTCTTCTTCTTCTTCAGCGTTCCGAGCCATTGAGGTTCTTTGCTGCAAATACAATCTGTCTCCATTCGTCTCTCTGGTGGACCTTCTCTTGCCAGTCATTGATTCCAAGTGCTTGTAGGTCTGTATGTATATTATCTCTCCACCGCCTTCTTGGTCTACCTCGGGGTCTACGGTCATTTATTTCCTGAGTGTAAGTGAGTTTTGTTTCCCTATTATCGTCCATTCTTTCTATATGCCCCAGTCATTGTAGTCTATTAGCCTTCATGATACCAGTGATTAGCGGGTCCAAAGATGCGTCTTAAAATTTGTTCTCAAAGGTTTGTAGCAAGGCTTCGTCTCCTTTCGTTGTACTCCAGGTTTCAGAGCCATACAGCACAACTGGTCTGATCAGTGTTTTGTATATTGTGATTTTGGTGTTACGAGATAGCGCCTTTGATTTTAGTAGATGTTGTAGTGCATAGTATATCTTATTTCCAGAGTTGATTCTAGTTTGTATTTCTTCCCTTATGATGTTGGAGCAGTTGAAGATTGTACCCAGGTATTTGTATAAACTACACAGACAGCTGAACAGATCCTTAAAAATGGAAACATGATGACTACATTGCGGTATCGTTTCTGGTCACTCCATACGCACAGTAACGCACAGCTATTTGGAAGCTTTCACGAATTCAATATAAAAAGTTAACACGAATACTTGTGTACACATTATTAACCAGCAGCTAAAGGAACAAGAAGGAAATGAAAAATAAGGTAAGAAATATATTCCTCTTAAGGGGTGTCATGGTCTTATATGACATGTGTAAGGAAGAATGTAAGTGCCGGTATGTAAGCGAGAGTCAGTGTAAGCATGGCTGAGGTAAAGGGCAGTAAGAGACACCACGGCTTGGCTAGTGGACGGTCAGGCAAGAAGCCCGTGAACCGAGCCACGTGATGTGGGAAGGTCAACGAGGAGAGAGTCAGTGTGTGTGAGGCAGCGAATAGAGACGGACGTGTGGAGATCTAGAGAACGCTAGAACGATAGAACGATAGTGGTTGTGACGGATAGATGGAGATGAACGTTGTGTAGTGATATTCGAGGAATGTACTAACTGTGATATGTGCGGGATGATGTGAAGTTGTGATTGTGAATGATCATGCGGGCGACAGTGCAAAGATCGCCATTGTGAGCTAGCGCGTGGCTGTTAGTGGTGAACGATTGTTTGAGCGTGAAGTGCGACTATGTTGTCAGCCTGTAATATATATTGTAATAAATGATTGTTCAGGAGATAGCTCCTGCCAGTTTCCGATTGCATTCATGTGTTATTAGTAGATGTGTCGTAGATGTTGTAATTTGCCTGTCCAAGTCCAGCGAGCTAGACAGAGCTAATAATTAGGACTCTGACAGGGGTGTAAAGTAATTCGAAGAGACGCAAATCAAAAATTAGAGACAGGTATTGCTGTACACATTTCCAATTCTCTCAACTGTTCCCGTAGAAGTGATCTCGAGATAGAAGAGATAGAATTTGTTTGGATAGATGTGAAGCCAGTCAGCCAGCAACGGTTTCTCATTGGATACCTATATCGGAATCCCTGTGCTGGGTATAGTTGGTATGACTGTTTCACTACAATGATGGATAGGGTGTTTACAGCAGGTAGAGAAGTCATGATATTAAGTGACTTTAACATAGATATTACTAAATCCAACCAGGCATGGGGAGATATCATTCTATCTTACAATTTCAAACAACTAATAAATCGTCCCAAAAGAGTTACAGACACCTCCTCAACTATAATTGATATATATATGTTACTTGTCCATTTAATATTACCGAATGTTCTGTTCCTGTTCGTGCAGTTAGTGACCATTACCCAATATGTTGTACATGGTCGAAAATTGGCCTAAAAACTCCTAAAAATAAACATTTAAGCATCAAATTTATTTTTAGACGACTTAAAAATTGCAGCCCCTGAACATGTTTACCAATTTCCTGATCCGGATGATGCACTAGCTTACTGGACAAAGACAGTCTACAATGTATTTGATAAACATGTGCCAGTCAAAGAAGTTCGAGTCAAGAATCAACATAAGTCCCCGTGGGTCACTAGTCTCGAAATCATGAGAGAACGAGATACAGCACACAAAATTAAAGATTTTATCAATTACCGCAGACTAAGAAATAAAGTTAAATATGAAATTCGTAGGATAAAGAAAGATCATTTCAAAAATGTGATTGTAGATAAATCAAATAACACAGATATATGGAAGGCTATTAACTCGCTAACCAACAAGGAACACGCTTCAGAGTCAGCAATACCAAACTCTATAACATGCGAGGATTTCCGTTACTTCTTTCAACCAGAAATAGAGAATCTAAAGTCCTCAATACCAGACTAACAATGTAATTTAAATTCACTGTCATCATTCTGTGAAGGGAAGTGCTCTAGAAATATTCCCCCCTGAGATTCCCTTGATGTCTGTTGCAGAAGTATATAAATATCTCTCGAATCTCAAAGCAACAATTCACAAGGCTAAGATGGCATCAGTAATATAATTCTTCGGTGTGCTGCACCTATTATTAGAGAGTCCTTATCGTTCATATATAACCAGTGCCTGTCCAAAAACTACTTTCCATCTGCCTTTAAAGTTGCTAAAGTGTATCCTCTACTTAAAAATGGCTCAACTGATATTAGCGTCTTGGGTAATCATAGACCTATTTCCTTACTATCGTCGCTATCAAAGCCATTAGAAAAACACATGCATAAAATAACTCTACATGATTTAATTAACAACGATCTAATAATTGACAGTCAATCTGGGTTTCGACCTAAATATTCTTGCCATAGTGCCCTTACAAAAATGACCGATAACTGGCATCTTTGTATCAACAATGGCAACATTTGTGGAGCAGTATTTGTAGACTTTAAAAAAGCCTTTGATATGGTAGATCATGATATTTTAATTAGAAAATTAAAACAAATGAAGACTAGCACCAATATGGTGAACCTAATTACGTCATTTTTATCTGACAGACAACAAGTAGTGTCCTTCAATAACTGTCTATCACGACCCACACAACTTAATTTTGGGGTGCCTCAGGGCTCAAGACTAGGTCCGCTGCTTTTTGCAGTGTTTATTAACGATCTTCCTTTATACCTCAATACTTCGTGTGACCTATTTGCGGACGACTGCACTATTTACACAAGTCAAGAGAGCCTTTGTGACTTAGAGAGCTCTTTACAAAACGAACTTGACAACCTTAGTAGCAAAGAAAATCGCATGTTAATTAACGTCGACAAAACCAAATCCATGCTAATAACGACCAGACAAAAACTACATACCCTAGCCATAACTGGGACACCGCTCGAGCTTCACGTGGACACGTTACCTATAATTAATGTAAATGAACATAAAACATTAGATCTTTTAATTGACAGACATTTAAACTGGAGCCCTCATGTTCACGTCCTTACCAAGAGAATAGCACAAAAAGTTTACCAACTTGCTAAAATTCAGCACTTTTTGGATGAAAGCACACGGAAAATATTATATACATCCTATATCAATCACCTCTCGATTATTGTTCCACAGTCTGGGATGGTTGCCCTAAATCTAATATGAAACGATTGTGTTCGCTTCAAAACCGCGCTATACGTCTAGTTTCTAGCATAAAGCACATTGAAAGTAATAAATTATACAGTCATCTAAGACTTCTACCACTTCAAAAGTGCTTCCTTTTTAACAAAGCCAAATTAGTGAATAAAATAAGCTACGGAGTTCGTGCTTTGTGCGACGCTTTCCGCTCTGCGGAAAAAGACCGAGCCATATGGGATAAAACCCCGTGTGATAAAGTCGACCCTGTCGACTTTTAAGCGACTTTATCTGAAAATACCCCAGAGTAACTTCTAACGTTAATTCATTCTAATGCAATGAACAGTAAGCGCTTAAATTTATTACAGCTTCCTAAGCCTAGATTGGACTTATACAAAACTTGTTTCGCATATTCTGGTGCTCACTTGTGGAATAGCCTTCCACATGAAATTAAACCACCAATGAGTCCCTACACAATCAACCGAAAACTCTTTCAATACTTACTTCATACCGACTATATGCCTCCATAAGTCACCAACTAGTATCATTTTGCCACTATCATTCTTCACTGTATGTGTGTGAGCGAGACAGTGGGTGAGAGAGTGAGTGAGAAAGAGTGTGAGTGGAAGAATTAGTAAGAGTGAGAGAGTATGCATGCGCGTGTGTCTGAGTGAGTGTAAAAGTGAGTGAGTATGTGGACATATGTGTGAGAGATTTAGTTAGAGAATGAGTGAATCTGAGAGAGTGGGTGTGTTGTGTGTCTGCCTGTCTGTGTGATAGAGTGTGAAAGTTGGTGAGTGAGTGTGAGTTAGGGTCAGCAAAAAAATGAATAAGTGAGGGAGCTTGAGTGAGTAAGAGAGAATTTGTGGGTATGCGTGTATGTGAGTGTGAGAGCGAGTGAGTGTGGAAAAGAGAAAACGTGGGTGAATGAGAGAGTGCTTGAGAAAGTGTGATGTATGTTTGTGCATGTCTGGATGTGTGTATGGTTGTATATGTGTGTGTACATGTGTGTATCTGTGTGTGCCTCTGTGTGTATGTCTGTACGTGCGTTAATTTGTGTGTTCATCCGTTTATATGCATGTGCGTGTGTATATGTGTGTATGGATAAGTGTGAGTGTGTGTGTGTGTGTGTGTGCTCGTGTATGTATTGTATATCTTTGTATGTGTAAGTGTGCATGCATGCAGTGTATGCGAGGGAGTGTATATTCGGTTTTTATGTGAGTACGTGTGAGTAAGTATATGGTTGTGTGTAGGTGTGTGTATGTGCGTGGGTATGATGTGTATGGGTGTGTGTATGTACATGTGTGTGTGTGAGAGAGAGAGAGAGAGAGAGAGAGAGAGAGAGAGAGAGAGAGAGATAGAGAGAGAGAGAGAGAGAGAGAGAGAGTTGAGCACACGCATGTCATCTAACATGATGTTCCATATGTTTTGTGTATTCTAATTTTTTTCACATTATCATTTTGATGCACTTGATTTTAACATACTGTAGCATGATGTCTTCAGACGTTCGCATCCCCAGTCCATTTACATTTCTCAATACTCAGTAGTTAACCACTTAAGCCGTAGTGATACCTTATCTAAAAATAGAATCGTAGATTCTAGATCGAGAGAGGGTAGATGAACGGTGGGGACTCCATTTCATTGGGTAACCCTTGGGCTGGTAACGCTCCTTAATACATAATTAGCCCGCCAGTTGAAGCCTTGATTCCATCCCGTAAAGACGTGTTCAAGATGCAGTGGTAAAACTTGCCCAAAAGCATTCTCTAAGATGTGGTCATCTGCACATCAGGTACCTAAATCATTTAATATATTATGTGTAAACCTGATGAAGTGAGAGAGAGAGAGAGACGAATGGCCGAGTATTTTCTTGAAAAAATGTGAAAGAAGACAGAACTTCGGTGTACAGTGACTCTAAAACTGCCGCTCAATACCTGTCATGTCTGCCACAGTGAACCATCTTTACCATGTCTATTGTCTGTCTGATCTGATGATTTGCATATGCTTGTAACTGTAAACTACGCTCAATGCATATGGCAAAACCTTTGTGCGCTCTGAACATTCGTTGAGTGCCTATCATGACCATTCTTAACCAAACTGTACATCGCGCTTGAGAGTTACCTTTGGCAGTTCTGTTTCAGAATGTGTGATGCTAATATACTGCATGTAATTTCTCCCTTATAATGGCTGAGAATGTTTGAGTGAATGAGATGGTAATTATATAATTAACTTCTCATATTTGTAAAAGTAAAGACGCTCTATGTTTGCAGGACTGCATTGCACTTTAGAAATTACAAAGTCCATGCAATGTCTGGTGACTATTACGATCAGGAAAATTGTCAAAAGCACTCATAAAGAGTTGCCTGGGATGCAATTTCTCTTTGACGTTATGCACTGGTCCTTTGCAACAATAGTTTAGGTTTAGATGAGCTACATTCCAATGAGGAGCAATATGTGGCATAACCTACAGTGTCTAGTCAGCTGAATACATGGGAAAGCTCATGCTATTTGTCAGGGAAAATTCATGTTTTCTTTCATTATGTGTATTCCACATGTGAAAGCATTTCTAGTGCATGATTTCTGCCATACAATGCCTACTTCTTGGGGCTTAATCACACTGTCTGTTCTCATGGTACACCGGTCCCTGTGATCTACTCATTGTGAGAATTTACAAGATAATTGTGTGAATCTGCCTCTGATTAGGAGTATGTGCCTATGACTTCACGGTTTTGGGGATGAACCTGGAGAAAGGATATCACCCCAAACCCCCAAATAAAATTTCACTTCATCATCAGTGAGAGGCGGGTGTTCGAATATCACACTCCTTTCCCCTCCCATTCCTCTCTGAATCTGTGATAGTACTGTATAACTATGACCATGTTAAACAGATGTAAAACACATGTTGCGCCATTTGTTTATTAACAGAGAATGAGGAAGATGGGGGAGGCCTTTCAATTACCAGGACAACTCCAGGGAAGTCCTGAGCTCTAGTCTTCAACTCCAGCTGAAAAATAAGACTCCAGAAAGTATCACATGAACAACAGGTTGCAAATGGTCAGCCTGAATCCACTAATTCTGGCCTATACAGATGGCACTGAAGAAAAGTCTTGATTAAAGGCCTAAGACAGGGATACTCTCCATTCTTTGTAAATGTTCCAGGCTATATCTTCAAGAGAAATTCAAGAAGAAACCTTGGGAGGAGAGATCACCTGGTCTTCAGCATGTCACTACTGGCTAAGAGTGGACATCAATGTGTACCTGGAGATTACCATACCTCTCCTCAAAACCATATCTTAAGGAGTATTCCAGCTTAATATTGGCTGAAAGGCTAATGGAGAAGAAGTATAATAAATAGAGCCAATTCTCAAAATGGATTAGTGATAATTAGGTGGAGTGATTCAGTTGCATCAGAACCTGTTGTGGGAGATAGACTGGCAGAGAAGAATGATGGGACATAATAGTTTTTAGATCTTCATCTACTGAAAAGTAAAACTAACCCCAAATTATCAACTTTGCGAACAGTCTACTCACCCTTCGGAAGGATATGTTTGTCACTTGCTTCGAACTAGTCAAAGTAGAGGATAGCCTGAACTGGAAAAACATTATGGGGAAAGCTGAAACCTGAGACATTCCCAACACTTCATTGGTGCTAAAAGACGGTACACGGATCAGTATAGCAGTGTCTCCCTATACTTGTGCCCGGCTATAGGTTTATCATGTGTTTTCCTCATTTGACGGTTGGAAAAGTGATAGCATGATTAAAGTGTTGTGGTGTAGGATATCTTGATGTAGTAGAGATGTGATGGAGGAGGGTTTGTTTTAGATTGATGTTTCTGTGGGGATATTGAGTGAGGTGTTTGGGTTTTCATAGATAATGTCACTATAATTTGCATATAAACTTATATTTGAGATGTAAATTGTTGGCAGAATATGAAGCCTGAGTCTTCACTTGACCTCATCAGACATTAATAAAAGATTAGTTGTAAGAGAACAGTTTTGAGATATATGTCCCTGTGGTTGTCTTGTCCAACTGGTGTCAAACATCTTCATGGTGACTGTTACTCTACTGTGGTGGTTGATTACAGATATTGTGGAAGTCCTGTGTGGTTGTTGTCAAGTATCTTCCATGATGTATGACTTGTCTAACCTGTTGGTGTGATCATTCTTTGTGAATGTTTGTCCAACTGTTGTCAAGATCTTCTCATGTTGATGTCTTGTTCAACCAGTGTAAAATACAGTTGTTGTTGTTTATGTTCACTACAATGGTACAATTGTCAATGTGATCATTTGTCCAAGTGTCTTGTGTCACTTGAAATAAGTAAAGAGATCAAAAATGAGGTTGGCGATCAGAGCACAGTCAGCTGGACGATGAGAGAACTGCTTTCATTGGTTACTGTGGCTAACTGCCAAGATCTCTATATATGGCCTAGAAGAGAAATCATCTATAAATAATTCTGTGTAGAACTTAACTTAGGTCTAATTTCTCACAGTGGGGGTACTCGATGAGCCAAAATTCTGAATGGTTTCTCTACAAGGGCTATGCGAGAATAAATATCAATACCTCTAGACAACACTTGCTGTTACTAACCTGTATCTTTTATAGAGAAATATACTTTATAGAACTTCACTCATTGGAACTTCTGTAATTCTCTATAAACCCACAAAAAAACCTCACACATACATAAAATAAATTCATGTAAATTACTGTAAAGTAAGTGAGAGAGTTAGTGAGTGTGAGTGAGAGAGAGAGAGAGAGAGAGAGAGAGAGAGAGAGAGAGAGAGAGAGAGAGAGAGAGAGAGAGAGAATGAATGAGTGTGATAGTGTGTTTATGTAAAAAATAAGAGAGAGAGAGAGAGAGAGAGAGAGAGAGAGAGAGAGAGCAAGAGAGAGAGAGAGAGAGAGAGAGAGAGAGAGAGAGAGAGAGAGAGAGTTGAATTGCATCACTAAGTTTTACGCTACATTTTCTGCCTCCTCCTCCCTCCTCCCCCTCCCTAAATACGTACGTAAATATATGATGATGATGATGAAAGAATCCCCGAACCAAAACGATAGGACAAGCGAAGAAAATGACGTGACTACATAGAATCGTCACACGGCAATCATCATCATCATCATCAAGTGCCGTGCCGACTGGCGTAGGCGTTCATGGTTCTCCATAGATCTCAGTCTTTGGTTTTCTGGATCAACTCTGCTGCTGATATATATGCCTCCATGCCACGGCAATATCAATAACAATTCATCTTTTTATGTGTAAGGAAGTTATCTACAGTCATGTAGAAGGGAAGAACAATTAATGGAAGGACCTAAATCAAAGAACCTAGACGAGTATGAATTCGGAATGGCGAACTCCCTCCTCCTCTCTTCTCCTCCTCCCTCTACCTCCTCCCTCTACCTCCTCCCTCCACCTCCCTCTACCTCTTCCCCCTCCCTCTCCCTCCTCCTTCTCCCTCTTCCCTCCTCCTCCATCTTCCTCCCTCCTACTCCGTCCTCCTTCTCACTCCTCCTCCTTCTCCATCTTCCTCCTCCATCCTACTCCCTCCTCCTCCCTTCTCCTCTTCCCTCTACCTCCTCCTCCTCTTCCTCCTCCTCTTCCTCCTCCTCTTCCACCTCCCTTTCCTTCCTCCCCTCCTCATTCTCCTTCCTCTCCCTCCTCCTCCTCTTCCACCTCTCTTTCCTTCCTCCCCTCCTCATTCTCCCTCCTCCTCCCTCTACCTCCTCCCTCCACCCTCCTCCTCCTCCCTCCTCCTCATCTTCCTCCTCCCTCTACTCCTCCCTCCTCCTCCTCCCTCTCCCTCCTCCCTCTCCCTCTTCCTCCTCCATCCTCCTCCCTCCTACTCCTTCCTCCTTCTCCCTCCGCCTCCTCCTCTTCCCTCCTCCTCCTCCCTCTCCCTCCTCCCCCTATTCCTCTCTCATCCTCCCTCTTCCTCCTCCTCCTTCTCCATCTTCCTCCATCCTCCTCCTCCTCCCTTTTCCTCCTCCCTCCATCTACCTCCTCCCTCCTCCCTCCACCCTCCTTCTCCCTTCCACCCTCCTCCCTCCTCCTCTTCCTCCTCCCTTTCCCTCCTCCCCCTCCTCATTCTCCCTCCTCCCTCTCCTCATTCTCCTCCCTCCTCCCTCTCCCTCCTCCTTCTTCCTCCTCTTCCATCCTCCATCCTCCTCCTCCTCGATCCTTCCTCCTTCTCCCTCCGCCTCCTCCTCTCTCCTCCTCCTCCATCCTCCTCTCTCCTCCTCCTCCATCCTCCGCCTTCCTCCTCTCCCCCTCCTTCCTCCTCCTCCCTCCTTCTCCCTCCTCCTCCTCCCTCTTCCTCCTCCTTCTCCCTCCTCCCTCTTCCTCCTCTCCCTCCCTCTTCCTCCTCCTACCTCCACCCTCCTCCTCTCTCCTCCTCCCTCCGCCTCCTCCTCACTCCTCCTCCTCTCTCCTCCTCCTCCCCCTCCTCCTCCTTCCTCCTCCTCTCTCCTCCTCCTCTCTCCTCTTCCCTCCTTCTCCCTCCTCCTTCTCCTCCTCCTCCTCCCTCTTCCTCCTTCTCCCTCCTCCTCCCTCTTCCTCCTCCTCTTCCCTCCTCCTCCCTCCTCCTCGCTCTTCCTCCTCCTCTCCCCTCCTCATCCTTCCTCCTTCTCCCTCCGCCTCCTCCCCCTCCTCCTTTTCCCTTCCTCCTCCTCCCTCTCCCTTCTCCCTCCCTCATCCTCCCTCTTCCTCCTCCTCCTTCTCCCTCCTCCATCCTCCTCCCTCCTCCTCCTCCCTTTTCCTCCTCCCTCCTCCTCCATATACCTCCTCCCTCCACCCCATACATCCTCTCGCCACCCTCCTCCCTCCTCCTCTTCCTCCTCCCTTTCCCTCCTCCGCCTCCTCATTCTCCCTCCTCCTCCCTCCTCATTCTCCCTCCTCCTCCCTCCTCCTCTCCTCCTCCTCGTCCATCCTTCCTCCTCCATCCTCCTCCCTCCTCCTCCTTCCGCCTCCTCCTCTCTCCTCCTCCATCCTCCGCCTTCCTTCCTCCTCCCCCTCCTCCTCTCCTCCTTCTCCTTCCGTCTCCTCCCTCCTTCTCCCTCCTCCTCCACCATCCTTCTCCCTCCTCCCTCCTTCTCCTCCTCCTCCTCTCCTCCCTCTCCTCCTCCTCTCCCTTCTCCCTCTTTCTCCTCTCCCTCCTCCTACCTCCACCCTCCTCCTCTCTCCTCCTCCATCCGCCTCCTCCTCACTCCTCTCTCCTCCTCCTCTCTCCTCCTACTCCTCCTCCTCCCTTCTCTTCCTCTCTCCTCCTCCCTCCTCCTTCTCCCTCCTCCTCCCTCTTCGTCCTCCTCCTTCTCCCTCCTCCTCCCTCTTCCTCCTCCTCTTCCCTCCTCCTCCCTCCTCCTTGCTCTTCCTCCTCCTCCCTCCTCCTCCGTCCTCCTTCTCCCTCCTCCTCCTCTCTCCTCATCCTCCCTCCTCCTCCTCCCTCCTCCTCCTCCTTCCTCCTCCCTCTTCCTCCTCATCCTCCCTCTCCCCTCATTCCTCCTCTTCGTCCTAATCCCTCCTCCTCCCTCCTACTCCTCCCTCCTCCTCCTCCCTCCTGCTCCCTCCTCCTCCTCCCTCCGTCGAATATGAATTAAATGAGATGCTCCCCACCAGGGTCTGGGCGAAGCCGGGCCGGGTCAGCTAGTTCTCTATATTTCTGAATCGCTGAATCGCTCGGATTGCTGACTCGCTACGTGGCACCCCTCCCTGCCCCAATAGCTTTACATTTGTCAATGCGGCCCTCCGCACAAAAGGTTTGCACACCTCTGGTCAAGTTATTTCAATACTGGAGAGTGGTAGTGTGAGAGTGGTAATGTGAGAGTGATAATGTGAGAGTGATAATGTGAGAGTGGTAATGTGAGAGTGGCAATGTGAGATTGGTAATGTGAGATTGGTAATTAGGGAGAGGCAATGTGAGAGTGGCAATGTGCGAGTGGTAATGTGAGATTGGTAATTAGGGAGAGGCAATATGAGAGTGGCAATGTGAGAGTGGCAATGTGAGAGTGGCAATGTGAGAGTGGCAATGTGAGAGTGGCAATGTGAGAGTGGCAATGTGAGAATAACAATGTGAGAGTGGCAATGTGAGAATAACAATGTGAGAGTGGCAATGTGAAAGTGGTAATGTGAGAGTGGCAATGTGAGAGTGGTAATGTGAGAGTAGCAATGTGAGAGTGGCAATGTGAGAATAAAAATGTGAGAGTGGGAATGTGAGAGTGGCAATGTGAGAGTGGCAATGTGAGAGTGGACAATGTGAGAGTGACAATGTGAGAGTGGCAATGTGAGAGTGGCAATGTGAGAGTGGCAATGTGAGAGTGGCAATGTGGGAGTAGCAATGTGAGAGTGGTAATGTGAGAGTGGCAATGTGAGAGTGGTAATGTGAGAGAGGCAATGTGGGAGTGGCAATGTGACAATGGCAATGTGAGAGTGGCAATCTGAGAGTGATAATGTGAGAATGGCAATGTGAGAGTAGTAATGTGAGAGTGGCAATGTGAGAGTGATAATGTGAGAATGGCAATGTGAGAGTGGTAATGCGATGACCTAAGTAGAATGCACAACTAAAACTTGATAAAGTCAGTAGAATGTACAATTAACACTTTTTGATTAAAGCGAAACTTACTATCTGTGTCCAGTGTTGAAAATGTTCGCTGTTTCTGTATCAATGATCTTGTTCTCTGGCTCTGTATCAATGATCTTGTTCTCTGGCTCTGTATCAATGATCTTGTTCTCTGGCTCTGTATCAATGATCTTGTTCTCTGGCTCTGTATCAGTGATCTTGTTCTCTGGCCCTTTATACATAAACTTGTTCTCTGGCTCTGTATCCATGATCTTGTTCTTTGGCTCTGTATCAGTGATCTTATTCTGTGGCTCTGTATCATTGATCTTGTTCTCTGGCCCTGTATCAGTGATCTTGTTCTCTGGCTCTGTAAACACGGGACCCGTGTACTTACTCTCTCTAGTCCCGCGACGAACTCCTTTTGGCTCCATCTGTATCAATGATCGTGTTATCTGGCTCGATAACCTCTGTATCTGTCTGAATTCCTACTCTGTGTCAGACGACACACTCTCACTGTCGATGCAGTTGTCTGCCTGCCTGTGTACAGTCTCTTGGCAAGTGTCTCTTGTAATATCTGCGTATAAAGTAAATAGACTCAGCTACCTTTTCAAACACATCTATAGTACATTCCCACACACACACACACACACACACACACACACACACACACACACACACACACACACACACACACACACACACACAGAGGCAGATATATATATATATATATATATATATATTATAAAGCATCAACTGGGTCTGTCCAATACAGTCACAATAAAATAAATTACATGTTAGTCACTGTGACATATTTTTCCATTCCGCCCTTTTTCAGTCAGTTTCCAAGAAATGTAGTAAAGTGTTGGTTTGAGTATGCCTTACAAGGAGAGGAATGCAGAACAGCAAAACACAATTGGAATGCAGTGTAGGAGCTCGAAATAGATTGGTTTTAGCGGGCCAGTTAGACCTGGCCAGACAATAAATTGTCACTTGAGTTTGAACACCCACCAAGTCCAGATGTAGAACTAGTACAGGGGTGGTTTTCACCCATCTTGCATTTTGTGCTTAGAGTAAGATTCACTCATTCAGGAGCATGTCCTTTGTAGAACCTCGCTCCCATAACAAACTTCAGGAAAACCTCTCGATCATAAGCAAAATGTCCCGCGTCCTTCCTCTTTCTCTCTTCCCAGGCATATACCACTCCATTATTGTTCTCTCCAAACTTTCGCGACGTTTCAAGTGACCGAAATATTTCAATTTTCTTTGTTTTATCGTCTTTAATAGCCAACCTTCTTCAATATTCAACTGTTGAAGTGTGGTTGCATTTGTTCTTTTCTTTACCCAATTTATTCTTAGAACTCGTTTATAACATTTATATTCAAAGGCGTTTATGCGCTGTTCAGCTTGTTTAGTAAGTGTCCATGTCTCACAGGCGTATGTTGCAATGGGAAAGATGCATGCTCTTAGAAATCTAAGTTTTGTAGTTCTGTCTGTCCCACTCCATAATTTATTCAGCTGTTTTAGTCTTTGAAGAGCAATTGATAGTCGACGTTTAATTTCTTTCATTGTGTCGCCGTTGTTGGTAATCAATAACACAAGATATTCAAAATTTTCCACCACCTCCAATTCCCCCCCCCCCCCCATTAATTTATATTTCTTTCTCCTTAGTAGTTTTATCTGTATGCATTATCTTTGTTGTTGCTATGCTAAGATATAATTTGTGATTTTCACTATTCAATTGGGTTGAGGCTATTAGATTTTCTATGCCATTCTGTGTTGTGGAGAGTATCATCAGCATATCGAATCTCTGGTATGTCATGACCGCCGATATTTAGGGCATCGTATAGCTCCCTGTTTATATCATCTCTTACATTTCTCATTATATTTCCGGCGTACAGGTTAAACAAATAGGGTGACAGCACGCAGCCCTGAAGGACTCCTTGCTTGATGTCAAACCAATCTGATGCCTCGCCATCTATTCTAACTGCTGCTTGTTGGTCTAGATAGAGTATTTTTATGAGGTGTACTACATGTGATGAAAAGCCCATATTCCTCATGATTTCCCAAAGTTTTTGATGTTGTACACAGTCAAATGCCTTTGAATAATCCACAAAACATTAGAAAAGGTTTACATTTAATTCTCTGCACTTCTCTATTATTAAACGCATGTTGAATATGTGATCCCTTGTTCCCCTTCCTTGTCTAAATCCAGCTTGAACCACGTTAATCTCTTCTTCCATTTTCTTACGAAGTCTTCCCATTATAACTTTTAGTAAAATTTTACTTGCATGACTGATCAGGGCAAGAGTTCTATAGTTGGTTCATAATTTCAGGTTGCCCTTTTTTGGTATTGGAATGAAGATAGTTCTCTTCCAATCTTGTGGCCAAATACCATATTTCCAAATCTTTGTACATAATGCATGATATATGTGTATGCTTTCTTCTCCTCCCGCTTTCATTAGTTCAGCTGGTATCTCATAACATCCAGGTGATTTACCATTCTTCAGGTTCTTTATAGCCCAAGCAATTTCATCTAATGAGGGTTCAGGTTCTGTCTCTGCTGTCATTGGTTCATGTATCTCATTAATATCCTCACTGTCACTCATATCATACATTCCACTGCAGTATTCCTGCCATCTTTCTAGAATTTGCTTAGATTCTGTTAAGGTATTTCCCATCTTGTCACAGATAACATTCAGTTGAGGTTGAACATTTCTTGTCAATAACTTCATTTCTTTGACATTTCATAATCTCTTCCAGTCTTATGACATTGCTCTATTCTGTTACATCAATCTTGTATATATTGATTGTTGTCCTTTCTTGTGTTCTTTCTTATTTCTCGAGTTAAAGATTTAAACTTCATCCTGCTGTTATCAGATTCATCTCCTTTTTGTTTCAGCTCCCTTCGTTGTTTTATTATTTCTAACGTGTCTGATGTAATCCATAGCTTAAGTTGCTTTTTCTTGGTCGGAATTAGATCTTTGGCTGCAGTTATCAAGATATCTCTAGCTTGTACTGCCATTTCATCAGGTGTCATTTCTTCTTGTACAGACATAGAGACCTCAAAGCGATTCCTAACTTCTACAGTTTATACATCCGGTATTTTTGTGAGATCAAAACGAAGTGGACTTGGTCCTCGGATAAGCTTTTTGAGTTTTAATTTCAGATCTGCTTCTAATAACTGATGATCTGTATCACAGTCTGCACTTCGTAGGGTTTTTGCAGATGTTATGCTTGATCTCCATCTTCTTTGTATTAAAAGATAATCTATCTGATTTTTCGTATTACTGTCTGGAGACTTCCATGTGAAGAGTCTTCGTGGATGTTGTTTAAAAAGTGTGTTGGCTATCGTTAATCATTTTCTGTACAAAATTCAATTAATTTGTCACCTGCACCATTTCTATTTCCTAATCCATATTATTCTAAAACGTGTCTCTCATTTCCAGCTCTTCCTGCACCTACTTTTGCATTAAAATCTCCCATTATTATTGCTATATCATTATGACCAATCTTTATTAATGTGTCTTGTGGTGTGTTGTAAAAATCTTCAATTTCGTTCTCCTCTGCTGTTGTAGTAGGTGCATATATCTGTATGAGAGTTGTGTTATATTAGACAGCCTTTAAGTCTAATAGTGAGGATTCTATCACTTAACTAGATTATATCCCATTAAAGCTTTTGCAGTTGTCTTATCTAAACAAAATGCCACTCCTATCTGGCCTCCGACGTCTCTACCAGAATAAATGAAAATTCTTGCATTTTAAGTTGTAAAATGTCCCTTGTCGCTCCAGCGATGTTCACTAATTCCTAAAATTTGAATGTTTAACCTCTCAATCTCATCACACACTACTTTAAGCTTTCCCTCATACAGACTTCTCACATTCCACGTTGCCATTCTCACTCTGTTTCTTAGTCTTGACACAGGGGATTTCCTTGGTAACACAGTCAGGATTAACTCCGTCATCACTGTTACTAGTACTGGTCCCTGTGTCACACTCTTCCCCAGTGTTATCTGATCTGCCTGGCCTGGGGTTCTCGACACCAGATCTCTTTCTTATTATGTTTTCTTTCATGGTTGTTATGGTTTCTTGACAAGTTTTGCAGAAGGTAGTTTGCCATTGCTTTCCTTCTGGGCAGTGACTATACTACCCGGTGGCCATAACCATTGTCTCTACTTATGAGATCATCTGCCTATCGCCGAAGAGTGCAAGACCATAACCAACAACAATATGTCGGCTGCTTTCACACTTCATCCACCATCTGCTTCCATGGCTTCACGTAACCCTTATCAGGGGGCTAAACGGGTACTCCACCTTGCCCAAGGAGGGTGTCCCGTAGACTAACGGAGGAAAAGAGGCTAAACGGGTACTCCACCTTGCCCAAGGAGGGTGTCCCGTAGACTAACGGAGGAAAGGAGGCTAAACGGGTACTCCACCTTGCCCAAGGAGGGTGTCCCGTAGACTAACGGAGGAAAGAAGGCTAAACGGGTACTCCACCTTGCCCAAGGAGGGTGTCCCGTAGACTAACGGAGGAAAGGAGGCTAAACGGGTACTCCACCTTGCCCAAGGAGGGTGTCCCGTAGACTAACGGAGGAAAGGAGGCTAAACGGGTACTCCACCTTGCCCAAGGAGGGTGTCCCGTAGACTAACGGAGGAAAGGAGGCTAAACGGGTACTCCACCTTGCCCAAGGAGGGTGTCCCGTAGACTAACGGAGGAAAGGAGGCTAAACGGGTACTCCACCTTGCCCAAGGAGGGTGTCCCGTAGACTAACGGAGGAAAGGAGGCTAAACGGGTACTCCACCTTGCCCAAGGAGGGTGTCCCGTAGACTAACGGAGGAAAGGAGGCTAAACGGGTACTCCACCTTGCCCAAGGAGGGTGTCCCGTAGACTAACGGAGGAAAGGAGGCTAAACGGGTACTCCACCTTGCCCAAGGAGGGTGTCCCGTAGACTACCGGAGGCAAGGAGGCTAAACGGGTACTCCACCTTGCCCAAGGAGGGTGTCCCGTAGACTAACGGAGGAAAGGAGGCTAAACGGGTACTCCACCTTGCCCAAGGAGGGTGTCCCGTAGACTAACGGAGGAAAGGAGGCTAACGGGTACTCCACCTTGCCCAAGGAGGGTGTCCCGTAGACTAACGGAGGAAAGGAGGCTAAACGGGTACTCCACCTTGCCCAAGGAGGGTGTCCCGTAGACTAACGGAGGAAAGGAGGCTAAACGGGTACTCCACCTTGCCCAAGGGTGTCCGTAGACTAACGGAGGAAAGGAGGCTAAACGGGTACTCCACCTTGCCCAAGGGTGTCCCGTAGACTAACGGAGGAAAGGAGGCTAAACGGGTACTCCACCTTGCCCAAGGGTGTCCCGTAGACTAACGGAGGAAAGGAGGCTAAACGGGTACTCCACCTTGCCCAAGGGTGTCCCGTAGACTAACGGAGGAAAGGAGGCTAAACGGGTACTCCACCTTGCCCAAGGGTGTCCCGTAGACTAACGGAGGAAAGGAGGCTAAACGGGTACTCCACCTTGCCCAAGGAGGGTGTCCCGTAGACTAACGGAGGAAAGGAGGCTAAACGGGTACTCCACCTTGCCCAAGGAGGGTGTCCCGTAGACTAACGGAGGAAAGGAGGCTAAACGGGTACTCCACCTTGCCCAAGGAGGGTGTCCCGTAGACTAACGGAGGAAAGGAGGCTAAACGGGTACTCCACCTTGCCCAAGGAGGGTGTCCCGTAGACTAACGGAGGAAAGGAGGCTAAACGGGTACTCCACCTTGCCCAAGGAGGGTGTCCCGTAGACTAACGGAGGAAAGGAGGCTAAACGGGTACTCCACCTTGCCCAAGGAGGGTGTCCCGTAGACTAACGGAGGAAAGGAGGCGTCTTACATCTCCTTTGATAGGGTATACCCCTACCCCGCTAACCGGAAACATAATTTCTTTTTCTTCTTCTTCAGCATTCCGAGCCATTGAGGTTCTTTGATGCAGATACAATCCGTCTCCATTCGTCTCTCTGGTTGACCTTCTCTTGCCAGTCGCTGATTCCAGGTGCTTGTAGGTCTGTATGTATATTATCTCTCCACCGTCTTCTTGGTCTACCTCGGGGTCTACGGTCATTTATTTCCTGAGTGTAAGCGAGTTTTGTTTCCCTATTATCTCCCATTCTTTCTATATGCCCCTGCCATTGTAGTCTATTAGCCTTCATGATACCTGTGATTAGCGAGGACTTAAACAGATCATAAATGTCTTTGTTACTTCTTCTTTTCCACTGTCAGAGACTCACAGTCATAGTACAAGGGAAACAATACACGGAAAGAACCAGCGTCCAAAGAAGGGAGATAAGTTCGACCCGAACGTTCAAAGTCTCCAACGTTCGATAACATAGGGGTCGAATTGCCTACTGCGCAATAGACCCAGGCGGAGTTCGCCTATAGCGTGAAAAGCAACTCTCACGAGGTGTGCGAGATACGCCGTGTCCACCGGACACCAGTTGAGGGGCAAACGGCAACTGGACAGCGAACTGAAAGGAGAGTTTAGCTTCAAGGGACAGAACATATAGATATTGGTTTAGAGTCTAGAGATTGTTGTTAATAGACTAATGCTGTGATGTATAAATTATATGATGCTTTGTCGATGTGTATGTAAGATATTATGAACGGAAGTGCTAGATGATTGTTCATTAAATCTATCTGATATTAAAGTAGATTGATAATGTTTGCACTTGGCGTTATGTTAGATCTTTGATCACCTGTCTGAACCCGAGTCTTCTATCCCTAGATCTGAGACGTTGACATCCACTCTCCACTTTGTGTATCCCTAATTTGTCCAAAGATACGTCTTAAAACTTTGTTCTCAAAGGTTTGTAAGCAAGGCTTCGTCTCCTTTCGTTGAACTCCAGGTTTCAGAGCCATACAGCACAACTGGTCTGATCAGTGTTTTGTATATTGTGATTTTGGTGTTACGAGATAGAGCATTTGATTTTAGTAGATGTTGTAGTGCATAGTATATCTTTTTCCTTGAATTGATTCTAGTTTGTATTTCTTCCCTTATGATGTTGGAAGCAATTGAAGATTGTACCCAGGTATTTGTATGTTTCCGTTCTTTTAATGGTCATATTATCTATTTGTATATGGCGAGAGTTTTTAGCCATTCCTTCTCTTGAAATTACCATATATTCTGTCGTATCTTGGTTGATAACCAGCCCCATCTGTTGGGCTTTTTCCTTTAAGTGAGTCAATATTTCTGACTTTTGTTCATTGTGCCCTATAATATATAATTCACACCTAGCTTTAAGATTTAAAGTTGAATCCATTAAGCCGTAATCAGGAAAAATAATATTATTAACATTATTATTATTAATAAATTAATATTATTTATTTGTTAACTTGTTCTCCCGTGTGCTGTTCCTCAATCCTCACTTTACTGTTCGTAGCCAGCTATCCCCTATTAAATAAATGTCATCTATGTACCCATTGAATATACCAACAAAACTTAGGTATTCATTATTTCAGAAGTTCCAATTAGCTTCGCATGTCTAGTAATCAGTAATCTATGAATTTACTTGCATAAACCAGGGATCCGTATAAGATCAGCTGTATTTGTAAGCTGATTAGTTTAGACAATCACCCAACACTTCTTTAGCATTGCACTTTCCTAGCGTTGTTAAACAATACATTCCAATGACATAATATTGCATGGTTTCCCCAGCTAATTAAATTATCCAGGCTTACATTGTAATCCTAAATAATTTAATTAGAAAATAAAATTTAATTATTGGGGGAAACATGCAGTATTCTGTCATTGAAATGTTACATGCTAATGCAGCAGCTCACAATCACCACTCAACATTATATACTGATCTGGATCATGTATGATCTGACTACAGGCATTGACGCCTATCTGACTCCGAGGTGGCAGTGAACAAGAGGTCGATCGTCCAATCCAATGTGTAGAAAACAATGTTCAGGAGGCTTTTAACCGTCACTCTGTTGGCGTGTTATAATTTGAGCACTTATGGTGTTTCTTTTCCGCATCTGCTTGCGAGTATTATAGTCTGTTTACTTTTATCTGCTCCAATATAAAATTCCATATCTCAGTAACCAACCGAGGGAAAATGATGAGATTTAGCATATAAACCTATGATTATGTCCTCCCAACAAAAAAAATTTTGTTCTGGAGATTGTACAGTAGATTTCAATGTTTGTTTATATGCGGCATATAATATACGGGTTAAAGATTAGTTCATAATTTTAATACTGGAACTATTAGTGTTGGAACTCTTCGCTGGCTGCTGAGGATGGGGACGGAGCGCTTATGGGAATGTCCCAAATGCTGTGATGTCGGTTCCTAGCAATCAATCAATTAATCAATCATAATTTTAAGTGTATTACACCTTCACCAAGACACATCCGCACCTTTTAAAAAATTATCTCGTGGTTCACGTTATGGCACCAACGGCGCGCAGTTAAATGAGAATTTTTCAGAGGTGTCGTCAATGTGGGTTCTTTCATGAAACGTGATTATATAAATAAATATATGAACAAATCTTACCATTAATATAATATAGCTAATATTTGAATGTGTGAATATTGTTCAATTGGATCGAATGTGAAATTTTATACACTTCAAAGCATCCCTATGAAGATGTACACATATTTTTGTCAAGAAGCTGATCGCAGGAAACTGTTTCATACTGTTACATATCCCGAATAAAGAACAGTGCACGCATTGGGTCTGAGTAAACGGGTATTTCATCGATGGGTCCAAGAATCTGGAATGAAACCAACACGCATTAATTAAGCAAACGTTAGGTAGAAAGGCAATTGTAGACAGCTTTGACAAGGATGTCATAAGGCGAGCTATTATAAAAATGCTGGATGTCAAAGAAACAGTGACTGTAAGAAAACTTAGGGTTTGGTTGAGAAAGAACAATAACATAGAGCTATCCAAAACAACTTTGTGAAAATTATAAGGACTTTATGCACAAAGCACAAGGGAGGTAGAAATATCCTTTGCGAGCAACCGCATTTAGGAACAATGAGAAGCAGATACTTACGTGAAATAAGGGAACTGAGCAAAGAAAATTATGACATAGTGTATTTGGATGAGACGTGGATCAATGCGCACGACGCAAGTGAAAAGGAATGGCAATCAGTGGTTGGAAAGATAAAGTGATAAGTGCCGATTAGTAAAGGGCAGCGTTTGGTCATAGCCTATCGGGCTGGTTATAAACCAAGATAAGACAGAATATTTGGTAATTTCAGGAGAAGGAATGGCTAGAAACTCTGGCCGCATACAAATAGATAATGTAACTATTGAAGGAGCGGAAACGTGCAGATACCTGGGTGCAATCTTCGGCTGCTCCAGCGTCATGGGGGAGGAAATACAGACTAGGGTCATTTCTGGAAGTGAGATATACTATGCACTACAGCATCTACTCAAGTCAGTTGCGCTGTCTCGTGGCACCAGGATCACAGTATGCAATGCACTGATCGGGCCAGTTGTGCTGTATGTCTCTGGGACCTGGAGTGCAGCGAGTGGAGACTGAAGTCTTGTTGCAAACCTTTGAGAACAAGGTTTTAGGATGCATCTTTGGACCCATTGGGGACGCACAGGGTGGAGAGTGAAAAAGAAGAGGTAACATGATCTGTTTGAGTCCCCGCTGGTCATTGGTGTCATGAAGGCTGATAGACTACAATGGCTGGGGCATATGGAGGGAATGGAAGATAGTGGCGAAACGGGACTCGCTTGCACTCAGTGGATGAATGACTGTGGGCCCCGGGGTGGACCAAGGGGACGGTGGAGAGATACTATATGTACAGACTTACAGGCACTTGGAATCAACGACTGGCAAGAGATGGTCAACCAGAGAGACGAATGGAGACGGATTGTATCTGCAGCAAAAAAACCTCAATGGCTCGGAACGCTGAAGAAGAAGAAGGTGTGAATTATAGCAGGCGTCGCACAGCATTGGTGGGGAAAGGAATATTCCATAGGGTAACATCGAATAAATAAACATTCTTTGGCTACGAATATTTAACAAATTATTCATGACTATTTACATAGAGGTGTGTAAATCAATATTAATGATGGGAGATTTTAGAAATTTGGTGGTAAATTAGGTGTTGTCACATGGGTACCATGTGAGTTGAAGAAGTTATGATATAATGATTACTGAGGAAATGATCATGATTACTGAGGAAATTATGATAATAATCATCATGATAATGACCGTGGAGATGATGATGGTGATGACTGAGATGATTGTGATGACCGAGATGAAAATGATGACTGTGATGATGATGACTGAGATGATGATGCTGGCTGAGATTGATAATGATGACCGTGATGACAGTGATAACTGAGATGATAATGATGACTGAGATGATGATGATGATGATGATGATGATCGAGATCTTTGGCAAGACATGTTTGCGGCCTTTGACAAGACGCATGCTGATGCTGATGTGAAAATACATGAACGTCTGGAAAAGAAACCTATGCAGGAATGGTGTACATGGCAAGCGGAGAAGGGTAAGACCAAAATGTAGATTGGCTCTAGACACGACATATCACACATCAGGCTTATGATAAATATATTACAAAATATCTTACCTGGTGATCGCAGAGTTCTGTCATGTCCACAAGAGCATGCAGATGACGATCGCAATGACAACTAAACCAGGTCTATCTTCTTATTTAAGTCAGCGGCATTACAAATGTTTCAGGAATTTCCCAATCTGTACAGCGCCAGTTGAATCACGGCATCCTGATCGCACAAACAACACACCCTCGCGTCACAAGTGAACTTCCCTATTCTAGTTGGCATGCAATGAATGTTCCTGAATAGTTACATATTGATGATGTACGCCAAGACATAACCATGTATTAACTGTAAGACTCTTCTTCTTCTTCTTCTTCTTCTTCTTCTTCTTCTTCTTCTTCTTCTTCTTCTTCTTCTTCTTCTTCTTCTTCTTCTTTTTCCTCTTCTTCCTCTTCTTATCCCCAATTAGAGGATAGGACATCAACAAACTCATTTCAGGACGCCCTATCTATTGCTACCCCCGCAGCTTTCTCCATACCCTCCCCATATTTTTCATCTGATTTTCTTCCCCATTGTCTTCCTCTATTTAATTTGCACTCTAGGTTAAGGTTAAAGGACTTTCTAGTGTCCCATCTAGCTCCACCAATGTGTGTCCTATCTAGCTCCACCAATGTGTCTTCTATCTATCTCCACCAATGTGTGTCCTATCTAGCTCCACCAATGTGTGTTCTATCTAGCTCCACCAATGTGTGTACTATCTAGCTCCACCAATGTGTGTTCTATCTAGCTCCACCAATGTGTGTACTATCTAGCTCCACCGATGTGTGTTCTATCTAGCTCCACCAATGTGTGTACTATCTAGCTCCACCAATGTGTGTTCTATCTAGCTCCACCAATGTGTGTACTATCTAGCTCCACCAATGTGTGTTCTATCTAGCTCCACCAATGTGTGTCCTATCTAGATCCACCAATGTGTGTACTATACAGCTCCACCAATGTGTGTCCTATCTAGCTCCACCAATGTGTGTCCTATCTAGCTCCACCAATGTGCGTCCTATCTAGCTCCACCAATGTGTGTCCTATCTAGCTCCACCAATGTGTGTACTATCTAGCTCCACCAATGTGTGTTCTATCTAGCTCCACCAATGTGTGTACTATCTAGCTCCACCAATGTGTGATCTATCTAGCTCCACCAATGTGTGTACTATCTAGCTCCACCAATGTGTGTACTATACAGCTCCATCAATGTGTGTACTATCTAGCTCCACCAATGTGTGTACTATACAGCTCCACCAATGTGTGTACTATACAGCTCCACCAATGTGTGTACTATACAGCTCCACCAATGTGTGTACTATACAGCTCCACCAATGTGTGTACTATACAGCTCCACCAATGTGTGTACTATACAGCTCCACCAATGTGTGTACTATACAGCTCCACCAATGTGTGTACTATCTAGCTCCACCAATGTGTGTTCTATCTAGCTCCACCAATGTGTGTACTATCTAGCTCCACCAATGTGTGTTCTATCTAGCTCCACCAATGTGTGTACTATCTAGCTCCACCAATGTGTGTACTATACAGCTCCACCAATGTGTGTACTATCTAGCTCCACCAATGTGTGTCCTATCTAGCTCCACCAATGTGTGTCCTATCTAGCTCCACCAATGTGTGTCCTATCTAGCTCCACCAATGTGTGTACTATCTAGCTCCACCAATGTGTGTACTATACAGCTCCACCAATGTGTGTACTATACAGCTCCACCAATGTGTGTACTATACAGCTCCACCAATGTGTGTCCTATCTAGCTCCACCAATGTGTGTCCTATCTAGCTCCACCAATGTGTGTACTATATAGCTCCACCAATGTGTGTTCTATCTAGCTCCACCAATGTGTGTACTATCTAGCTCCACCAATGTGTGTACTATCTAGCTCCACCAATGTGTGTACTATCTAGCTCCACCAATGTGTGTACTATACAGCTCCACCAATGTGTGTCCTATCTAGCTCCACCAATGTGCGTCCTATCTAGCTCCACCAATGTGTGTCCTATCTAGCTCCACCAATGTGTGTACTATCTAGCTCCACCAATGTGTGTTCTATCTAGCTCCACCAATGTGTGTACTATACAGATCCACCAATGTGTGTACTATACAGCTCCACCAATGTGTGTACTATACAGCTCCACCAATGTGTGTACTATCTAGCTCCACCAATGTGTGTACTATACAGCTCCACCAATGTGTGTACTATACAGCTCCACCAATGTGTGTACTATACAGCTCCACCAATGTGTGTACTATACAGCTCCACCAATGTGTGTACTATACAGCTCCACCAATGTGTGTACTATACAGCTCCACCAATGTGTGTACTATCTAGCTCCACCAATGTGTGTTCTATCTAGCTCCACCAATGTGTGTACTATCTAGCTCCACCAATGTGTGTTCTATCTAGCTCCACCAATGTGTGTACTATCTAGCTCCACCAATGTGTGTACTATACAGCTCCACCAATGTGTGTACTATCTAGCTCCACCAATGTGTGTCCTATCTAGCTCCACCAATGTGTGTCCTATCTAGCTCCACCAATGTGTGTCCTATTTAGCTCCACCAATGTGTGTCCTTTCCACCTCTACCAATGTGTGCCCAATCTAGCTCCATCAATATGTGTCCTATCTAGCTCCACCGGCCTTAACTCACCTCTCGATTTACTAACACTTCTCTCTCTCTCTCTCTCTCTCTCTCTCTCTCTCTCTCTCTCTCTCTCTCTCTCTCCATGGGCTCGACACTTGTGATTGTGTCACACCACTTTATTCCCTCTATACTCCATCACTGTGATCGAAAAAATGTTTATAGTTTATTAGTAATTGTTTTAATCCCATTGTGTGTTCCCAGCCATACCGTTGGAAAGAATTTGGTGCAACGGCAGTTAAGCCGTACTGATACGATCAAAAAACACCAGATGTCAGCTGTACAGAACAGAACAACAATTTTTTCCGTGTTGTCAATTGCCATTCAGTTCAAACACAGCTCACCATTGCTATTTCCATTTTCTTTTGATTCACACGTAGATACAATAGTATTGATTCACACATAGATACGGTGGTATTGATTCGCACATAGATACGGTAGTATTGATTCACACAAATGTACAGTAGTATTGATTCACATATAAATACAGTAGTATTGATTCTCACATAGATACAATACTATTGATTCACATATAGATACAGAAGTGTTTTCACACATAGATACAGTAGTATTGATTCACACATGCATACAGTAGTATTGATTCACACATGCATACAGTAGTATTGATTCACGGATAGATCTAGTAGTATAAATTCACACGAAGATCCAGTAGTATAGATTCACACATAAGTACAGTAGTTTTGATTCACTTAACGATACATTATTATTGATTCACAAATCTATACTGTAGTGTTGATTCACATTTAGGTACAGTAGTATTGATTCACACATAGATATATTAATATTGATTCACACATAGATACAGTAATATTGATTCACACATAGATACAGTAATATTGATTCACACATAGATACAGTAATATTGATTCACACATAGATACAGTAATATTGATCCACACATAGATACAGTAATATTGATTTACACTTGGATACAGTAATAATGATTCACACATAGATACACTAGTATGGATTCACACATAGATACAGTAGAATTAATTCACATATAGATACAGTAGTATAGATTCACACATAGAGTAATATAGATTCACACTTAGGTACAGTAGTATTGATTCACACATAGAGAAATATAGATTCACACATAGGTACAGTAGTATTGATTCACACATAGATACAGTAGTATTGATTCACACATAGATACGTCTTCTTCTGCGTTCATCCAGAGCTTTTTTTCGGATGTGATTGCGTTGTGTCCTGTTTACAGCAAAGCTGCGTTCTTGCGCCGTTAGGCCGACACATCCGACTTCTGCGGGCATTATCCCAGACACATAGATACAGTAGTATTGATTTATACATAGATACACTAGAATAGATTCACGCATAGATACAGTAGGATAGATTCACACATAGATACGGTAGTATTGATTCACACATAGATACAGTAGTATTGATTCAAACATAAATACAGTAGTATTGATTCACACATACACACAATAGTATTGATTCACACATAGACACAGTAGTATTGATTCACACATAGTCACAGTAGTATTGATTCACACATAGACACAGTAGTATTGATTCATACATAGATAGAGTAGTATTGATTTACACTAGAGTTATATATTCTAAGTTTGGTACTATGTTTCATTTCTTCTGACTTTCACAGATGTCCGTGTGATATGAAATCTCGTCACTGTAAGGTTACGAACTGACTGTTAAACAATTTCCGTCATCTATTGCCTTTATTACCTTACTGTGCAAGAAACAGGGGTTTTGATCCTGAGGAATTAAGATCGCCTGGCTAGTGCAGTCGCCGCAACTGTGCAGGTTGCGGATTTCTTCTTGCCCTCGACAGAAACAAACATCCGCATCTTGCCGAGGATACCAACGCGGGTCTCCCGTAGGAGAACCCATGCACACTAGCCACTCGGCCAGCCGCTAAACAGTAAACGCACATGATCTATATTTGCTGTCGTTTCACGTATTATTAGAACGAAAAATATACTCACAGCTATTTGTTAGCACTCACAGAGGGAAAAGATGAAGGATAGACAGAAATAAATAATGTGAGGAGGAAGCTGCATGAGACAGCAATTGAGTGGACGGCTTGTGGTGAATTGCATGAGGATCTATGCCCAAAATGGGGCATGAGGGACGAACAGGAGATAGAGGTAGAAGATAGGACTAGAGATGTACGGGTTCTCAGAATTCACATCATGACACTGGGAAAACCCATTAATGATTCATCACCATTTGTAATGCCGTAAGATGCCGAGTTCCCAATGGGGCATGAGGGAAGAACAGGAGATAGAGGTAGAAGACAGGACTAGAGATGTACGGGTTCTCAGAATTCACATCATGACACTGGGAAAACCTATTAATGATTCATCACCATTTGTAATGCCGTAAGATGCCGAGTTCCCAATGGGGCATAGGTAACGAAAAGGAGATAAAAGGTAGAAAACAGAAGTAGAGATGTACGGGTTTTAAGAATTCACATAATGACACTGGGAAAACCCGTTAATGATTCATCACCATTTGTAATGTTGTAAGGATTTTCACTTCAGGATTACCCAAACGTTTGATCGTCTAAAATGATTTGTTCCGCTGCCTGTTCTGCCAGTCCACAAGCGCACGTAGGTGATAGGTTTGCCTTAGGTCTGTTATGTTCCGTTTAAACAAATTCAGTGCCAAACAAAGAGTAGGTTTGGATCAAACCAAAATGTATGACGGAAAATGGGAAGTAGGGGTGTGGTACTGTTAAGTCTTAAAAGTGCCATACTTTACTTTTTTTTATATCCTTTACAGGACATCGCTGTCAACATCAGTATCTTTCAGCTGATTGTTCATTTCTTGGCAAGATTACGCTAAGTAGATTGCCATTGCTTTCTGAGCAGCCCGACTCACGTGTCCCGTAAGTCACGGCCGCGGCCAGAACCCCCACAGATTCTCGCCGTACGTCACGCCACTCACGAGAGTAAACGAGATCACGGAGAAAGACTTTACACCCCTAGGCCAGGTGAGTAGGCTAAAAGTGCCATAGGTATGATTAAATGTCTTGAGAGACTTTCCGTATCTACCATGGGCTTATAAACAGTAGTTTTACTTATGAAGTCCCCTTTAATTTGATATATAATACGAGGGTGAGTCAATAAGTATGTCACACAATTCTGTGGGATGGCTTGTAAATGTAGTTGGTGTTTTCTACAGGTTTCATTTAGGTGATAGCAACGTCGAACTTTATATTCACGTTCGTCAGGTGGCGCTAGGTGTTTTATGTCCATGCGCAGCGCATAAACAAAATGGCTACTGTACTTACGGAGTGTACAGCCAAAGAGCAACATGCT
This sequence comes from Cepaea nemoralis, assembly GCA_014155875.1. Taxonomy (NCBI): domain Eukaryota; kingdom Metazoa; phylum Mollusca; class Gastropoda; order Stylommatophora; family Helicidae; genus Cepaea; species Cepaea nemoralis. Next base: position 242,785 of record JACEFZ010008664.1, read on the forward strand.
GTTGTGCGCTTTTATTTTTTTTTTTTTTGTGTGGGCAAAAGGGTTGCCTGCACGCGACATTCATAAGGAAATGCTTCCTGTTTATGCTGACAAATGTTTGTCCCGTATGGCGGTGCATAGCTGGGTGGAAAATTTTCTCAAGGACGCTCTAAAATTGTTGATGAAATCCGATCTGGTCGTTCTGTTGAGATTGCAATAGAAGCATCCGGGCAGCGTGTGGAGGGGATGATTAGAGGTGACAAGCGAGTAACAATAGACCCTGTAGCATCTGCAATAGGGTGCTCACATGGTTCAGCATACAGCATAATGCATGATGGTTTGAAATTTACGAACGTGTGCTCAATGTGGGTACCCAGACAATTGAATGAGGAACACAAAATGAACCGATCTGGCCTGTCCTTGCATCATCTCTGTCGATACAAAGATGAAGGAGAAGACATGCTGAACAGGATTGTTACTGGGAACGAATCATGGGTGCGTCACTACCAGCCTCAATCAAAGCGTGCTTCAATGCAATGGGAACATCCTTCCTCGCCTTGTGTCCAAAAATTCAAAGTTACGCCTTCAGCAGGGAAGGTTATACTGACAGTGTTCTGGGATTGTCAAGGAGTGCTTTTAACCAATTTCAAGAAGAAAACTGACAATGTGAATTCTGAATCGTACTGTGAAGTTCTTTCGAAGCTTCGTGATGCAATTCGAAGAAAACATCCAGGACTGCTGATTAGAGGAGTGTTGCTTCTTAATGGCAATGCCAGACCACATACGGCTCGATTAACTCAGGAGAAAATTAACCAACTAAGGTGGGAAGTTCTGGAACATCAACCTTACAGTCCCGACTTAGCCCCTAGCGATTTCCACCTTTTTTGGTCACCTGAAAACCCACCTTGGCGAGAGGCATTTCGCGAATGACGCCGAAATTGATTGTGAAGTGAAAATGTGCTTAGAAAACAGAGCACGTAGTTCTGTGCAGCCGGTATGGGAGGACTGCTAAAACGATGAGATAAGTGCATCAATGTTGGTGGAAATTATGTTGAGAAATAAATGGGCAATGTATGTATAAAAATAAACTGGTGTTACGGTGTTATCATATTTAGTTATTTTTCTACAGCCATTTGTGACTTACTTATTGACTTTCTCTCGTACATCATATCTGCTACAACATTAACAACTTTTAACTGACACACCCTACTTCCCATTTTCCGCGATCCATTATTATTAGGTCCAAGTCTTTTTTCTTTTTTTTTTTTTGGCACTGAAACTGTTAACTTGACAGCATGCAAGTTGTATTATAACTCAATGACAACATGTCGGCGATATATAAGCCCATGGCAGATACGAGAAGTCGCTTGAGACGATTTATCATCGCATGGCACTGAATGGGAGAGATTAGAACACGAATTGCCATTGTGAAGGTAGCCTTTTGAAGGTGAGAAACATACTGACCAATAACAAGATATCAAATTAAACGAGAAAAAGAGTGTTGCAGTGCTACATAGAATCTGTATCTTTTGTATGGATGTGAAGCGTGGACAATGAGCAATCAAGTTGAAAAACATCTGATTTCTGTGGAAATGTGCTTTCTGAGGAAAATAAAAAGAATACAATGGACAGACAGAAAAAGCAATGAATAAGTCATTCAAGAAACTAATGAAGATCGTAAACTGATTAGAGTAATCAGACGTAGTCAGTCATAATTGTTTGGGCATGTTATGAGAAGAAATGACTTGGAGAGCTTAGTGACAACTGGCAAGATCGAAGGGAAAAGACTAATGTGAAGACCGGAAGTAAATACCATGCATGGCTTGGCCAGATGGCATGGCCAAGACAGGACCACGGAACTGATTTACGAGTCTGGCGATCCAATGAGATGGCAAAACATGACTGCCGACGCTTATAGGCATGCACATGATAGATGGATGGCTTGCACTGAATCAGGTAATACGGAACAGCATAGCTTGTTTATGACTCTATCGAAATAATAACAATTGTTTCGTTTCTAGTTAAGTTTCCTAGTGGACTTGATAAGTTTTTAAACTGCTGAACCAATAAATGAGAGTTGTGACATACATGTTAGTGCCGTTAACAGCGAAGATAATGGTCTGGTTCAATCCCCCAAAAATGTACAATCATTGTTATCTTCTGAACAGCATGGTTGTGTACCATTGACTGGACATTATCTAGCAGGATCTGTAGCGATGGGATTACGGACGCAGTTCGTAATCCCGCATGCCGCGTTCGAAACTCAGCGGTGGGCGATTTGGAAGCAGAGCACCTTGCATTAGTTTTTATAAAATGGTATGAGTGCCGATCGTTCAGAAAACAATGGCAAAAAACTGAACGTAAACTTGCCCAGAAATCATAAATAGCCAAAAAACGATGGTGTTGACTGCGACGTCCTGTAAAGGATATACAAGTAACATTGTCTGTCAAGAAAGGGAACTTGTTACCCCGTAGTGGCCTAAGATATGTGAAGGCCTGACGACGGCGTCTGCCGTGGGCCCACCCTTATCTTGTCTCTCAATGCATTTCTCAACAGCAGAAGGTGAAGCTCAGAAGGCCTGGTTGTTTTTTTTTTTTCATTTTAGGGCGTATGTTATAAAATGGACTGAGATAGTGGCATTGAGGAATATCACTAGCAGAGTTAATCCAGAAAATCTAAACCCAGATCTGTGGAGAGCCATGAACGCCTACGTCAGCTGGCATGGTAGATAATGATGATGATGATGATGAAGAAAATGATGATGATGATGATGATGATGATGATGATGATGATGATGATGATGATGATGATGATGATGATGATGATGTATAAAGTAAGCATAAACATCATGTGCCCCGCCCACTGGCGCAGACGTTCATCTCTCTCCACAGATGTCAGTCCTCGGTGTTCCGGATTACTTATGTTGATGATTTCCTCTATGTTGCTGTTTTAGCTTTATTTCTCTCTGTCTGCCTTATTCTTCCACTGATCATTCCAGTTGTCACATCTCCTTTGCTTCTAAGCTTTTTCACAGTAGTACATTCATTTTCCATAATTCACTGCCATGACCGCCAGCGCTTACCGGCATTGGCGTTTGTTGGATAATGGATGGATGGAGAGTTCTTTTCTTACATTAATGATTAATGACTACATGGAGAGTTCTTTTCTTACATTAATGATTAATGACTACATGGAGAGTTCTTTTCTTACATTTATGATTGCAACGAGAGTTCTGATCTTACAATACTGTTTGATAACTACATGGAGAGTTATATTCTTACATTAATGATTGCAGACAGAGAGAGAGAGAGAGAGAGAGAGAGAGAGAGAGAGAGAGAGAGAGAGAGAGAGAGAGAGAGAGAGAGAGAGAGAGAGATGTGATCTTATATTAATGATTACCCAGCGAGTGCTATTCTTACATTAATGACTGCAGAGAGATTTCTGACTTTACATTAAAGATTGCAGAGACAGTTCTGATCGTATATTAATGATTGCAGAGACAGTTCTCATCTTACACTAATGATGAGTGACTACATGCAGATCTCTATTCTTACAATAATTACTGCAGAAAGTTCTGGTATTACATTAATGATTGCAGAGAGAGTTCCGATCTAATATTAAAGATTAATGAGTTATTGAGTTGAGTTGAGTTGAGTTGAGAACCAACATCACTGTACTCAGAACATTCCCAAACGTGCTCCGTCCCCTCGTTCAACAGCCAGCGAATAGAATACTACTAACCGTTCCCACCGATATCTGATTAAAAGTTCTCCTGGTCTTCCCTCTCAGTTTTGAGATTCTTCCAGGACCTCTGCCGATCCTACGCAACCTAATTCTCTCCACAAATAGGTAATCTGTTCCTCCGCCTTCTCCACCTGGTCCCACAAGCGCACGACCACCTCCCCCTTGTCCATGGGCAAAATACCACCAAGAGGTGCATTCTCTGCTAGCCTATCAGCCTGTTCATTCCTCCGTACCCCCGCAAGGCCAGGCAAAATATCCATACAATTCTCACAATCTGTGACCTCTGAAGCGACGAGAGCCATTCCACACGAAACATTCCTTTCTCCACCTTGCTAAGCATGCTCTTTGAATCTGTAATGAATACAACGTATGTTCTATTCTTATATTAATGATTGAATAGATAATTCTATTCTTACACTAATGATTACGTAGATAGTTCTTTCCTTACATTAATGATTACACAGAAAGTGTTATACTTACATTAATAATTACACACTAATGTATTTAAGATAACATTATAATTATCTTAAGGACCGTCAGAAAGGTACCCAGGTGCATATCCGGGACAATGAGCTTGAATATTCCCAGCTCTGTGCGGTTTTCCCTGGATCTTCTGGCATCATATCCGTTTCAAAACATCTCAACTATTAAAATTAAAATCAACACCAATCACATCTATCTAATAGGAGCTCAGTACCACCCACATAAAACTAATTAGATTTTGGGTGTGACACACAACTTATCACAACACAGTTACAAAAACACCAACAACAACAACAACAACAACAACAGAGAACGTTGCGGTGCAATGCTTTAATCAGCAAACTAAGCAAAGACTACAATGTTCAAACAACTAAAATGAAATTACAGTCAATACATCAATCATAATTTGTGGAATCGTGGTAAATAAAATATAAGCAGAATAAAATAAAATGTGGAAGCTTCAAATAGGGTAAATTCTGAGAGAAGGCATAGTACATACCAGACAAACAGAGAACGGGGTGTGAACGGTCCAGAAAGGACGGCAAGAAAATGAGCGGATAGGGATGTGAAATAGCAAGCAACGGGGCATGGCAGGGTGTAGAGAGAGAGAGACAGGAGAAGTAGAAATTATGAAGATGAGATGGAAGACAAAGTGTTATCTGGGAGTTCATGGTGGATATGAGTGTCTTACAGTACAGGCGGGTCATGTTTCCGTCGATATTTGATGGCTAACGTGCATTAATGTAGACTGTAATAAGAGTAAAGAGACACAGAAAGAGGACTGAGAAAAAGAAATAATAATAACAAAAGCAATGCCATTATGAAGTACAAAATACTCTCTATCATATGGATTATTTTAAGTAGAGGGGTTTGTAGATTCACTGCTGTTGTCTGTTGTTTGTAACTGTCTTTTTGAAACCTGCCCTGCACTTCTTCTTTGGTTAAATTATGAACATAAAAATAACAATACACTGTTATTTGCTGCCATGCCTGTCTACAAGAACATCCAATCGTATTCTGCATTTTGCTCCAATCTCTGGAGAAATACTGGATGTTATAATTCATCAATTGCTCGTGTTCAGGTGATCATGTTGAAATAATGTATTTCATGTCGCTCCGAAGGCTATGGCAATGTTTCCGGAAACTGGCATTCGTAGTGGAATTATTAGACACAATAGATTTACATCATAAACATATGCCAGTCGTAGTGAAATTGTTACACGCAATATATCTAAATTATACACACATGTCTTTAAAGGTAAAATCATTAGATACAAAAGACATACATCATAAACACATGACATTCATTGTGGAATTATTATACATAATAGACCTACAACCTAAATACAAGACTTTAAAATTTGAATTATTAGATACAATGGATATAAATCATAAACACATGGCATCCACGGGTATAGCTTCCCTTTTCAACAATTTCAATTACACGAGACTGTGGCAATGAAAATCATACGTAAACACACAAAATATGCGAAACTAAAACTAGACACACCGACATCAACCTATGAGAGACCTACTACGTATCGACAACGTCAAACTCAACGTCCTCAATGACTCATTTGCCAAATTGATGGAATGGTCACGAAGAGCCCTTTTGGTCCCAGTCTAGCGAACACCTTCATGTTACATGTAAAAGAAAAGATCCTCAGACATTAAAAATTGAGTCCTCTACCGCCGTTATGTGGACGATCTAATAATCATCTCAAGAGACGTGCGACAAACAACATCGTTACAGGCCACGATCAACCAGCCATACAAGGATATCTAGTGAAGCTGCAACAGAGAGGGGATCTACAGGGGTGTGGCAGTGTATGGGAATACTATTTCCCGTTGAAATATTGAGCAGAATCATTTTGGAGAAGTTACGACATGCCATTGACAAACAACTAAGGTATGAATAGACCTGCCTTCGACCAAACAGATCATTCACTGACCAGATAGTTACACGTCACAAAATAACAGACCAAAGCAGCGAATTGAACTCATCACTGTATATTTGGTTTGTGGACGTTTGATAACATGGATAGGGGATCTCTTTAGACATTAATGAATATCACAGAAAATTAGCATCTTTAAGAAAAGCAACATCTAGAGATGTAATATGTGTGATAGTGTCAGTGATTTCTTCTTTTCTTATAAGCAGACATTCTAGTTTATCCTCTTATGTTAGCTCTTTATTTATTGATTCCTTCTATTTATTATGACGTCATCTTCCATTAATATCTTTGCAGCTTTATTTTCTTTCTTATTTGTTTTTTTAAATTTAAAGCATCCTGAATTCAATCTTGTTCTTTCTCCTTATCCTTCTTCTGTTTCTTCTTCTTCTTCTTCCTCTCCTCTTACTTTTTCTTCATTTTCATCTGCGTCGCCTTCATCCTTCATCCATACAAAGGCATTTCTAAATTATAATATTTTAAGGTATATTCAATGTATGTCCTATGCATGCCAGCGTTTTGACCTCCTCTCTTGGTTCATTTGTATGTGTCTAGTTCTCTTGGCTCCACATTGATGATTCTATCCTACCATCTCATTCCGTCTGTTTTGCACAGGCACCAGTTAGTAAATGTCTGTATTCTTTTGTAATTGTTGTAGTTCTCCATGTATCTGATCCATACAGCGGTAATGATTTAACGATAGAACGGAATATTCTAAGTTTGGGACTAAAACCTAATGTTACAACCTAATGGAGCGATCCGAGAAGCATCATTGGAAATATCAATACCTAGACCACTAGTTGCTAATGTTTGTAAGGAAAATAGCAGCACAGACAGATTTCGCAACATCCTAGTGAGTTGCTTTTAATTAATGCCTATGAAATGTAGCGAAAGGTATTTGTACGTGTCGCCCTACACATATTTTCGTTAGGTTAGGCATGTCACGAGGTGTGAGATCAAGCCCGTATTCCGTAGGATAGAAGCCTTCTATGTATAACAATTGTGCTTCATGAATCTGCTGAGAAAGCATAGGGTGATTGACAGCCTCCTCGACCTGTTGTGTTGATATGGTACTCGACAGTACGCCCTTTCTTACTTTCGTATCGCAGATGATTTCCGCCGTCCTCGCGAAGCTTATAAAACCATCGTCGTTTTGCCTCGGCTGTGATCCTGTCGACGAAACTTTTCCGGTCTTTGGCGAATGGATATCCTGCATCGTCCGGGCCATAGTGGGGCACCTTTGGGAGTGCGTCGATAAAGATGAAGTGCCTAACGGCCTTGTATTCTCTTTTAGACAGCGGTTGTATGTCCCAGCCGACCCCGAAGTAGACAAGGACTGGTAGATAAATACAGGACATCTTGTGTGAGACAATATTACATCATCAATGTATGGAGCTGGTAGATAGATACAGGACATCTTGTGTGAGACAATATTACATCATCAATGTATGGAGCTGGTAGATAGATACAGGACATCTTGTGTGAGACAATATTACATCATCAATGTATGGAGCTGGTAGATAGATACAGGACATCTTGTGTGAGACAATATTACATCATCAATGTATGGAGCTGGTAGATAGATACAGGACATCTTGTGTGAGACAATATTACATCATCAATGTATGGAAGCTGGTAGATAGATACAGGACATCTTGTGTGAGACAATATTACATCATCAATGTATGGAGCTGGTAGATAGATACAGGACATCTTGTGTGAGACAATATTACATCATCAATGTATGGAGCTGGTAGATAGATACAGGACATCTTGTGTGAGACAATATTACATCATCAATGTATGGAAGCTGGTAGATAGATACAGGACATCTTGTGTGAGACAATATTACATCATCAATGTATGGAGCTGGTAGATAGATACATGACATCTTGTGTGAGACAATATTACATCATCAATGTATGGAGCTGATAGATAGATACAGGACATCTTGTGTGAGACAATATTACATCATCAATGTATGGAGCTGGTAGATAGATACAGGACATCTTGTGTGAGACAATATTACATCATCAATGTATGGAGCTGGTAGATAGATACAGGACATCTTGTGTGAGACAATATTACATCATCAATGTATGGAGCTGGTAGATAGATACAGGACATCTTGTGTGAGACAATATTACATCATCAATGTATGGAGCTGGTAGATAGATACAGGACATCTTGTGTGAGACAATATTACATCATCAATGTATGGAGCTGGTAGATAGATACAGGACATCTTGTGTGAGACAATATTACATCATCAATGTATGGAGCTGGTAGATAGATACAGGACATCTTGTGTGAGACAATATTACATCATCAATGTATGGAGCTGGTAGATAGATACAGGACATCTTGTGTGAGACAATATTACATCATCAATGTATGGAGCTGGTAGATAGATACAGGACATCTTGTGTGAGACAATATTACATCATCAATGTATGGAGCTGGTAGATAGATACAGGACATCTTGTGTGAGACAATATTACATCATCAATGTATGGAGCTGGTAGATAGATACAGGACATCTTGTGTGAGACAATATTACATCATCAATGTATGGAGCTGGTAGATAGATACAGGACATCTTGTGTGAGACAATATTACATCATCAATGTATGGAGCTGTAGATAGATACAGGACATCTTGTGTGAGACAATATTACATCATCAATGTATGGAGCTGGTAGATAGATACAGGACATCTTGTGTGAGACAATATTACATCATCAATGTATGGAGCTGGTAGATAGATACAGGACATCTTGTGTGAGACAATATTACATCATCAATGTATGGAGCTGGTAGATAGATACAGGACATCTTGTGTGAGACAATATTACATCATCAATGTATGGAGCTGGTAGATAGATACAGGACATCTTGTGTGAGACAATATTACATCATCAATGTATGGAGCTGGTAGATAGATACAGGACATCTTGTGTGAGACAATATTACATCATCAATGTATGGAGCTGGTAGATAGATACAGGACATCTTGTGTGAGACAATATTACATCATCAATGTATGGAGCTGGTAGATAGATACAGGACATCTTGTGTGAGACAATATTACATCATCAATGTATGGAGCTGGTAGATAGATACAGGACATCTTGTGTGAGACAATATTACATCATCAATGTATGGAGCTGGTAGATAGATACAGGACATCTTGTGTGAGACAATATTACATCATCAATGTATGGAGCTGGTAGATAGATACAGGACATCTTGTGTGAGACAATATTACATCATCAATGTATGGAGCTGGTAGATAGATACAGGACATCTTGTGTGAGACAATATTACATCATCAATGTATGGAGCTGGTAGATAGATACAGGACATCTTGTGTGCTACAATATTACATCATCAATGTATGGAACTGGTGGATAGATACAGGACATCTTGTGTGAGACAATATTACGTCATCAATGTATGGAGCTGGAAGACAGATACATAAATTCATGTGTGAGACAATATTACGTCACCAATGTATGGAGCTGGTAGATAGATACATGACATCTTGAGTGAGACAATATTACTTCATAAATATATGGAGCTGGTTCATAGATACAGGACAACGTGTGTGAGACATTACATTGAAGGTCAGCCTCTGCTTCATAACTGTACTCAGGCTCCCGTGTAGAGGACGAGAGAAAATACGAAACTATCATTGAGTGAGAAATGCGTGTGAGAAGGTACAGGACAGCATACCATGTACAAGTTTACACCATAATTATACAGGACGGCATGCCATGTACAGCTTTACACCTTCATTGTATGAGAACTGCATGTGAGTAGATACAGGAAACTTTTAGAAATCGTATGTGGAAAGGAAACTTGAAACTCTGCAAAACCCTTCGGAGGAAAGCGTTGTCCAAACTTGGTTGAACATCAAGAATACAATTCAATCTACCGCAGAAGAATGTCTCGGTGTGTTAACCACGCATAGAAAGAACAGATGGTTCAATCAAAAATGTGAAGAAGCAGTCATTAGGAAGAAGAATGCCAGACATGTATGGTTAAATGACATCAATAACATCCAAAAGGAAGAGCATTATAAAAATGAATGTAAAGAGGCTACAAAAATAGTCAGACAGCAGAAGCGAGAATATATGAGTAATATAATCAAAGATATGGAAACTAATCACCAGAAAAATGAATCCAGAAAATTTTTTAAAGAACTGAAGTCAATGAAACGAGGGCACCAACAAAACACATATGGTTTAAAAGACAAAAATGGGAATATGATAAATACCAATGAGGAAATGTGCAACACATGGAAAGAATATTTTATTGAATTGTGAAGCCCCAAGTAACATTTTCCCACAGGAAGAGGTTCTAACATGCGAACCACAAATTGAAGAACCTACATTTGAAGAAATCCTATATGTAATCACACGACTTAAAAACAATAAGGCAACTGAGACTGATGGAATTGCTGCTGAATTTATAAAGGCAGGTGGCAATGCATCACATCTAAAGCTATACGAACTAATAATAAAAAGCTGGAGGACAGAAGAATTACCCCATAACTGGAAAGAGTCATTATTGATACCTATCTTTAAGAAAGGAGACAAGTTCCTATGTGGAAATTATAGAGAAATATAACTACTGTCCACAATCTATAAGATACTATCCACAGTATTACTAAATAGACTAAAACCATATTCAGAAGACATATTAGCTGACTACCAGGCGGGTTTTAGACAAAACAGATCAACAATAGATCAGATATTTATCTTACGACAAATAGCCGAGAAACATTGGGAATATAAAAGAGATCTCCATAACATTTTTGTGGATTTTAAAAAGGCTTATGATAGTGTCCATAGGAATAGTCTATGGAATGCTATGCAGGAATTTGGAATACCAAGGAAGTTAATCAACATGACCAGACTATGCATGGAAGATACTTATAATATAGTAACATATAAAGGCAGGAAATCAGACCCCTTCCAAATAACATCTGGCTTGAAACAGGGTGATGCACTTTCGCCGCTACTCTTGAATCTGGCTCTAGAGAAAGTTGTAAGGAAGATAAAGGAGGAATGTGATATTGGAGGAACATCCAAGCTGCTTGGTTATGCAGATGATATAGATATTATTGGTGTCAGGTCTTAGTCAGATATGACTGAGCTACCGTATAACAGTAAACGGTACTACCTGGTTTCTGTTAGCGCTGAACGTTGGGCGGCGCTTACCAAACACGACACCCCACATTGTGCCAACGGCTTCGGGCGGAAGAGCGCAATTGGGAGGGTACAAGCCTTACCCTGGTGCGAGGAAATGCAAGCTAAAGACAAAATGTCATGGCAGGGCAGACCAGGCCCTAAGCCTTGGTTGGCGACTGGTCTAGGATCGAAGCTCCGACAGGCGGACAGTTAGAGCATTGCTTTGCTGATCCGGCAGCTTCTGCAGCTTGTCTTGTTCCAGATGTAGGGGTGTTACCTTTCCTCTGGAGTAAACTAGGCAGGCCGAGAGAGGGATCATGCTGCATGGGCAACACATGATCTCTATATTTTAGCCCAGGCTTTGTGCTATGGAGAGGCAATAACTCCATCCCTGGTCTTAACTGGTCTCGGAATCAAAGCGAGAGGCAACTGTTACGGGTTATAAGTCCTTGTCAGTTGGCGTAGACATGGGGCGCCACGCGTTGCCTCTGACGGTGGGAGACACCTATAGGTGTCACTGATCAGCTACCGCCCGCCTCAAGCTGGGCAGCCCCCAGCCAATTGGGTGCTGATCCGCCACAGCCTGCCTGCTTCAATGGGTGCTTGGGGCTAGGACAAAATCTGAATCGCAGGCTGTAAAACCAATGCACCAGGTACAAACAAAAATAAAAATAGAAACCTCAAGCTACGGCTTGCAACCTGGAACGTGAGAACCATGTGTCCAGGATTTTCCACTGACTTGACCAATATTGACGATGTGAGAAAAACGGCTGTGATTGATGCCGAACTCAATCGTCTAAACATTGATATTGCTGGCCTGCAGGAGACTCGCCTCGCTGAGGAAGGGTCACTCAGGGAAAACAACTACACCTTTTTCTGGAAGGGTAGAGGGCAGGCAGAAAAAAGGCAACACGGTGTGGGCTTTGCAGTGAAGAATTCGCTACTGGGAATGATTGAAATTCCAGCAGGAGGAAATGAAAGACTATTATCCCTGCGCTTGGCAACCTCTTGTGGGTTTGCCACCATTATTACTGCATATGCACCGACACTCGATTCCTCTGATGATGTGAAGGATTCGTTCTATGAGGAGTTAGACTCCGTGATCAAGGCAGTTCCAAAATCTGACTACATTTATATGCTCGGTGATTTCAATGCTCGTGTGGGCAAGGACTCGAGTTCATGGCCAGTGTGCCTTGGAAAATACAACATCGGTCGCATGAATGAAAATGGGCAAAGGCTGCTGGAGCATTGCACCAGTAATGACCTATGTATTACAAACTCCTTTTTTAAAACAAAAGAGATGCATAAGGTCACATGGAAACATCCAAGATCCGGCCATTGGCACCAGCTGGACTTCATCATCACACGGAGACAACATCTGAACCATATATCATTGACTCGTAGTTACCACAGTGCTGACTGTGATACGGATCATTCTTTGGTTGTTGCAAGGGTTAGACTGAGACCAAAGAGAATCTACACAGCTAAACACAAATCTAGCCTCAGGATTAATATTATTAACACTCATGATCCTGAAAAGTGCTTTCAGTTTCAACAGCAACTTGAAGACGCTTTCACTGATACACCAGAAAATTGTACAGTAAATGAAAAGTGGGGTCAAATTAAGGAAACTCTTTATAAAACTGCCGTAGGGGTTTACGGCACTGTGGATCATAAGAGGCAGGACTGGTTTGCGGCCAACAGCGAGACTCTGCAGCCCTTGATTGATAAGAAGAAGAAAGCTCTCTTAAGAAACAAGGAAAGACCAACGCGTAACACTCTGAGTGAGCTTAGGCAAGCTAGGAAGGATGTGCAAAAGGCTGCCAGGCAGTGTGCAAATGATTATTGGATCAAGTTATGTGAGTCCATTCAAATCGCAAGTGATAAGGGAGACATAAGAAGCATGTATGAAGGAATAAAGAAAGCCTGCGGTCCAGTGATCAAAAGAAGTGCACCATTGAAAACCTTGACTGGAGAAATCATCACTGATAAGAAACAGCAGATGGACAGATGGGTAGAGCACTATTTGGAGCTTTACTCAAGTGAGACCAAACTAGCGGATGATGCCCTCAACGCCATAGAGGCTCTACCAACTCTTGACCACCTGGACACACTTCCCACCATAACAGAAGTTAAGTGTGCTATAAATGAACTTGCATCTGGCAAGGCTCCAGGTAAGGATGGGATTCCAATAGAGGTTATCAGGAGTGGGCAAGACACACTCACTATACAGATCCACCAGCTAATAGAGCTATGCTGGCGTGAAGGACAAGTCCCACAGGATTTCAAAGATTCAAGCATCATAACACTGTACAAGAACAAGGGCGATCGGAGCGACTGCAACAACTATAGGGGTATCTCACTTCTGTGTATTGTTGGAAAAGTATTTGCCAGAATTGTTCTGCGCAGACTTCAAGTCCTAGGAGATCAAGTCTACCCCGAATCACAGTGTGGCTTTCGACAGAACCGGTCTACCACTGATATGATATTCTCATTGCGACAAATGCAAGAAAAATGCCGTGAACAGAATCAACCACTGTTTATTGCCTTCATCGACCTCACAAAGGCATTTGATTTGGTCAGTCGTGAGGGTCTGTTCAAGGCACTAAAGAAGATTGGCTGCCCACCAACTCTTCTGTCCATTGTGGAATCGTTCCACACAGGCATGAAGGGTATAATCAAGTTTGATGGTGCAACTTCTGAAGAATTTGAAATCAAGAGTGGAGTTAAGCAAGGTTGTGTACTAGCTCCCACCCTCTTTGGAATATACTTTTCACTTCTACTGAAATATGCATTTCATGATCAGGATGGTGGTATATACATTCACTCACGCTCAGATGGCGGCCTCTACAATGCTCAGAGATTGAAGGCTAAGACCAAAATTAGGAGGGTACTGATCAGAGAGTTGCTTTTTGCAGATGATGCTGCAGTTACGACCCACTCTGAGGAAGAATTGCAATGTCTACTATCTGCATTCTCCAATGCTTGTTCTGAATTTGGTTTAACAATTAGCAAAAAGAAGACACAGATTATGTCACAAGGTGCACATGGGGTACCATCAATCTTTATTGACGACGCCGAACTAGAGATAGTAGACCATTTTACATATCTAGGATCAGTGGTAAATAGCAAATTATCCCTAGATCAGGAAATCAACATCCGGATTGGTAAGGCAGCAACAACAATGAACAGGTTAAGAAAAAGAGTCTGGGAGAACAGGAAGCTTACTGCCAAAACAAAAGTCCTTGTCTATCAAGCCTGTGTCCTTAGTACTCTTCTCTATGGCAGTGAAACCTGGACAACTTACTCACACCAAGAGAACAACTTAAACAGCTTTCATATGCGGTGTCTGCGAAGAATTCTTGGTATTAAGTGGCAAGACAAAATCACAAATACTGAAGTATTGGAAAGATCAGGTTGTGTGACAGTTTATTCCATGCTCAGTCTTCGTAGACTTAGATGGATAGGACATCTTAGGAGGATGGATGATGGTAGAATACCAAAGGATATCTTTTTTGGTGAATTACAGATGGGTAAGAGATCTCAGGGTCGGCCTCTACTACGATACAAAGATGTGTGTAAGCGGGACATGATTGATACAGGCATTGATAATGCACATTGGGAGCAAGTCGCCGCTGAACGTGTTGCATGGAGGGCAAATATCAGAAATGGAATAAAGTCAAAGGAGAAAATTATTGCAGAAAAGTCACACACCAAGCGTTTGAGACGTAAGATGGTGCATGATGGTGGAAATGACCACGTGTTCACATGCACCCACTGTGAACGGACATTTACAGCGCAAATTGGCCTTATCAGTCACACTCGCTACCGCCATAGTTAAAAGTTATTATGCCTTTTTAAAGCACAAACTATCGTCTGTCAAGACGGCAAGGTGCCAATGATAGATATTATAGGGCAAAGTGAACAAAGACATTGGAAATATTGACTCACTTAAAGGAAAAAGCCAACA
>JACEFZ010008667.1:0-80000 GCA_014155875.1 Cepaea nemoralis
TTTCCCAGAAAGACAGGGATATGCTTTTCTCGTGTATTGAAATGATTACATTGAGTCCGGAATGACAGACAAAGTAGAGGCACCACCATGTTAACATTAGTGTAGACGGCTTTCTAAAGAATGTAAAAGGCAACATGATTGAAAGTCTCCCTGGTGAAAGTGCCACAAAAAGCACGAACTCCACAGCTCCAGCGATGACCCCAGGAGTCTCCGAGAAAATTGCACTAGTAGATCGAATAACGTAGCTCGGAATTGAAGCCAGGACCTTCGGAGCGCTATGCAGGAGACCTAACAACTACGCCACAGAGACTCAATACGTTAGAGTAAACAACGTACCTTGCTAAGTTTTAAACGACATGCCTCGATTAATGACACTATCCAGTGCCACCCATCGGGCGCTGGAACGTCATCTATTAACTATCCTCCCTAAGGCGGTTAACGGCAAATGTGAAAGACGATGATGATGATGAGTTATAAAATACACAGTATCGTAACACTTAACGGCGAAGTGTATCGTCAGTTAGAGGGTTGGTTCGAATCCCGGTGAATTTCTAGTTTTCAGTTATGCAATTGCCTATGGCAGACGAGGTGGCATAACGATTAGAACTCTTGCCTAAATGGAATTTGGTTTCAGGTTTATTCATCAGCGGAGGTAGGATTATTTTTTTCCGACAACAACGGCTCTGGGGTCGACCCATCCCCATAGACATGGGTACCAGACAATTTTCTGCGAAGGATTGGCTATTACTTTAGTTTAGTTTAGTCGACAGATCAACATCATGGCCCACGGATGTAACCCATAAATGCTCAGTTCTTCTCCTAACTCAAGCCTGAGTCCGGAGAAACTCAAGCTCAGTGCACGACCTCCGTAGCACCGGCGAGGATCCTGAAATACTTTGGGTATATTTTTAACTAGAAATTTTGCCCGGGCAGCGCCGTTAGGCTACTCTTTTTCGATTTCCAACTGCCAAGGGATTTTTTACGTGCGCAACAATACACACGGGTGTCCGATCTGACTACCCAGAGACCAGGGGAAATTTTATTACTAGAAGTCCACGTGAAAAAATCCCGGCCCTCAACGGGAGTTGAACCCGGAACCTCCAGCACTCGAGGCGGACACCATACCTCGTGACCACTCAACCCCTATTGGCTGTGAAGAAGGGAAGTAGCCACCAACCACATATGGTGTGGAGTAATAAGTGGAGGCATACAACTCTACATTAAATTGCTGTAGAAGCTATAGGGCTACTTTTACCTTACCTTACCTACGTCGCTACACTCCGAACAAATCATTTGGTGTTGCGTCCTTCGACATATATAGTAATATATAAGCTTCCCATAGGGTGTTAATTTTTACATAATTATCCCCACCTAATTTTAGTGTGCCTGTCCCTTTTCTTGTGATGATCTGCAATCAGGAGAATCATGATAAACTAGGCAGTTTTAAAGAAGGTAGTTTACCGTTGCTAGTGACCATACTGGCTGGGTGACCGTAGCCATTGTCTTGATAAAGAGAACGTCTGCCTACCATCGCGAAACTTGAAGGCCGTAACCAACAACTGTCTGTCGGCTGAGCTGAACATTTCATCCTTCCGTGGTTTCTTTTGAAAAACTTCCGTAAACGAATACGAAATATCAACACATCCTCTCAAGAAATACACAAACATTGTGTCCTCCGAGGAAAGAAGGTCGCCATTTTACCGGAAGAAAGAGAAGTAAATACCTGGATGGCTTCACCACGTGGCATGGTCGAGGCAAGGATACTGAGCTGATCCACGACTCTGGTGATCGAGTGAAATGGCAAATCATGACCGTCAACGCTTACCGGCATGGAACATGATGGATGGATGGATGGATCTCTACCTGTAGTGCAGTGGTTCTCAACCTTTTTTGGTCCGTGCCCCCCTTTACCATATTTTCAGAACGTCATCCCCTCCCTTTCATATTTCCTATCTAAAATCCCCCACCCCTACACAGTTTACGTAAAAATGGAAGGCAAATTTAATAGCATATACTAAAAAATACTGTCTGTGCCAATAATTTAAAAACATTGATAAACTATAAAAGGCCTCCCCCCCCCCCCCCCCCCTATTCAATTGCAAAAGATAAACAGTATACATCATACAGTTGAACTATAAAAGGGGGGGGGGGCCCCTTCCTATCAAAAATGTGGCCCGTACCCCCTTCACCGTATTTTCAGAACGTCA
Source organism: Cepaea nemoralis (assembly GCA_014155875.1). NCBI lineage: Eukaryota > Metazoa > Mollusca > Gastropoda > Stylommatophora > Helicidae > Cepaea > Cepaea nemoralis. Next base: position 2,208 of record JACEFZ010008667.1, read on the forward strand.
TCCCCCTCCCTTTCATATTTCCTATCTAAAATCCCCCACCCCTACACAGTTTACGTAAAAATGGAAGGTAAATTTAATAGCATATACTAAAACAAGTCTAGACATCCACATAAAACATGATTTGTGGGTCTACTTACTTTATAAAATGAATTTTAGAAGGATGAGACATACATAACTGTAAAGTATGAAAGGGAAAAACAATATCAAGTAATCGGTTCTTGTATTAATCGCGATCTTGAAATGGTCTTCATCCCCCCCCCCCCCCCCCCCCCAACTGGAAACCCTAAAATTCCCCCCTGGGGGGGGGGTGGAATTCCCCACCAGTTGAGAACCACTGCTGTAGTGTGCTCTGTCCTTAAGGTAATATTTTGCCCAGATGTCACTGGTGTTTTTCTCTCCACTTGCTTATCTGTCCTTTATCTCTCAAGGCGTTGACGTTGCTGAAAGTATAACAGCGCTCGCTTGTAAACTTCCGGTGGGATTATGGCGAGGTTGGCAGTTCAGTCTCTACACCGGTATCAAGTTGGACTTAAACGTTGACTTCTCTTTCAGAAATCAAAGACAAACTGTTAAACCTACATGTGTCTAGAAAATCAATCTGGGGTTGATCGATGTGTCCTGCAGATGACATGCAGCACTTCATTTATCTCTCAATAAATGCTCGCAGTCAGGACCATCGACCAATTCAGACTATATACTTTAATTGTCTTTTCTAAAGTTCCCGAATTCTACGAATGGGAATAAATGCGCGTAAATGTGTTAATAATTTTGAGATATCAGACAATTGCTGTTACTTTGCGAATACTGTAAACGAACTCCATAGTAGTCATTATATTAATATCAATATTAACATCTGTCCTTTCGTGCACGCAGGCCAACAAAATGATATGTTCCTGATACTTCACATACTTATAACAGATCCCTGGTGTTATAAATGTTACATAACAGATCCCTAGTGTTACAAATGTAACATATCCTTTGCAGGGCGTTACGATCAAACCCAACTCAAGGCTGATTTACTAGGAAATTTTACGTTCAGTCTTTTACCGTAGCTTTCCAAACGAGAAGTCAACATTTAGGTCAAACTGACATTGCGTTAAAATTGTATTTTAACGGGAAGTGTAAGGGTATTAGGCATCTCGGTCATTCTTTAAGCGTATTAAGCATCTCGGTCATTCTTTAAGCGTATTAAGCATCTCGGCCATTCTGAACTCTTGGTTTCTGGTACATGACTTTAAAAAATCAAATATACCGTTCCAATCAAGATGATAGTAGACAGAAACAACATTTAGAACCACTGCTCAAGATACAGATGTACCCATACACTAAATACCTGCTTAATTTTCGTAGCTTACAGACTCTGTTGACCGATTTATATATGTTTATGTATCTCTACGGCTCAGTGCCTGCGTATACCCGGGTACGTAGCAAAGCAAACATATACCTGAAAATTGAAACACAAACGCACTAGCGAGATGGGCAAGGACAATGTAAGGGAAGCAAAAAATGGGTTAATTTGTTTGTTTTAGAACCATATATAACTTTCTGCACTTCAGCGGTTTTGTAGCAGCTTAGCGTGTCTGGATACCATAACTACATATTTTGACAGTACAGCGACATACATAAAACTGGGAATGATCGCTGCGCAGCGCTTCTTAAAATGGGTTTGGGGGGCCCATATGGTTGGGAATTTTTAGTTCGAGATCATAGGGTAATTCTGTTTCTAGGGATTAATGAGAGTTTAGAAGTATGTATTTCTATTTGTCTATACATCTTTATATCTGTCTGTCTGTCTATATGTCATTATGTCTGTATGTCAGTCTGTCAGGAGCACTGTCTGTTTTTCTGTCTATCTGTACGTATGGCCGTCCGCTTATCTATCTCTCAGTTTGCATGTCTTGTCTGTCTGTCTGTCTGTCTGTCTGCTTATCTAGATACCTAGCCAACTACCTACCTCCTATGTATCTATACGTTTGTCTAAAAGCTAACTACATATATATATATATATATATATATATATATATATATATATATATATATATATATATATATATATATATATATATATATGCGTGTGTGTGCATGTGTGTGTGTGTATTTGTGTGTGTATCTATGTGTGTGTATATAATCGTTATTTATTATTAATTTATTATTAATATAATCTGCCTATTTTGTTAACCATTCATTTGTCTGCTGCCTATCTCCTTAGCAGGCCCGCTTGTCTGCCACTCTGTTTCTGTCCGTCACTTCCTCTGTCTATTTTCCTGTCTTTCTGTCTCTTTCTCTGCTTGTTTCTGTCAGTTTGTCTCTGTCTCGCTGTCTCTCTTCCTGTCAGTCTGTCTGTATGCTGATCCGTCTGCCTGTCGGTGTGAGTCATTGTGTCAAACTGCATGCACGACATGTCCACAGCTACAGATATTGTGTAAAATTAAATATTAAAACATGCATATAGGTATACAAGAAATGCTTTTCAGAAGCTAAATATTCATCTCGAAGCTGTATAACTGACAACTTGAATCCCCTACTCTTGAATGAACTATCCAGATAACAACAGATAAAAACAGTGATCTGATCGACATATCCCGGCCCCGTGTCTAGTGGGTAATTGGAGCCATTCACAGGTGCAGTTGAAGACAATATATGGGCAAGAGCTGGAGGCGGAGTTGCGATGTCATCTGTGATATGACATCAAGTAGCTATTGCTTGTATATAAAATAAGGCCTTGATGAATCACTGTGCTGTTTACAAGATGATTGCGTTATGGAAAACTAGCTTCTAGACTCAAACAATTATTTAATTTGGGTTGCTAATGATCCACAGTTAGTTAGTTGCATGTCCTTTTTTATAGGACGTCGCAATCAATTACGGCATTTTTGGGTTGGTTGTGATTTTCAAGCCTGCGCTCTGGCGAAGAGGTTGGGAACACAATCCGCAATCCCGCATACCAGATTCGAAACACATCTGCGGGAGATTTGGCCGATTTGCGCTGGTTTTCATAAAATTAGATTAGTGCTGGTCGTTCAGAAGGCTATGAAACACTACTGAACTTGTAACAAACAGCCAAATATTGCTTGGGTTGAAGGCGACGTCATGTAAAGTATATTCAACCAACTTTGTGATTTACCACGCAATTTTACGTCCAGTAGATTGCAATTGCTTCCTGGCCTAGAGGTTAGCGACTTTTCTCCGTAATCTCGTATACTCTCGTGGGTAACGTGACGACAGTGAGAATCCGCAGTGGTTCGAATCGCGTCGGTAACTTACGGGGTATGTGAGCCGTCACTCAAAAAGCAATGGCAAAATACTGAGCGTAATCTTGCCAAGAAATCAACAATCAGCTGAAAGATGCTGATGTTGACAGCAATGTCCTGTAAAGGATATGCAAACAATTTATTCATTTGTAGATAGCAATTGATTTCTTCACTAACAACGCTCATACCATTATGACAGTCAACCGATATCGATGTGCTTGAAGATGACCCGTGGTTGACCTGTAATGTATGTTGAGATTGTGAAACAGCGATCACTACACCTAAACCACAAATATCGACAACTATTCAATTGCAAAAGATAAACAGTATACATCATCATCATCATCAGGTGCCTTGCAAACTGGCTTGGGCGATTATGCATCTCCACATATCGCGATTTTCAACAGAATGTAAGCTTCGGGTGGTGGCATTTTGCCATGACATGATGAATACTAACACTGTGGAGTTAACCCGTCTGCCAACCGGCGCGTGGCAAGGGGACACCACAGTTGCATTTATCCCTCGTGAATCATGTTTTGTCACAACACCGTTAGATGTGTTACACATAGCTTAAACATAATCAAAATAGAAGAGTGGAACGTATAGACTTGCCAAATAAGATGTCACCAAAAGAGACAGGATACGAAACTGTGACTGAAGAACCGCAGTAACCAGATTAGGAGCAGAGAGATAGAACAAAGTATCTCAAGCCGAATGTAGCCTGAGTATATACTCCTATGTTCACACCAATACCGTAAAGTAAGTGTAAAGTAGAGGGCTCATTTCACGTCTTAAGACGCAAAGAGATAGGGTGCTAGGCGGACATTTTTACAAGACCAATCGGCACTCGGTGGCTGATGCGGTCAGTATCGTGCCTGTCGCCTTTATTTCCTAAGACATTCTTTGTACCCATTGTAGGCTAGGTAGACATGGGAGGAAACACCAACCACCAAGTCCTACAAGAAACAAATGAAAACCGTAGACTGATTAGAGAAATTAGACGTAGACAATCAAAGCATTCTGGGCATGTTATGAGAAGAAATAAAGTAGAGAACTTGGTGACAACTGTCAAGATCGAGGGGAAGAGAACAAGCGGAAGACAGAGAAGTAAATACTTGGATGGCTTGACCACATGGCATGGTCGAGACAATAATACTGAGCTGATCCACGACTATGGTGATCGAGTGAAATGGCAAATCATGACCGCCAACGCTTACCGGCATTTCACATGATGGATGGATGGATGGATGGATGGATAACATGGGAGCCCAGATCAGTTTAAAAAGATCCTAATTCGCCCAGCTGCGAATATAACACGAGTCGGCAGGCCAGTGCCTGGCCACTACTCAACCGGGGGCTCCCATACCAATCGTAATGTTACAGGGCGTAGAAGACCTGGATGTACTTGAATTATTACCCATCAGATAGTTTCTATAACGGCACAAAATTGTCATATTCAAAGCGACACCATCGGCGCCATTGAGAAAACTCTTCACTACAAGAACCAGTTAATAACTTAGGCAGTTGCTTTCAGTCCACCAGTGAAGACACACAGCATAACAATATAAGACAAAACAGGCTAAAATTATTTAATGGCTAAACCGTATCGGAGTTATGAATAGTGCACCAGCTGATCAATAAAGAAACCAGCGCTGCAACCGTCATATTCAATATAAACATGTCGTGATAGAGTATATCTAAGGACTGTCACTGTACACCCCTTTCAACTGCATCCTCTCTGTATTTGGGGAGCGGGTTGTTCGGCCTGCAGTTTTATATTTCCAAACGCCGATGGACTTTTAGCGTGCCCAACGTGTACACGGATCTTCTGAGTCTATAGCCCTTATCCGAGAAGACTAGACTTTCGATCCATTAGTCAATGAACATCGTGGTTGTACTATCCTTTTTTTGTTTGTCAATGTCTGCAGTCTACTCCGTGAATCAAATCAGATCTATATGAACCAGACGCTAACGTTCTAACCCCTGAGCCATTTTGCCTTGTGGGTGTATATATCAGCAGAAAAGGAGTACCGAGGCGCTATGGAATTAGCCTTACATTCCACCAGTGGATAAATACCACAAGGTCATTCCCTCATGGCGGTTTATCTTACTAATCCAGATTTTTTTTTCTTTTTCGCATATCCTTTTACAGGACTTTGCAGTCAACACCAGAATTTTTCAGCTGCTGTTGATGTCTTGGCAAGTTTTCCGTTCAGTAGTTTGCCATTGCTTTCTGAACGACCGGCTCACGTACCACCGTAAGTAACCAGAGCGACGCGATCAGTTGTCGAATCTCGCGCAGTTGTGTTTCACACGTGGGTATACGGGATTATGAACTACGTCCTTAACATCTTCGCCAGTGATACAATAGATAATACGGAATTGCTTGCAAGTGGTGTCGGACTGGCCAGAGGTCCCTCTTGTCAGATGGCAAGTGGGTCATGTGGGGTTTTCATCAAGCCATCATTATCATGTGTCACGCTGATAAGCGTGGGCGGTCATGTTTTGCTGTTTGCAGACGGTCACCTGATAAAGTGGGCCCCGTAAACATTGAACAATATGTTACAACCTTAAATAGAAACAACACACCTGGTGATAGTACTAGTTCATGATTCTTTCGGCTGAGTGTAAGCCTATCACCTTGCCTAATGATCGTTAGCTAACTAGACTTAGTCATAGAGCAGATTAGCTACCCACCTAGAATCGAATCAGGTTATGACAAAGAAAAAATCAGCAAACAGAATGTGGAACCCCTCCCACAAGGGACACCTACGGGAAATCCCAATTATCCCTCATTACTCAATTCTCAACTAGTAAAGCTTATCAACACTTCACTAATCTATTCTAGCTAACAGAGTCAAGTATCACTTCCCTACTCTAGCTAGTTTCCACTAACAGTGCTAATCATCACACTATAGTTTAACAAGGCTACTGCCTAAAGTAATTATAACGAATATATTATAATAGGTTATACCTTAAATGGCACCACTGCAGTCCTATCAATCATATCTACATCTGCCATTATAGGCACGTGTAAAATTAAGTCACTAATTAACACACGGTAGATATTATTTCCACTAGGCGCTGCCGTGCCCTGGCACTCTGACTAAAGCATAATTTCAAGTCCTCCCTAGCTGGTCACAACTAGAGTTTATATGGCAAACTACCAAAGTTGTCCACGTGACTTTATCCTCTTCTCCCCCACACAGGTGTTATTTGGACATATCAACCATTTGCAAGGATCTATTTTTCCGGGCTTAAATCCTGTCAAAGTTGTCAGTAATTGTTAAGATTCTCAAAACAAGCCAGCGAATTTTATGACGACTTCCAACAAACAGTTGCAAATAACCCCGTCAAACTCTTCATGTTCCGGAAACCAAGAATTGACATATGTACTGTTTTCTCCCTACTAAGTACTTCCGTTTTACATCTGCCATTGTGATCTCACGGCTTCCATCTGCATTCAAATGTTGACAAACTTGTCAATCTTCTGTTCCGTGGTGACAATATATGTGATTCTAACTGGTAATGAACTGCCAACTCGGTGTATCCCTTCCTTCTCACTCAACACCAAATGTGTAGATGGGCTGACCCCACTGCTTCCATTTACATTCAAATGTAGACAAACTAATCAAGGCGATGCCAGGACCTGTCACCATCAACACCGACCGTTCCAAATCCGTTATAGATGTACACGTGCAGCTACAAATATTGTCCTGAGATTTTGACATCCGCGGTGTTTTTCCAGTTAGTAAAATAATGGTGCTGAAAATACACGCCAAGCAAACGTCGGGAATATTTATCTGTTTAACTCATGGCAATCTCGCGACATAGGCCCCCTCTTAAGAGAGTAGTCCATCTCACTCTCCTCCACCATGAGTTAAATCCAGATAATTCATTCCTCTTCTTCAGGAGCTGGGTGTCTTGACAAGAAATCCGCTCCAACATTTTCCTTCCCAGGAATGTACTCTACTGTGAAATTATACGGTTGAAGTAACAACGACCACCGCATCAAACGTGCGTTGAGCTTCTGAGAAGTAGCCAGGAACATCAGGGGCTGATGATCCGACTGAACCCGAAACTTAACTCCATACAAATATGGCTGAAATTTTTGCACTGCCCATACGAGGGACAAGCATTCTCTCTCGACGGTTGAATAATTCCTCTCCGCCGGTAGAAGTTTCTTACTTGCGTATGCTACAGGTTTCAAAACCGAAGCATCGTCTTTTCTTTCCTGTAACAAAGCGGCTCCAATTCCAATCGCACTCGCATCTGTTCTCAACACAAATTGTTTGGAAAGGTCAGGGAGCTGTAATACAGGTTTGCTGACCAAGGCCTCCTTTAACTGACTATAGGCATTCTCACATTCTGGTGTCCAAATGATTTGATCCGGTAATCCCTTTTTCAAGGTTTCGGTCAACGGAGCTCCCAGTTCAGTGAAATGTGGGATAAATTTGTGGTAGAACCCACACAACGAGAGAAAAGATCGCACATCCTTCTTCGTTTTTGGCCTTGGTGCATTTCTGATTTTCTCCAGGTTCTTCTCTTCTGGAACAATGTGTCCTGGAGTGATGGTGTGACCTAGAAATTCCAGAGTCTGGTAACCAATCATGCACTTGGTTGGACGAGCAGTAAGCCCTGCTTCCTTGAGCCTATTAAACACTCTCTCCAAGGATTGTAAGTGGTCATCCAGGCTGTCACTGGAAATCAGAATATCATCCATGAATGAGATGATGGACGGATCCTGTAACGGATCTAGTAAAGTCCTCATCATGCGTGTAAACACACCAGGTGCATTGCTGAGTCCAAAGGGCATGACCTTGAATTCGTAGTGTCCACTGGGTGTACTGAAAGCTAACAGTGGTCGAATCTCCGGTTTGACTGGTATCTGATAGTACCCCCGACTCAGATCCACCTTTGAAAAGTACCGAGCCTTATGGAGCCTAGCGAATAACTGAGTTGGATTCGGCAAAGGTTCCACCTGAAACTGTGTATGACTGTTCAGCAGTCGGTAATCTATACACAACCTGTGTTCTCCACTTGGTTTGCGTAACAAAACTACCCCCGCATTGTATGGGGATGTGGATGGTGCAATCACGTCATCCTCCAGCAGTTTTTGTATTTCCTCCTCCAGGGCCTTTTCTTTAGAGAATGGCACTGGGTAAACCTTTTGGCGAACAGGCTCCTGTGTGGTCAAAGTCATCTCGAACTCAACCAACCTCGTTCGTCCTGGTTTATCAGTCAGTATCTCCTTATGAGACTTGAGAACCTGGGTTATCCTTTCCCTCTCCTGGGAGGTCAGATCAGGGTTCACTTGCACATCCCTATAGGTTTCCTGGTGTACCAAGGGATATTCCCTGCCCTCGCTGGTTCCCACTTCTGTCTCCACTGCAACAGCCATTGCCATGAGGTGAGCTGCCTTGTCTCCGGGTCTCTCTTCGTATTTCCGCAAGAGATTGATATGGAAAATCTTCGACTTTCCCCGGATCCGGATTTGATAGTTGGTTCTGGATATCACCCTTTCCACGGGAAATGGTCCTTGCCAACCTATCTCCAGTTTGTTGTTTCCCGTTGGGAGTAGCAACAAGACTTTATCTCCCACCTCTAGAGATCTTTCTTTAGACCTACGGTTGTAGTAAGCCGCATGTCTTTTCCTGGCCTTTTTCAAGTTTTGATTTGCCAGAGTCCATCCCTTGTGGAGTTTTTCTTTCAGTTCCTCCACGTATTGATAGGATGAGATCACTTCTTCTGACGTCCCCTCTTCAGTCCAACTCCTCAACATGGCTTCCAACGGTCCTTTGATTGGACGACCAAACAGCAACGTAGCGGGTGGTAGTCCTGTTGAGCCATGAGGAACTTCCCGATAGGCAAAAAGTGCTGCTGGGATATATTCATCCCACCTATCAGATTTTTCCTGCGCTAATTTCCTGAGCATTGTCATCAACGTGCCGTTGAAACGCTCCACTTGTCCATTGGCTTGAGGGTGGTAAGGGCTGGTATGTATGTGGTTAGAGTGAAACACCCTAAATACCTCCTCCATGAGTTTTCCACAAAACTGAGATCCATTGTCCGTCAGAATTTGATCCGGAAAGCCTAATCTGGTAAAGGCCTCCATCAGTGCGTCCGCCACTCTTTTCGAGTCAATCGTGGTCAACGGTATAGCCTCACCCCACATTGTACAGCAATCCACCATTGTGAGTATATACATGTTCCTCTTCCTAGTCCTGGGAAGTGGACCCACGATATCGATGGCTACCCTCTCGAAAGGAGAGTTCATGATGGGCATCTCACCCAACATCACCGGTGCTGTCCAGTGTTTCGGTGCCACCCTCTGGCACTCAGGGCATGACTTCACATACCGACGCACATCATCTGTCATTCCCGGCCAATAGTAGTGGCAGGAAATCCGCTGCATGGTGGCGGCAATACCCATGTGTCCACTAAAGGAGATGGTATGCCCCATATGAAGAATCTGGGACCGATGAGCTTTTGGGACGACCAACTGACCGTATAGGTTGTCTCCCCTTCCTGCTCTCCTGTAGAGTATCCTATTCTTCATGTAGTACTGCCCCCGTCCTGGTGGATCAGCACTTTTCTGCAGCTTTTTGTAGCAAGGACGTAAAGTATCATCCTCACTCTGGGCAGTTCGTAGCTCCCCCGGCATTGGGTTAGTCACAATTGCGTCTGCCTCTTCCGTTTTCGCCTGAGAGCGAGTCTGCATTGCTCCCATATGAATAGGCTCCCTGGGCATTCCCAGAAAGACATACCGGCAACCTAGGATGACTGGAAAAATGGGATCGGTCAATACAGCGGCCTTGATGGTGCCGGTGACGTACCTTGACCGAATCTCCACATTAGCAATGGGCAACTTCATGGTTACAGCACTCTTCTGTGCAGGCTGTATATCCAATGTTTCACCTGTGAATTGTTCTGGATGTACTAGATCCGCAGAAATCACGGCCTCCCCGTCCAGTCCTGTGTCGTATAAACACTCCACTTGACGACCGTTAACCTCTACCAATTCCACTACAGGTGGTTTCTCCTGGTCTGGAGTCTCTTCCTCGGCCTCGACCTGTTCGGTGGGCTCCACCTTAGGTTTCCCTGAGCACACGACGAATTGAGTGTCTCCTGACTTTCCCCGGCAGTCAATAGCATTGTGCGTGTTTGACTTGCATTCGTTGCACCATTTCCCTGTCCTAGATTTTCTATTGTCGGACTTGAATGAGCTCTCCTGGTGGCGAGCTTCCTTGTTGACCTTGGCATTTTCCGTGGCAACCTCCTTGGAAGTCACTTGACATGCTGCAAAATGAGGGTTCTTAGCCTTCGATTTGCAGTCCCTCGTATTGTGAGAGGGTGACTTACAAATTGAACACCACTTCTCCGACCACGGTCGTTTAGGTGTAGAGCTTGAGGTGCTCTTGCTTCCCTCCTTCTTCTTCTCTGAACTATCCTCTGATTTTTGCCCATAAGGTTCCCACTTTTTTGTTCCTGAGTTTTTGGCTTTCTTCTTGTCATGTTTCTCTTGACTTTTGGTGTTGGTGGAAAGGTTTTCCCCTGCCTCCCCATGTACCTCGACGAACCGTTCTGCTAATTTATTCACGAGGTCAATACGTTCCGCTCCTTGTTCTCCCAGGAACGTCCTGAGAGGTTTAGACATTTGCTTCTTCAGCTGGTCGACCACCATGAGCTCTTCCAGACTCTCATAGTCATGTGCGAACCCAGCCAAATCCATCCACTTATGGAGATAAGATTTAAGACGCAAACTGTAGGCGGCAAACAACTCTCCCGGTTCTCGTTTCGCTGCTCGAAATTTTTTCCGGTAGGTATGCGATGTAACCTCGAACCGTTTCAGCAGAGCCGTCTTTAATTCATCATAATTGTTCTCATGTCCTGGTGGCAGGCGAGTATAAACCTCGTATCCTGTCCCGCGTAATCCCTGGGATAGCTTAAGATTCCATTTGTTACGCTCCAGACCCATAGCAACTGACATAGCCTCGAAGCGTTGAAGGTATTGGTCAATCTTCTCTTTGTCCTCCTCGTAGACCGCTAAAGGAAACTTCATAGCATGGTACCCATGTCCACCTACTGGTGTTGATCCTGGGATGGAGGAACCTCCAACTGCTCCCTCAGTTTCTCCATTAGATTGACTCTTCAACTCGAGTTCCCTCATCCGGTACTCGTGCTCCCTTTTCTGTGCTTCCTGTTCAGCTTCTAATTTCCTAGCTGCTTGCTCAGCTTCAAATTTCCTAGCTGCTTGCTCAGCTTCCAATTTCCTAGCTGCTTGTTCCAACTCCATCCTTCTCAATTCCAGCTCGGCCTTTCGATCATCCCTTTCTGCTTGACGATACTCTCTCTCCACTTCCTGTATGTAATCCGTTAGAGCAGACCCCGCCAATCCCATTTCTTCCCCCCTTTCCTTTAATTCTAACGTGCTAAGTTTAGGGGTGGCCATTATACAGAGAGGTAAGCTAGCAGGTCTAGTACAATATAACTGCAAATTACTATACCGATATATGAACAAGTACTATAAATCTCGATATTACCACACACAGTACATTCACTCAGTGACAAGAGTAGAATCAGGACCACAGACCTATGCAGACGTGTGAAGTGTGAACAGGTAAGATATTAATCCTAACCCCTATCCACATTCACTCTAGCTGGATTCTCCAAAATGATATCTCCCTTTTATAACTAAGGATCCCGTGTCAAAAGACCCCGTTTTCAGAAGATCCCACTGTCAAAGGTTCCTGCTTGCAGGAGATCTCACTGTCCAAGGATCTCGTTTACGAGAGATCCCGCTGTCCAAGGATCACGTTTACGAGAGATCCCACTGTCCAAATATCACGTTTACGAGCCCCCAGTAATGTCGTGTCCTCCTTTAAAGTGTCGTCCCTGGAGTGAGGAGATCCGACACCCACATTATAATATTATTTTTTTCCCCCCTCAATATTCTGGAGAATCCACCAGCTTCCGTCCAACACACTCCATCAGCCTATGGACACCTTTTCCTATCACTCTCACACTGTCGTACTATGCCCCCTTCTCATACTTCCCCAACGCAACATACTCAACAACTCTTGCTTCTAGAAATTAATAAAGATTAATTTATTAAAATAAAAGTGTAACGTGTATGAGACGTGTATGCGAAGAAAATGTGTGACGTGTTCTATAAAGTGTAGAGAATCTGACTCTCAGACATCAGCTCAGTCCGCTGATCACAGCAAAGATAGACCACAGCACGTTACGTCAGAACAAGTACGTCTCACCCGTTGCCGGAACCATCCTGCCGGATACTGCTTTGTTTCTGTAGACCTCTGGTAATCCCATTTCATGAACATGAGAAATAGACACCGGTGGTATGAACAGTTACTTATGGACCGGATTCACTCTACACAATGTCCGTTCCTAATGTTCTCTAACCCACTGCACAAGTTCTTTTCTAGTGTTTACACAGTTAGTAAAGTTAAGTGTTAGTCGACAGATCATCCTCGTTGCACATCGAACCATTCAGTCCGCAAGTGCTAATTACTAATGTTAATTGTTACTGTACTAACACTAGTTACTCTTAACCGGTTCTCGGTTCGTTACCACTGTTTAATGCTGTATGGTGCAACTGTAATCTTCACTATGTTGGGTGAATCAACCTCCCTCTAGCTTTTAATCACGTCTGTAAGCAATCTTTATTGATTGCCGAACTGGTGTTCTTCAGACTGGGATTTTCTTCCTTCCCAAAACTTTATTGAGCTTCCTTGGATCTGGTAGGGAACCTTAAATAGAAACAACACACCTGGTGATAGTACTAGTTCATGATTCTTTCGGCTGAGTGTAAGCCTATCACCTTGCCTAATGATCGTTAGCTAACTAGACTTAGTCATAGAGCAGATTAGCTACCCACCTAGAATCGAATCAGGTTATGACAAAGAAAAAATCAGCAAACAGAATGTGGAACCCCTCCCACAAGGGACACCTACGGGAAATCCCAATTATCCCTCATTACTCAATTCTCAACTAGTAAAGCTTATCAACACTTCACTAATCTATTCTAGCTAACAGAGTCAAGTATCACTTCCCTACTCTAGCTAGTTTCCACTAACAGTGCTAATCATCACACTATAGTTTAACAAGGCTACTGCCTAAAGTAATTATAACGAATATATTATAATAGGTTATACCTTAAATGGCACCACTGCAGTCCTATCAATCATATCTACATCTGCCATTATAGGCACGTGTAAAATTAAGTCACTAATTAACACACGGTAGATATTATTTCCACTAGGCGCTGCCGTGCCCTGGCACTCTGACTAAAGCATAATTTCAAGTCCTCCCTAGCTGGTCACAACTAGAGTTTATATGGCAAACTACCAAAGTTGTCCACGTGACTTTATCCTCTTCTCCCCCACACAGGTGTTATTTGGACATATCAACCATTTGCAAGGATCTATTTTTCCGGGCTTAAATCCTGTCAAAGTTGTCAGTAATTGTTAAGATTCTCAAAACAAGCCAGCGAATTTTATGATGACTTCCAACAAACAGTTGCAAATAACCCCGTCAAACTCTTCATGTTCCGGAAACCAAGAATTGACATATGTACTGTTTTCTCCCTACTAAGTACTTCCGTTTTACATCTGCCATTGTGATCTCACGGCTTCCATCTGCATTCAAATGTTGACAAACTTGTCAATCTTCTGTTCCGTGGTGACAATATATGTGATTCTAACTGGTAATGAACTGCCAACTCGGTGTATCCCTTCCTTCTCACTCAACACCAAATGTGTAGATGGGCTGACCCCACTGCTTCCATTTACATTCAAATGTAGACAAACTAATCAAGGCGATGCCAGGACCTGTCACCATCAACACCGACCGTTCCAAATCCGTTATAGATGTACACGTGCAGCTACAAATATTGTCCTGAGATTTTGACATCCGCGGTGTTTTTCCAGTTAGTAAAATAATGGTGCTGAAAATACACGCCAAGCAAACGTCGGGAATATTTATCTGTTTAACTCATGGCAATCTCGCGACAATCATGTTGACCTGACATCTTCATATTGTAATGACCCGTCGCATTTTTCATGATTAAATCGTCGTCGTCGGCAATGTTTCACCTCCTTGTGCTCTTTGTTAAGCTGCCTGATACTTCAATATTTGTCTATCTTGTGTTCCCCTCCCTAATTCCATGTATGTTTGCATCAATAGATCTGTGCATGCCTGTGTTATCAAGGTTGTTCTTGGTCTACTGCTTCATCTTCTCGGGCGTATTATGTTGTTTATTACTCTCCGCTGTGTTTCTTTGCGTTTTAGGGTGTAGCTTCGTGCCTTATAGTCTTAGGGTATGAATTCGCAAATTAGGGTGTCCACGTGTCTAAGTGTGTGTCCATTAGTGCCTTCGCTTTAAAAAAACAAAAAGTTAATAAGTTTTCTTTATTTCGCTGTTTTTCACTATGCTTAACAATGTATTATGTTTTTCAATCCAGTAGGTTCTTATGTATATTTTTAGTATCTCTAGGCAAGACATATAATACCGAACATAACAATTAATAATAAGAAATTAACATTCATTCACATACATGTAGTCAACAATGATGGCTATAGTTACATAGTAGTAAAAGTTAGTTGCATATCATTTACAGGACGTCGCAATCAACACCAACATTCTTTACTATTGTGATCTCGTGGAAAGTTTACAATCACTAGTTTGGAATCGCTTTCTGAACGACCAGCATACCATTTCGTAAAAAAATACACACAATGTGTCTGCTGCCAAATCGCACGCAGCTGTGTTTCGAAAGCGGGTATGCGGGGTCACGAACTGCTTCCGTAACATATTCGCCACGGAGCCGGCTACACGGTATGACTTGCTGTAAAATGGATTCAAAATAATAACGGCTCATTAATCTTTAACTCATGCTTAAACTCCGAATGTTAAATTTGTTGAATGTAATTTAGGAGTAAAGACTTTTTTTTCCCGCCAAGCTCTAGCCCCAAAATAAATGCTCAATTTATGACTGCAGCAATTGATAGATCGTTCACGGTGGAAATCAAACATGCCCAGAATTGTTGATTTTACAGGGCGACAATTGCGAACAGGAGACCGACTTTATATTCCCCTTATCAGAAATAACCTGGTTTCTGCTCCATTTAGTCCGTCATGCATTTCTTTAAAGTCTAATGTTCAGAATTGAGTCTGTTTTTGTTAGGCAAGCACTGTGTTTTGTTGTGGTTGCTTGTAATTACGAGACATTCAGACTAGTTGATTGCTCATTAAAGGTATTGTCGATTTGTCGAATCCCAATGTTTAAATAAATACCATTCTCTTCTTCTCCTTTTCTCTCCCAAAGGGAAGAGGGAGTGAGGTCGCATTGGGAAGTGGTTAAACCGTCTGCCGCATTCTCTGAAGTTGTGGGTTCGTTTTCGGACAACGTCATTCTGACCACGAAAGCATTTATTTTTGTTCGGAAACACCAAAAGGGTTATTGCTGGAGTTACGGAGTTCGTGCTTTGTCTGATGCTCTCTTATATTCGATTAGCCGTTTTGCAGTAAAGATACCGGACATGATGGGGTACAACCCGCAGCAATGAATTCGATCCTCTCTAATTTAACCCGCTAACTCATTTCCCATTAGAAGAATAAGCGCGTAGCTATCATACACCAAGCTCTCCTATACTTACTCTCGCTTGTGGTTCATTTCACTCATTCAAAAGAATTCATTTCTATCTAACATCTATCTAACATAAAGTGCAATGAAAGGTATCTTATTGATCCTACAATATATCTGGAATTTGCCTCGCTATGTGTCTTTAGATCTATCTCAGTATACTGAGCCTTGTGGATTCCAGAGGAAGACGTTTATAGTTAATTGCATGTCCTTTACAGGATATCGCAGTCAACTCTAGCACTTGTCAACTACTACTAAGAGGAGACCACGAGAGAAGATGCTGGGTAATCTGATATGGCATGGAGGCACACGGTTAACAGAAACGAGGCAGATAACTGCGGACAGACATGATCAGCTACCCCAAAGCATGGACAGACTATTATAAGTCGAAGACACACAGCAAGCTTATTATTTCTGTGAACATACGGATGTGAAATTTGAATATTTAACACAACAGCAAGCATAGTTTCTCTGAACATACAGTTGTGAAACTTTAATATTTAACACAACAGTATGTTTATTTTCTCTGTAAACATACAGCTGTGAAATTTGAATATTTAACACAACAGCATGCTTATTTTCTCTGTGAACATACAGCTGCGACACTTGAATATTAAACACAAATGCCGAAAAGCACATGTGCATCTTTGAATATAAGTGTTAGATTCGATAATTAACACTGCATTGGTCGGGGAAAAGAGAACATATCTATCTAACAAGAACTAAGTATTGAAGAAGACTGGTTATCTTGTGTAATACAGTGGTGGTAAAGTAAATACTGTTAATAATGAATAAAATAAAATATCCCTAAGAAATGGCCTCCATGGGTGTGTGATGTGAGAGCGCCATCATATTTTTCAGATTGAAAGTAAGCAGGGATAAGCGGTCATTGTTTCTCTCTCTTTGGCAAGCGACCAGCCCACGCTTCTGACCGTACTCATGACGTTACCAGCACAGTTGGCTATAAACTTCCCTTGCGTGCCTGCGAAAATGCTTTTGGGGATGTTAAATGCCTGCGTAAATGGAAACGATCATTGTTTAGGGAGGTGTGCCGAGGAAGCGGAGAAGAGAAAGACCACAATGTAGACGAATTCAAGATATGGTTGATAAAATAACAGTAATAGATGCAGGACAGAGATAAATTTCAAAAGACATTAATAGGGTTAAAGTTCTGCCCAAGCAAGCCATTGGGTAGTGATGATTTAATTGACCGTAAATATCTTTTGTTGTAGGCCTTTCACCAACTTTCTGCCTGGCTTAAATCAGTGCAGTTAAAAACAGATTGCAATTACATTGACTAACATTCTACAACAAGGTAAATAACCACTGTTATGCTGGTTTTCTGTGATGTTATTGGACCGGATTAATCTGCTTCAGTGGAAGAATGGTCATGAAGAATAACACGTTTAAATGGAATGAAAGAACGAACCTCAAGCAGATCTCGTTTCAATGCTTTCTGCTTGTAGTTTAATGGGATCACTGTTTTTGATAATTGAACGTTAAATATATGTAGTTGAGAACAAACTGGTTTGCAACTGTTATCGTCAAGATCTTTCATGTCGATAACGTGGGCGGTTAAGGTTCGCCATATCACACGATGACCAGAGTCTTGAACCAGGGCAGTGTTCTTGTTCCTATTAATTCATGCATCGACGCCTTCCAGCGTATATTCCGTTGAATAAACCTTTATCTTCTGCCATCAGTTTAGCCAGTTGTCATTGAGTTCTCCAGTTTATTTCTCCGCATAACCTGCCCCAAAAATCGTGAAAGTCTACGTCTAATTTCTTTAATCAAAGTCCGGGTTTATATGTTTCTGATAGAGCTGTCTAATTATTGTAGTGTGAGCAACTATTGTAGCTTGGGAGAATATTCAAGCTGTGTTCTTCTGTCTAGTTCCATATTTCAAGGGAGATTGGGGGGGGGGGGGGTGTGTGTGCTTCACACCAAGTTATGCACCTCATATATCATTATTGTTTCGTCTTCAGGGTATATTTGTAGTAAAGTAATATACATGCGCTCTGGTTTAGGGGATAGTGAGATGTGCAGTTGCATAATTCCCCGCCATACGGAGTCGAGGATGTAATATCAGGTGCGGAAGACTTGGAAGCAGACCACTTTTAGTTTATTTTGATGGTATGAGGTGTCGACCGTTCAGACAGCAATGGCAAACTACTGAACTAACATTGCCAAGTAAATCACAAATAGCCAGTCAATGAGGGAGTTGATTGCAACGTCATGTAAAATAATGCAACTAACTTTAAACATATTCCATCCGAGATACCAAGCGCCATCTTTCTGTATATATGTCGACCAATGAACTTTACTTAAAGAAGGCCATTTCACCATATCGCTACAGAAAATGAATTACATTTATTTCAACTAAAAGACAGCTTGAAAAATTAGAAATTGACTTACAAAAATATAAACACCCCTGTGGATATTATTATATATTATACTCAGCTAATATCGGATTAGTTAGCGTGTGGGCTAATCAAACCTCCACATCTCATATTTCCTTAATGTAGCCACCAAATCCTAGATTACAGATATCTAGGGCCAACTGATCTGGCTGCAATTCCCTGCAATCCGTGCCCTAGTCAAGTTGATACACCTGATCTGATTTGCACAAGTACTAGTGGTAATTGTACTTTCCGCAGCCATTGATCGCCACTGGGATTCGTAGATAGTAAACCCGGTAACGCTGTAACACAACTTCAGCTTTGTTTATTACTGTCATAGTCGACCCCCGATCTAACGAATTCGAATAAAACTGCGGGTTTGATTTCTGGTCGCGTTGTGTACGCTCTATGTTCTTTTGTCGGGGTAAGTTTCTGGTGATGATTGCAAATAGTAACATCGATGTAAAGCTGACATTGCTATCACACGTTATATAGTTATTTGAAGCTGATTTCTTAGCATCGACGTAAAGCTGACTGTCAGAGCCTAGCTACGCAGCAACATCGTTACGGCACCCGGCGGACAAGAGTTGTCGGCTGGCGAGATTCTTACCTGACACGCGACCAGCGCTGACGACAGACGCACGCAAAGCCACGTGACCCCACGAGAGGCAGTGGACAGTGTGCGTGATAGCTCAGACCAAGCTGGGACGGGACTCTGAACGGACGTGTGTGACGAGAGCAAGGCGTTTGTGTGAATCTCCGTGGTTGTAAGCTGAACGACTGATATCTTGAGCGCCAGACCTATGAGCTGTATTGTGGTTGTGAGTTATATGTTGTACATTGCTGTAATTATCGTTATGTATTTAATGTGGCAATAAATCCATAGAACTTGTGTTGCTGTGTCTTACGTCGAATCACGTTATACTGTACTGTCTCACATGTGTTAGCCAACGAGCCGAAAAGAAGATCCTGACATGTGTGGACGTGGGTTGCTCGTCTTTATTTAAGAACCTAATATATTTAGACGTGTGTTGTTCGTCTTTGTTATTTAAAACTATAATTCTTGTACTTGTAAAATTTGTCAAGGTTATAGTGATGTACATGTGATCGGAAAAGTCTCAGTGTGATCCATTACTACATTGTCTAAATATGTTTAAGATCATTAGTAAATGTACAGTACATATTGTTTGATCCTGTAAACGTGTTAAACATTTGTGATTTGTGAAAATTGTCACCGTTTGACCTTGTCAACATTGTGATTTTGCCGCCATTTTGACCTTGTCGCCATCTTGTAAACTTGATGTCTATGTCCTTACTGAATGTCATCTTGATGTAAGTGATGTGTCATCAATGTTATTGAGTGTTCAAATACAGATATATTGTCTTTGTGTATTTAGTTTGTGGAACGCAAAGAGTTTTGGAAAGAGTGTAACTTCTGTTGAAAGAAACACTGTTGACGACAAATTTACGACATACAATTATACTCAACGCCATCCAAACCAAATCAACACTTAGTGACTTGCAGGCACACACCAACAAACACACGCTAACTTATTTCTCTCCAAAAACAAAGCAGGTTTTTTGCGTACCATCCATAACCCTGCCGTAGAGGTCATTAGTGGTTCCGAAGTACGACCCTACAGTTTTCTAGCCCGATTGCCCAACCATTCTTCACCGTATCCAGGGCACTTGAGTATATTTTTCTTCACTTTAACTTTACGTATGCATTAGTGGGCACGCATCGTATAGTCAAATCAATTGTAAGTTATTTTTCTACTAACCATTTACAACATATTTTGTGTGGTTGATTTTCATTGACATATTTTCTCCATCATGTCGACATTATTTGATTTCATCGATATGGGGTTAAAATTAAAGTTGGAAGGTGATGAATTAACACAATGGAGTGAGAAGAAATACGCAGAATACCTACTTGTTCAGGAAAAAGCTGCCGAACGCGATGAAAGAGCAGCAGAAAGAGCTCTAAAACAAGTAGAAATGGCTGCAAAGCAAGTAGAGGCAGAAACAGCTCTAAAACAAGCAGAAATAACTGCCAAGCAAGTAGAGGCAGAAACAGCATTAAAGCAAGCCGAAGTAGAAATGGCTGCAAAGACAAAGCAAGCCGAGATAGATAGTGCATTGAAAAGGGCCGAGATTGAGAATGAAACAGAGCTGAAAAAGGCAGAAATAGCAGCTCAGAGTAAGAGGGAAGAACTTGAATTACAGTTGAAAATGAAACAACTCGACACCGAGACTGCAATAAATAAAGAGTCAAAGAAATCTGAAAGACTGGAAAAAGAAAACCAGTATAAGAAGTATCAAGGTATCGTTCGTAACTATACCTCGGGTGACTGCATAGCAGCCTTTACCCAAAATTTTGAGACATTAATGGAACATTACCAAGTTCCACTTTCGGAATGGAATATTCTATATATGAGGAGTCTAGCTGGGGAACCTCTTAAAGTCATTGAAACCATCCCCAAAGACCTCAGAAAAGAGTACCATTATATTAAATCTAAAATAATGGCACATTTCATGTTAGACGAGGCAGGGTACAGAGAACAATTCAGTAAACTGAGTCCAAAATCAACTCAAACGTTCTCTGACTACCTCTGTTTAGTCCGAGACATTTTCAGCAAATGGACTTCATCAGCCAAAATTAACAAAAATTATGATAAATTAGAAGATCTCATTATTCGAGATAAAGTTATTTCTTCTGTCCCATCATCTTTTTCTAAGTTCTTACAGGAGAATGAATGTACAAGTGTGGAAGAAATGGAAAAACGTGGGTCGGCCTATTATACGGCAAATAAACAGTGTTTTGCCACTGAAGCTACTGACAGTAACTGGGTAGCAGCAGCCAACTATGAGAACAACTATAGTAGGCAAAAACCACACAGGCCTACCTCTGATAGAGTTAGACAATGCACTCACTGTAAATTGTCTCACCATTTGAACGAGATGTGCGATAAAAACCCAGGGTACCTAACATACTTGCAAAATATGGTAAACAGACAAGACGTAGAACGTAGATCGTTCAAAAGTGCACGTAAATGTTTTCTCTGCAAGGCTTACGGTCACTATCGTATGGATTGTAGAGGCAGGCATATGACCGACAAAGCCAATGCCGCCTTGTTCGATAGCTCAGCGTCAGAAGACGAAAATCCAGAAAAACATCCTGTACATGCAGCACAGGCTTGTGATGTATTTAGTGCCAACAAATGCACTGTCTGTAATACCTTCAATGAAAATGGCACCTTAACATGCGGGCACGCCGTCCCTATTGCTAATGAGGAAGCTAATTTGGCAATAGACTCAAAATGCAGTTCAGCAAAGAACGTAAGAAAAGTGAACATCACAGACATCAAGACAACACCAGACTTTGTACCATATTGTAATAATGTTGTTAACATCACTCAACCTCATTCTTTATATAAAGAGGTCAATGCTCAACAAGAAAGTGAGGAATTGAACAAAACCTCAAAACTGTCGTTAGGAAAATTAACATTCCATAAAGGTTACATCAATGACACAGTTTGCACATGTGTACGCGACACAGGGTCCTGTCTTATCGGTCTTCGAAAGACCTTAGCTGATCCTAAAGACTACCTAGATGAGTACATCTATTGCAAAACTGTTTCAGGGACATTAGAAAAATATCCCATGGCATGGGCCAATATAAAATCACCTTTCTTATCAGGCAGAGTAACTTGTGCTTTGTTAGACAATCCATGTTGTGATTTATTAATTGGAAATGTATTGAATGTGACAGATTACATAGAGTCCAAACCTCACACAAAGCAAAAAGTTAACACCACAACAAATACTGCCTTAACTACCCCACTCATCATACAACAACAGGATGAACAGACCAAGGTAACACACCATACCAACTTCATTACCATCTCAGAACAAGAAAAGACAGAAACTGGTGTCTATCAGCACAAAGAAAAAGGTGCAGAAAACAAACAGTTCACAACAGCGAGGAAAGATCACAAATCATCATGGCATATACTATACCTACTATACTCTCTGTTAACTACACACATAACCAAGTGCACACAGTGGATAGTTATACTTGCACTACTGATTGTAAATACAAAACAAATGTCTTCACAAACAGTTATATTTCCACATCATCATGACACAACACAGATGATATTACTCATGACAAACCAGCAGACTTTGTTACTTATGTCATTACTGTTGAACCAAATTTTGTTACTGCCACTCATAAGCTCTAGGTTAAATCAACTCATACAAATACCTATGCTGAACAATGTAAAACATCAGTCGGTGGAATTACTGACAAAAATCAGCAACAAATTACCCTACATATTGTGGAAGATATACACAAATTGCAAAAGATCATACAAACATGCACGATTACATTTCACAACTATACATGGTGTATTATTATTGTTTGAACTATTGAATGTATACACACATGTACGAGTGCAGGTTTGGAGATAGCACTCAAAATGATCTCAACATGAAATTTGAAAATCCTTTTGGAAGATTTTAACCTTAACCTACTCTACATCCTTAGATCCAGTAACTCCAGACTTGCCTTATCTGCCATACGACTCCTCCTATCTGACATTCTTAATATCATTCACTATACTGACGACATCTGTGTCCATAAAGAGACAACGACGGAACTATAACATTGACACCTGGACAGGACGTTCTACTACTGACTACTACCTAGTATCAGACAGCACGGACTGACAGTGAAGCCTTCAAAGGTGAGCATGGCTTACCAAGAGATATCATTTTTGGGGTACAGAATATCCAATGGCTTTGTCATGACAGACAACAAAATTGTCTCCAAAATTCTAAAACTGTCACTTCCAACAAATAAGAAACAAGTCCGCAGTTTGTTGGGACTTATCAATTATTATAGAAACTTTATTCCTGATTTTTCAGAACTGACTGAGGTTTTTTTTCTAACTTACTAACCAAGAATAAACCCGAAAAAGTTGTAAACGATGAATGCCTACGAAATGCATTTGATAAAGTTTTGGCACATTTTTCTGATAAGAATTCACCTAATCTCATCCTTAAATTGCCCAACATTCGTTTACCTTTCAGATTGAGAACAGATGCTAGCTCCATTGCGATCGGTGCGGTCCTATGGCAGGAATACAACGACATCCTGCATCCCGTTGGTTTTCTATCAAGAAAACTAAGGCCCCGAGAGCGGGCATGGTCCATTCCGCAATTAGAAGCATTGGCCTTAGTAGAAAGTGTGACGAAGCTGTCCAAATATCTTCTAGGACGTCACTTTATCATCGAAACTGACAACAGTCCATTACGGTATATAAATTCCGCAGTACCATCAAATAATATGATTGCTCGCTGGTCCTTGAAGCTTCAGAATTTCAGTTTTGAAGTTCGCCATATTCCCGGCAGAATGAATACAATCGCCGACCTTTTGTCCCGTTGTCCGACAGACCCAGTAAGCAATGTCTGAGTGCACGGTGTAATATTACACTCAGCCCAACACAGCCACCAATGAGTGAATTTTTTTCCATTCACCTACTGTGTAAGGTCTAGAAGTAAAATTGTGATACGGTTTAGAAACCGACATATATAATATACTTATTTTAATCAAGTCATGTAATGAGTGTAGTATAATTGTGTAGTGTGTGTTAGAATGAGAACAATATTAATTGTATATATACACCAACAACAATGTCACAGACGCTTAACCACTTACCAGAAGCGAACTTTACCATTGTGACATTTGTGAGTGATTTTCTTCACCGTGATATTTTAACATGTGCAAATGTGGACCGAACATTGACTCCTAAACCACCTCTGCAGCGAATTTAATCCAAATTGTTCGACGTTTGAACATCAGAAATAAGAACAGTCGATCTTTATCCAGAAGTTGTGAACACATCGGAAATAAGAACATTCCATCATAATCCGGTGTGATACTATAACATCAAACACGAACTGTGAGAACATTTTACTATCCGTTCCCAAATAAAACCGGATCATTTGTGTTCAGACAGTGTAACATCAACCAAATTTTGCGTTTCGTGTGTATTTCCGGTGTAATTTAAAAAGTCTAGCAAAATTAGCAGACCAATTTCCAATTTCCAATTTCCAATTTGTAAGAAAAAAAACAAAACTTTCCACCTTGTTTCAACCAGCCCGGCGGCATTGGTTATGAAAGCGGTGGTTCATGGTGCGTAGATTATTACTATATTTATGTGCCAGTAAAATCTGACTTATGTTATGCAGACAATTATTCCTATATTTATGTGCCAGAAAATCTGACTTACATTGTGCGCAGACAAAATCTGTGACGTCGGGTGGGGGACCTGGTTGTCCGGCAAGTCCTTTTTTTTTTTTTTTTTTTTTTTTTTTTTTTTTTTTTTTTTTGTTTAATTTGTTTATATAATACCCAAGTCCCGTCCCTGATTCGTCCGTCTTCATCCCAATCTCTCTCGTTCCCGCCCGTGATAGTGCTATTGCCACCATGAGGGATCGACTCATCTCGTCTCCCTCCTTCCGGGTCCTCCAGGGTGGAGCCCAACCACACATATCCCGCCCAGATCACACCGCAGTCAACTGTCCCCCTCAGGGCACCCCGGACATCCACCACAATGGAAAAAGGTGGATGTCCTAAAAAAAAAGAATTTAGGTACACAAAACGTAGACAGTAAAGTTACAAACTAACATTCATCGGGTGTGATTTCCTGCCTATATTTTCGCTGCCCTAATGATTCTCATCATTTTTATTTTTGTTTATGAGCATCTATTGTAAGCTGGTTTTCTATTTTATCTGCGACCTTATTCCTTTATTTATTTGCCTTGTTTGATTATTTATTTTATTATATATTTAACTCTTTTGTGGTAATTATTTATCAGATCTATTAAGTGGCATATTTATTTATTTATTTTATTTTATTTGTTTTATTTGGGTAGATGTTATGTGTCTATCTGTCTAGTTTGTAAAAGTTTAATTTGTTAGTAATTATATTTGTATGTTCTTCCTTTATGGAGTGTTTGATGTCTTTTTCCATTCCCACTCATGATGGTCTGTCGATGTCCTACCTATATATTCGCTGCCTACCAGATTCTCATCGTTTTTGTTTTTGTTTATGAGCATCTATTATCTGTAGTTTAATTTATCCGCGACTTTATTCTTTTATTTATCTGCCTAAGTTGATTATTTATTGGTTTATATATTTAACTCGTTTGTGGTATTTATTTATCAGGTCTATTAGATAGCATATGTATTTATTTATTTTATTTGTTTTATTTGGGTTGCGGTTATGTGTCTAGCTGTTTAGTTTGTTTGTCTAAAGAGTTAAATTTGGTTGTAAATATATTTGAATGTTCTTCCTTTATGGAGTGTTTGGTCTCTTTTTCTATTCCCATCCTGGTGTATGTCCCGTTGCATCTCTTCTCCGTTGCCTAAGGGTCTTTCCTTGGTTATTCGTCATCACTGTCAGTCGTTCAACGGATCGAAGGTTACTGTCCTCTTCATTCGGTGGTTGTCGTTTATATATCCTTTCCTGTTCTTGCTATAAATTGATTGACCAGTTTTTGCACGTCCTTGTCTCCGTCTGTCCGCAGGCACTCCTTCATTGTCATCATGGTATTCCTGGCTTGAAAGTAGTCTATCAGATTCTGACGTTCCTGGTCATATGTCTTGCACGATATGAGATAGTGTTCTATTGTGTTATCTTCCGTACATTCTACGCATCTTGGGTTGTTTGTTCTGTCTTTCCAGTTTCCGAGTCTCAGCCTCCATAGTTTTCTATATGCTGGGATTTTCGTATTGTTTTTAACTTGACTTTTCGTGCTGGGCTCTTTAAGGATCTGATATGCGTGTCTTCCTTTGTTGCTATCTTTCCATTGCCGTTTCCACATCTCGATTATATGGTGTTTAATGATACTCTTTGCTTCTGCAACTCCTAGTCCAGTGTTTACTAGGTTACGACATGTAGTCCCTCGTTTGGCAGCTTGATCTGCCATCTCATTGCCGTATATGCCTCTATGGGCCGGTATCCAGGTTATTGAGACCTGGCATCCCATGTGTTTTAGGTTGGTTATTAATGTAAGTATTTCTTCCTTCAGGTCCGGTCTTTTCCCCTTGGAGTAATCTCCGAGTGCCTGAACAGCTGACAGTGAATCCGATAATATGGTTAGTTTTATGGGAGGTTTCTCCATCGCTATTTCCAGTCCTTTCATAATACCGATTAGTTCTGCCGTGTATATGGCTGTATTGTCCGTTAATTTGAAGTATTTTGTTACGTTATAGTAGGGGATCGCCACTCCTGCCCCGACTTCTCCCTTTTCGTTCTTTGATCCGTCTGTGTAGATAGTTAGGCTGTCCATTCTTAGTTGTCTTATGTATTCTTCCGTGATGTTTTTCGCTGCCGTATCCTCTGTTAATTTATTTATTTGGCTGGAGAGGGTTGTATCCGTGAGTGGCAGTTGGAGTTCCCATCGGGGCAGTTTAGGTTTGTAGATTCTTGTTTGTGTCAGTGTTGTTGTTAGTTCCTCATAGGCGTGCATTTCCTGTGCTGCTGTCCACCCTGCTGGTGTCTGGGTTTTTCGAATGGGTATTCCTCCCCATTTGCTTGTGTTGTCTTCAAATGCCTGGAATGCTGGGTGTGTCTCGTCCTGTGTCGCCTTCACCCAGTAGTTGTAAGTCAGCTGTTTTCTTCTCATCTGAAGCGGCATGATTCCGAGTGCCACCTCCAAGGCCTCTCTAGATGTACATTTGCCTGTTCCCACTATGATACCCAGCGCCTGATTCTGAATTGTATCCAGTTTCCGTTTGTTTCGTTCCGTTGCTGCGTCATAAACTATGCTGCCGTACTCTAATCTCCCTCTAATAAACGACTTGTAGAACATTATCATTGTCTTTGTATGGGCTCCCCATCCATTTCCTTTGATTATTCTTAGCAGATTAAGTGTTTTTTTAACATTTTCAACCGTTAGGTCTATGTGCCTTTTCCAGCTTAGTTGTTCGTCCAATGTCATTCCTAGAAATTTTGTGTATCGTGTTCTCTGTATAGTTTGACCTTGGATTTTTATGCTGCTATTAGGGTATGACATTCTTCGTTTCGCGTTAAAGATCATGCTAACTGTTTTGTCAGTATTGATCCGGAACCCCCATTTTTCCATCCATTTGGTGATCTTATTTATCTGGATTTGAAGCCGGTCTCTAGTCGCTTTTAGGTATCTTCCGCTTCTCCATATTGCACAATCATCTGCAAACTGGGATATTCCTATTTTGTCATCCAGTCTTTCCTCGTTTAAATCATTCACTAGTATTGCAAATATTGTTGGAGAAATAACCGATCCTTGTGGTATTCCGTTTTCTTGTTCATATGTGTTGGATTCCTCATTTTGTATTCTCACCGTGAAGCTTCGATTTTGTAGGAAGTTTTCGATGTATCTGTATGTTCTGCCTACTATCCCTATATGGTTGACTTTGATTAGGGCTGCCTGTCTCCAGCATTGGTCGTAGGCCTTTGCCAGGTCCAGGAATACCGCCATCGTTTTCTCTCCCTTTTTGAAACCCTTTTTCACATGGTGCTCTAGTTTAATTATCTGATCAACTGCGCTCCTGTTGGCTCTGAATCCTGACTGTGTGTCACTAATTAATCCGTATTTTTCCAGGTGGTGGTTGATTCTTTTAGTTATAATTGTTTCCATGACTTTTCCGAGATGCGAGGTCAGGGAGATTGGTCTATATGAATCAATTCTCTGTGAATTCTTGGCTTGTTTTTTAATTGGTATGACTGTCGCTTTCTTCCATTGCGACGGAATCTTCCCTGAGTGCCATATTTTATTGTATAGTGTTGTTATTGTCAGAATTGTTTTTCTTGGTATCCTTTTGAGTATTGTGTAATTTAGAATGTCTGCTCCTGCTGCTGTGTCCTCTTTTTCTTTAATGGCCGATATAACCTCGTCGATTGTTATGTCCGTATCCATGTAGAAGTCCTCCAATTCGTCATGTTGTATTTCCGCAGATTCCCTTATGAACTTCTCTCGTCTCTCTCTCTCCTGCTCGCCCATCGCCTTGTCTGAGCAGACTTCATAAAAATATTCTCCGAATGCGTCTGCTTTTTCTTTGTCTGTTACTGCCAGTTTTGGGAATTTTATTGTTGCTACTTTGCTCTTGGTCTGGTTTCCTTTTATGGTCTTAATTTGCTCCCACACTTTTTTTGTCGGTGTGTCTGGTGAAAGTTTTTGACAGTATTTTTTCCATGCTGTTTCTTTGGCTTTTTTGATTGTTCTGTTTGCCACGTTCCTGCATTCTTTGTACGCTTTATAATTCTCTGCTGTCCTCATTCTTCTGTAATTTTGGAGAGTTTTCTTTCTTTCCTTCAGAGCTTCTGCGCAGTTAGGGGTCCACCATCCAGCTGGCTGTGTATTCCACTTTTTTCCTGTTGATCGTGTGTTTTGTGTGCTGTCTAACAGGTGCGCTGGCATGTTTTTGTTGGGTATGTGTTTAACTGCTGCACGGAGGATGCTATTGGTGATTCTTTCCGTGTATTTATCTATGTCTTCTCCTTCTGTCTGTTCTAGCACCATCCCATCCATTTCTTCACGGAACTGTTCCCATCTCGCTTTCTTGAAGGTGAAAGTTGGTTTGTTGCTTTCATGGCTTTTCTGTGCTCTCCTGTTTATGTCGGTTATGATAGGGAGGTGATCACTGCTGGAGTCCTCCTTTACGTCCCAGTGGCTTCTTATAAGATCAGGTGTTACAATTGTCAAGTCAACTGCTGTGTCATAATTCTCCGGATTGGGGTCTATTCGAGTCATGGAGCCATCGTTCAGTATCGTCAGCTGGTTATCTTCTATAAATGATTAGCAGACGACATACAAAAGTTCAAAAATTTATGACACTTGTAAAATCCTTTTGAATCTATAAAATATAATATACCAATTGGGTACTTATTTATTTTGATTAGTGTAATCTTAGAATCATATCTTGATTAATGTATTCATATTACCGACTTTTTCTCGTTAATATGAAGAAACGTCAAGCAATGACGCTAAGAAATTAAATAATTATTGTAATGTATGGAATTTCTTAAATGTCAAAATTACTTCCCTTGCATTTGTGAATTACATCAAGGGCCATAATTTGAAACATATTCATTAATGTATATTGTATAGATAGACATTTTGTTGCTCAAATGGTTAGCACAGCAGGTAGGCGTCCACCAAGCATGTCATAGAGCTGCCAACATTGCAAACCAACATAAGAGCTCCTGACCAAATGAGGGCAGAGTTTAAGTGTTTAATACGACTAATACAAAGCCGTATTTCAGTCTGGCTAGATGGTTGTTGCAAAACAATCATATTATTACGTTTTTTTCAAATAGCTGCGAGGTAGATGCGTGAAGCTGGTGCTACTGATCTGACTGGGTATTATTGCAATGAAGGTAACCAGGCATCAGGGGGATGAAACCTGAATTGTGTTAAAAATTGTACTTCATTTGTCATTTCAATGCAACTTACATTTTTTTCGTATATATTTCTATGCCTTATATGTATTTTCATGCATAACACTGGGAAAAAGTAGTCTCTGACATGAAATTAACACTACCCCAGTATATACATACATCATGAATGAAAGATGGCATCTTTCATTGAGGTACCCGGGGAGAATGTCAGAGCCTAGCTACGCAGCAACATCGTTACGGCACCCGGCGGACAAGAGTTGTCGGCTGGCGAGATTCTTACCTGACACGCGACCAGCGCTGACGACAGACGCACGCAAAGCCACGTGACCCCACCAGAGGCAGTGGACAGTGTGCGTGATAGCTCAGACCAAGCTGGGACAGGACTCTGAACGGACGTGTGTGTCGAGAGCAAGGCGTTTGTGTGAATCTCCGTGGTTGTAAGCTGAACGACTGATATCTTGAGCACCAGACCTATGAGCTGTAATGTGGTTGTGAGTTATATGTTGTACATTGCTGTAATTATCGTTATGTATTTAATGTGGCAATAAATCCATAGAACTTGTGTTGCTGTGTCTTACGTCGAATCACGTTGTACTTGTACTGTCTCACATGTGTTAGCCAACGAGCCGAAAAGAAGATCCTGACACTGACATTGCTACTACATGTTAACACACAGATTGTCAGAAGTGACTTTTAGAAATACTGGAATTGGATACGGGCCTTATATTTTACTTAATCTGGTCCTGTAAAATACCTTCTTCCAGGGAAGATTTAAGTAAAACAGAAAGTAAAGATAATCCCAATTTCGACCTCTTGAGGCGTGTTACGTTTGTTGTGCCGGCTCCATATTTTTGTACAGACGAATCAAGCGATGTGGTTTATATCACGCTGACCGCTTTTACTTCCCATTACATTTACGGGTACTTATTTTAGCCAGGGTCGACCTCGGAGATAGACCAAATTACATAAAGCCCCGTCTTGATTTTTTTTTTTTTTTTTTTTTTTTTTAAATTCGCATATCCTTTACAGGACATCGCTGTCAACAGCAGCATCTTTCAGCTATCTGTTGATTTCTTGGCAAGATTACGCTCAGCAGTTTGCCATTGCTTTCTGAGCGGCCGGCTCAGTTATCCCGCAAGTCATCAGCGGAGGTAGAACCGCTTCCAGCTCTCGCCCGCTACGAGACTGTGCGTGATAAACGGGATTACGGAGAAAGTGTTGTAACTCCTCGGCCAGAGAGACCGGCCCCGTCTTGATAGGGATTAGAAAAAACGATCACCACTCGGTCAGGTAAGCGTACTAGCCACAGCGCTACCTAGACCGCCCTTCTAAGTGGAGCGTGGTACATTGTAATCGATGTTAGACAACTTCAAGTACCACAGGGTATACTGAGTAGGCTGGTGCTTTCGCTTACGTATCCTTCGCTAAATGAGTGATGTGGTTCAGTATCGTGCCGGCCGCCTCGTTTAAAAACAAAACATTTTAATTACACCCATTTAAGACTCGGCCAGTGTTAACAATCCGCATCGGTGTGAATTCGAACTCATGGCCTCCGAGACGACAGGTAAGCATCTACTGACGTACACGTAGATATATCAGCAGACACCGGAAACTATTTTTTGTTAAAATGATAATGAACCAAGAAAGAAGCCTTGGTTGACAGTCATATATGACTGGCACGCTATCAATAGTAAGTCAGCTTAAAGGTCCATTAGCGAAAGAATCGACTTAATTGCACCGGACTTTATCCCGTATGTAACCCCGAATACTCTCGTGGTTGACGTGAGCGCACTAGAATTGGAAGCGGTTCGAGTCGAGCCAATGACTTATGAGAGTATGGAGCCGGTCGCTCAGAAAGCAATGGCAAACTACTGAGCGCAATCTTGCCAAGAAATCAGCAATCAGCTGAAAGATGCTGATGTTGACAGCAATGTCCTGTAAAGGATATGCAAAACATGTATCCCATATGGCTCCGCTTTCCACAGGGCAGCCTGCCGAAATCGTCACCCAAAACCCGAACTCCTAAGCTCCAGTGACACGGGAGTCTCCGAGAAAATTATATTCGTGAACCGAATGACGGAGTCTTAAATCGAACCCACAGCCTTCGGAGCGTGAGGCAGACGACTGAACCTAGTCACCGCGGAAGCCCTGCTGGGTTTACTTGGTATAAGATGGTAGCCTC
Source organism: Cepaea nemoralis (assembly GCA_014155875.1). NCBI lineage: Eukaryota > Metazoa > Mollusca > Gastropoda > Stylommatophora > Helicidae > Cepaea > Cepaea nemoralis. The sequence continues at coordinate 34,155 of JACEFZ010008667.1, forward strand.
ATATTCTTAGACCAGGCGGTATTCAATGGGCGGTCATTGTCATGTCGGCCGCCTTTACTTCCTATAACCTATTTAACACAGGGTTGACAGGGAGCACGTATCAATAAAACAAAAAGCATATTGACGACGATAGAAAATTGAACACTTTCCATTGGGCCGGAAGGCAAGAGTGCTAGCCACTGTTTCAGAATGTAGAGATGGCACATAACTGTTCTGGTGATTAATAACGGAATATTAGCGTGGGAGGGAAGTGTTTGCATCATTATGTGAACTGTCACCTAAAATGATGAAATACACAGAAATTTACACCCTGTAATAAAAATTTCTAAAGGTTAGCGTTATCAAGAGGTTTAACGTGCATGGTCTTAAACTTTCTTGTACTGACTGCGACACGGTGGGTTCATACCACACATCGATCATTTGAACTTAAAAACCGGGACCTTTGTGTGTGTGTGTGCGTGCGTGCGTGCGTGCGTGCGTGCGTGCGTGCGTGTATGTGTGTGCGTGCGTGTGTGTGTGTGTGTGTGTGTGTGTGTGTGTGTGTGTGTGTGTGTGTGTGTGTTGTCAAAAAAAGACAAACTTTAGAACGTAACATTGCCTAGAAATTCAACATGCAGTTGAAGGCAACGCCCAGCAAGGGGCATGCGATATTCCTTTAGGTGTTATCTGTTCCCAATGGCCACACTAAGTCCCTTCTGTTCCCAGCTTCAAGGCCTGCTTTCAATGAAACACTTTTTTTTGTGTTCAATAGGATGTAATCTTGCACACTCTCCTTGTACAAAATGGTTGTAATTTATTGCAATACGCCTTGCATTCAAATAGCTATTTTTATTGTGACGTGAGATTTACGATATGTTTTTTTTTATGTTAAAGTCGGCTCACCAGTAAGGTCTGTACTGTAGAGATAATGTGAAACAACTGGGCCTGGACTCCTTGCATCGAACTTCTGTATCTTTGCTACTGTTTATTTTCGTGTATGCGTAATTATTGGAAGAGGTACGAGGGTACGAGGATTATCCGGCATTAAAAAGAAAGTTAGGACTCCATTTTCCACGGTTAGAGACGTATTAGGTGTATGGTGTTTTCTCCATATTTATATAGGTCATTCGGTAGACGACGTAAATTGCCTCGTTTATAGCGTCGTGACCCGGAAACTGAACTTGAACAAAATAGGTTGCATGGTCTTTGTGTTGCACTCAACCCTCATCCCAAGTTAATTTACTAGGTAATTTTACGTTCAGTAGTTTGCCATTGCTTTCTGAAAGAGAAGTCGACGTTAAAGCCCAACGATAAGTGTTGGGAATAAACCATGTATACAGTTGTTAGAGCGGCGAAAGTTTACGCGCAAGCTGTGTACTCCATTCGTCCACGTTGGCAAAAATAAACGGGCACGGTGGTGTGGTAAAGACGTAATCCAGGGACCTTCCTTTTATCAGTTCTTACCAGACTACTAGTCTTTATTAAGACTAGTGGTGTGGTAAGAACTGACAAAAGGAAGGTCCCTGGATTAAGAGGCAAGGGTCGACCATTATGAAAAGGACACAGAATGCTGAAGAAATCTTCGGCACGACAATACATGTCGAGAATCTGTTCAGATCAGGTGGCAGTGATGGATGCAATGTTCTGCAAAGGAACTGCTATATGATGTGTATAATCAGGTTTCAGTTTTATTTTAAAACATCAAATCTGTATTAATGTTATTTTTGTCGGGCAATATGTGACACATTCAAGTAGTCTTTAAGTAACAATTTTATTTTTGTTTAAATAAAACCGAAAACTCAATCCCCGGTCAACTGCTTGTAGTAGTAGTAGTAGTAGTAGTAGTAGTAGTAGTAGTAGTAGTAGTAGTAGTAGTAGTAGTAGTAGTAGTAGTAGTAGTAGTAGTAGTAGTAGTTGTAGTAGTAGTAATAGTGGTAGTAGTAGTAGTAGTAGTAGTAGTAGTAGTAGTAGTAGTAGTAGTAGTAGTAGTAGTAGTAGTAGTAGTAACAGCAGCAACAGTATAAGCTGTAGTGCTAGTAGTAGTCTTTGTTAATGTTTTTGTTGTTATAATGGACTATTACACAATTACTGTGGGTCTTTTAAAATATTTTTTGTGTTGTCTGGGTCCTAATGCTTTGTTGTTGCTAAATATGTAGATATATTTCTGTATTTCCGAGATGTTTATCGAACATATTGCAATTTATTAGAGTTCAAAATTCCATTTTCCAAAAGATATTTCATTCGTATATGAAGAAATAAGAATTCAGATTGTATGTTTTCAAGCGCCACTGTGTAATATACACAAATCATGTTCAAATCAAAGAGGCTGTAATGTTCATACAATTTAGATTTGTAGAATATTATTTCTTGCTTTACTAAATCCAGCAATGAATTATGTTATCAGGGATGTTCAATGATTGAATATAAGCAGTAAACGTCAAGCTGCATGTTGCTAAAATTTGTAATACATTAATCAAATCACCATTACATAGTAATCAAATTGTGCGGGATTCAGTTTATGACGAAAGCATGTGAACATGTTAGATAACATCTTGACCCATGTACATTATTCGGAAATTTATTCGGATTGCAGTTTAGGGCGAATGTTTCGGGTAAGTGTTATCTTGACCCAGTATGTCAATCGGATATTTCGGGTTGCCCAGATAAGAATTGCAATAGCAGCTGACTTTATAAAATGGTCTTCTTCGTCATCGTTTGCATTTCCTCCATTTTAGATGATGCTTACACAAGTCACATACAGCGTCCTTAGCAACGGTCCCTTACGGGAAGCCTGAAACATCCTTATCTAAATGTCTTTGTCTTAATTAATTTGAAGGTATACCTTTTTCGTTTACTGTATATTCGTCCTCGTTTTTTTCATCTTCTGCCTTTTAACCACATCCCACCCCTTCCTCACATTGAATATAGACAATCAACTCACATTTCTTCTTCTTCTTCTTCTTCTTCTTCTTCTTCTTCTTCTTCTTCTTCTTCTTCTTCTTCTTCTTCTTCTTCTTCTTCTTCTTCCTCTTCTTCTTTCGTTCGCTTGAAATATGTCTATTACTGCAATGTTGTCTCTTGTATGAATCACATAGTCTTTTTTAGTTCATTCAGCGGTCCATAGAGTTTATCTTCCACTGTTGTCTCTCTATGCCAGAAGGTTCGCCTGGATATGTTGTAGTTTGATCAGTCCTGTAGTATGCGCTCTGCTGTCTGCGGCGCCAAACCACATGTGCACATGGCTGAGTCACCAATCTTGAATTTTGTATACATGTGGTTGCGTAATCTATTGTGTCCTGTTCTGAGGCGCAGAATAATGAATGACCTGTTCTGGTCTGTCCATAATGTGGTAGTCGTCTTGAGTAGGGTTTGGTGTCCTCTACATCAACCCTGCTATCGTTTACTAGCCGTCTTCGTGCCCTTTCAATAGTATTCATCCCTGCCTTTTATCCTCTGCTCAGAGAGTTTTACAATCTCCCTCTGTTTCTCCTGGTCTGGTGTGTGGGGCACAGATGAAGATGGCCTTTCTAGTTAGACTACTTGCAGGTTCCTTCAATGTGTTTTCTATACGACTACAGTGTGTTTTCATCACCTCTTGATTAATTGAAATGTGTTCAGTTCTATTGATGAATTCCACATTTTTAATCCTCTCATACCACTGCAGTCCTTAGAGTCTGTACAGGTAACATGCTTCAATGTTGGTGGTTTAATAGTTTCTGTTTCATACACCAGGCACTAGTTTTACAGGAACACGAACCTTGTTTGGTGACATGAGGGGGTTTGGTGACCAACATATATTAGCATCCTAGTAATAGAACAAAGCCGGTCTCTCTGGCTGAGGGGTTACAACACTTTCTCCGTAATCCCGTTTATCACGCAGTCTCGTAGCGGGAGAGAACTGGGAGCGGTTCGACCCCCGCTGGTGACTTGCTGGATACTGAGCCGGCCGCTCAGAAAGCAATGGCAAACTACTGAGCGTAATCTTGCCAAGAAATCAACAGACAGCTGAAATATGCTGCTGTTGACAGCGATGTCCTGTAAAGGATATGCCAAAAAAAAAAATAGAACAAAGGTAAAACTAGGTTACATTTTTATCTTTTTCAAACCGACTGATACCTGATACCACTGGTGTTGAGTGTTTGAGCTGTGTATCATTTTTGTCGTGAAGATGCTGGTTTCTTGTAATTGCTCCCTAGTCTTGCACTTTTGCGTTTCTGCCTCCTGTTTCATGGTGTGGCGTATTTCTGTATTAATATTTTTCTTTAGTATTAAAACTTCCTTCGGTCTAGTTTCTTTTCTTTTTTTTTTTTAATCGTTTGTCGCTTTCGATTATCTGTTCCTTGTGCAAGTAGCAGATTAGCTCATGATTATCCTGGGTGTCCATCTAGGATCTTCTGCTCTTTGATGGTACAAGTTTACCCCGAGAAAGGACGAGCAGAACTGAAACTGTTTTTAGCTGAATCTACATTAAAGAGAGAATTTATGTTTTACACATATATTGAGGTCTGACAAAATCCCAGTTGCACATTTCTCTACTTAATATCTATCCATTCACTTGAAAGTAAACAAAATGATACATTGATTTGTTATATATAGAACACAGATGATTTGTGACCAGTCTAAGTCGTCTCTGTTCATTCGCAGCCCAAAGCAAAGAATAATGATTCTGAAATAAGACGCGGAATCGCCTGAGAAAACTGCATATGATAAACGAGTACGAACGTCTCTGCTTACAGGAAAATTACATAGTAGCCATTGCTAACAAATATGCAGATATCAACAGCAGAACATTGGACATATGGTATGAGCTGTTAACGCTCTGTCAATGACAGCACAATGCTAGACCGCTGACATTACACCTTGCTTTTGATATATGTTATGTCGTGGTGTAATTGCTGTTATGATGCTAAAAGGGTATCATGTACAAACTTTGTTGTGACTCCATATAATTATTGCCTACAGTATGCATTCATTAACAACCGACAAAACTAATTTACTCGATGATGGGTGCATTCTTCTTCCTCCTCTTCTTCAAACTGCTTGTTTTGAGCATAGGCTGTAAATAACGACTCTCCAGTCATCTCTGACGTCTAGTATGTTAATTTAGTTGTGCTGCATGCATTGTTATATGTTTTCCAGCCATTTAAGCATTAAGTTTACATCTGTCACTGTCTTCCTTTGCTTCCCTTACCAAGTATTGTTCAGCACAACACAACGTTATCGTTTCCGCTTATAGACGTGATACGCCTCACACATGTCATGTGTATTTTCAGTACTACTTGACATTTGTTTTATTCTGTGCCAGTGATATTCCCAACTATTTCTTTTGCTTTGCCTCTGGTGAAATAGTATAGCTATAAAGTCTCTTCTGGAACCCACAAGGCAAGCGAACTAGGGGTATACCTCAACCGTAGAAAGAAGAGATTTCGAGACACAGATGACTGACTTGGGAGGATATGGACAGCGCTGCATGGAACAGCAACGGTTGGGAAGGCTTGGGTGAGTTGGTAGAGAGGCGATGGTCTAATGACAGATAAAGGACATAAGAAGAATAGCAATGTGTATAATGTTTTTCTTTCTAATTCCAACTTGCCAGTGTAGGGGGTAGAGTGCGAGGTTTGTTAAGCTTACCTTCCAAGGCTAGAGTGTTGCCTTAATTGCTTCATATTCGTTTTCGTTTTGTGTTTCATTGAAGTTGTCTATTCATTGTTCTCTTCATCTTCGTCTGGCTCTATACTCATATACCTCTGGACTGTAACCTCATAGTTGGTCGCGTTTCATTCTTTTAAGTTGTCTAAAACAATATACAGATAACATTTGATTGTAAATCCATAGTTGATCCCGTTTCAGTCTCTTAAGTTGTCTAAATCAATATACATATAACTTTTGATTGTAGACTCACAGTTGATCGCGTTTCATTCTCTTTAGTTATCTAAAACAATATGCATATATGCATATAACTTTTGATTGTAAACTCATAGTTGATCCCGATACATTCTCTGAAGTTGTCTAAAACAATATGAATATTTGTCTCCTAATGAACTTGATGGGGGCTTAGGCATATCGTTTCTGGTTTTATCATTTCACCCTGTCTCTTGTGGACGCACCTGCAGACTTTCCCGAGCACTTCGCTTCACATGTAAGGAGTTTTCTCTAATGAAATGTTGATATTGACCAGTGTAAAACAACGTGTTAGATGAAAAATGTTCTTTATAATTCGTCGCTTGACTTCAGTCGTAATATGTGGATGGAGAAAGTTAAAACTGAAATGTCAGTGTTAACCCTCTGGCATCTTTTGTCAATCTCTCTGTCTAATCTCTGTAAAAATGATGCATGCTATATGAACTCAGAGACTTGTTTTAAATTTGATGTTGTTTATTTGTAAATTTAGTTAACCTGATTTTAATCGTTTCAGTTTACTATAGTGGTGTTGATGTTGTATTGTCGCCGTGTTTGTTAGAAATACATTACTGTCGTTTCGCAATTCGTCTTCATGTTCATACATTCAACTCTGGTTATCCTACACAAACTAGCTGGTTTAATGGCTTGTTTAATTCTTTGTCGTCTTCCACTTATACGTCTCTTAGATACTCTTTAGTATTTTCACGTATTTATTAACTCTTAAGCCATGAATTTCTTAATATTAGTACAGAGGTGCATCTCTTTCTTTTACGTTTTCATATACCGTTAAATGATACATGTGTTTCTAGTTGTTATTTTTTTAATTAACGAATATTCATGGGGAAATAAAACTAAACAGAAAGTTGGTAACAGGTATAGGTCACGAATACTTACCTCCCACCACGAGCACCTGGAAATGTTGGCCCCCCATCATTTAAGTGTTAATCATGTTCTTGGAACATTCCACACGAATGTGAATAGTTGTTGCATATGTGGCGTGTATAAAGTATTATTTTATGTGTATTTCCAAAACATATTAAGTAACCCGGGTTTTCGTAATTACTAAATGTACATCAATACATACAGCAGTGAATTATTATGTGAATAGGAAATGGGAAATCGATAATGATATTAAAATAAGAATAACGGTAGCTTAAATTCGACAGGGTCGACTTCATTGCACCGGGATTTATCCCATAAGGCCCGGTCTCTTTCCGCAGCATGGAAAGCGTTGCACAAAGCACGAACTCCGTAGCTCTAGCGACGACACACAGGGGTCTCGGAAAAATTTCACTCATGAACCGAAGGACGCGGCCCGGAATTCGAATCCACAACCTTCGGAGCCTGAGTCAAACGGTTTGACCACTTCGTCACGGAGATTGCCTATAAGATATATATAAAATAAGAATACAAAAGGCAAGGTGTGCATTCATAAAACTTAAACATTTGTAAGGGGGAGGGGTTGGGGGTGGGGGTAAAACAGAAATTAAAATTGGCAGCAACGTTATAATATTCCAATATTAAATTAGTACTATTATATGGATAAGAAGCAAGGAGAACGACGAAAAGCATTAATAATAATCCACAAACTCCGCATTATCTGGTGTTTGGTCAGAATCGTGGGACCAAAACGGTGCCACTGAAACAGAAATATTGAGCTCATGGAGAGGAGTAAACAAGTTCCAGTAAATCAAGGGGCGAGGGAAAGATTCTGCAGCTAGACATTACACGTATTGAGGAATACTGAGTATAGTATTGCTAGACACTCCCATGTCTAGAGTCCACAGGGCAAGTAAACACAATAGTGGGAGACCTAAACACGCAAAGAAAAGAGAATTAAAGACAGAGATGAATAATATGGGAGAACATACAGGGACGTGCAGAAGATAGCCACAGATAGATCGGCTTGGCAAGAGTTAGTTGTGGGTTGGTGCTCCAGCTGGAGATACCATGCAAAAAATTAGAAGAAAAGGAAGAGGTCAGAACATCGGGGACAAAAAAAAAAAAGGAAAAAAGATGGAGGAAGAAGAACGAAGAAAAAGAAGGAACAATGTGAAGAAAGAAAGAGAAGGTAAAACAAGAAAGACGAAATAAGTAGAAGGAAGACAAATAAGAATAGGATTATGAAGAAGAAGATAAAAAGATAAACTTTGCACACCTGTATCACAGTATCCGGTACGAGGTTACATATATAAGTGTGTTTATTCCTAATTCACATAAGCAAGACAACTAGAAATAAACAAGCGATAATGCCCACGCCAAACAAAAGCGGTATCTTTACTAAACTAATAATCACAAACAGATTTCACAAAAGTATTAACAAAGTAAAGAAACAACAAAACAGAATAATAACGATGTTTATTTTTGTAAGCTAACATCGCCTGCAAATAACAGGGCAGGCAAATAAGGAATTATTTCTATTATGCCATTGTTTTCCTATGTAATTTTACGAGTAACAAGCCGGCATGTACCAAGTCTGTTCACTGTCAGTCGGACAACATATGCCGAAGGTAGCCAATGCCCTTTCAACCAGCACTGGCATCAAAAGAATAATTATGCCCTGCAGACACACGTCTTCTGTTTGAAAGATCACAAAGTACAAATTGGGTTATTGATGTCTGTGTTTGCTTTCTTGGTATTATACCGAGCAAGACACAAACTTGTACCCCCCGGCAAGTTGTTCAGCAATCTGTGGAAGATGATCACTCAGGCGAAAAATTAAGCGCTGTCTAAATAGATTTGCGTAACAGCTACTGTCACATTCAGTGGTTACAATACTCCACTTCTTTTATTTCAAATTTATTTCTTTACGCCACCTGCACCGAATATTTACTCCTTTAATTCTTTTGTTCTTCTTCCCGCTAGACTTAGCTGTGTAGTGGATAAACTTAATTATGAATTCACGTGTATAATAATAGTAAAAGAAAGAAGCAGAGCTTAGATTATACTTCTTTCTGTTATTTCTATAAGCTCTAATCAATACTTGTTAGTTTATGTGTGTGTGTCTTAGTGGCCTTAAGGGTTCTCCAACAGTTGATATTCTATAATGTATCCAAAAACTAATGCCGAAGTGGCCTGCTGTTCTCATTCTATTCTACTATAGTAGTACTATTGTCTCAGCAGTTTTCTTCAGCTCATAGACAGTGCATACTTAGTACGTTATATATATATATATATATATATATATATATATATATATATATATATATATATATATATATATATATATATATATATATTTCCAGCGTTTCCATCCTGTTTCAGGATATTGCGGTCAACATCAGCATCTTTCAGCTGTATGTTGATTCCTAGGCTAGATTACGCTCATCAGCACGCCACGACTTTCTGAACGACCGGCTCCATACTCTCATAAGTCACTGGCGCAACTCGAACCATTTCTAATTCTCGTGCGCTCACGTCAACCACGAGAGTATTCGGGGTTACGGAGAAAGCTGCTAACACCTCGACCAGGGAGACCGACACACACACACACACACACACACACACATATATATATATATATATATATATATATATATATATATATATATATATATATATATATATATATATATATATACACACACGCACAAGGTATATGTACTAACCAAACCACTCATAAATGCCGTTGAATATAAATGTTATTAAGACGGGCTCTAAGAATATCTTGGAAAAAGAAAAGAATAAATATTTCCATACTTCAAGATTGAAGAATGTTTGCTATTAAAGACGACAAAACCAAGAAAATTAATATATTTTTGGTCACTTGAAACGTCATGAAAGTTTGGAGAGAACAATAATGGAGGAGTATATGCCTGGTAAGAGAGGAAGAGGAAGGCCAAAGAGAAGATGGGTGCAGGATGTGGCGGATGATCTCCAGATGAGTGTATCGGACGCGGGACATCTTGCTTATGATCAAGCAGTGTTCCGAAAGGTTGTTATGGGAGCTAGGTTCTGCAAAGTACATGCTTTTAAATGAATGAATGAATGAATGAATGAATGAAACCACTCATACATATTTGTTACAGAATAAGGAAAGTATGTAGGAGATGACGTTTAGTTCCACCGTTAGAAAACCCATAGCGAGCTTTACGTGTTTGTTAAATCTGCAGACTACAGTGAGAAAGACCCGAGTCTCAGGTTCTTCGCCACACGCTAGCAACATATTCCACACATCTAGAAGTAATCATTCACTTACTGTATAATCTGATACGGATCTGAATTCCAAAAGACGAACTGTGTAGGTCGATATCATGGGAAGGTTATCTTCTTATTTTTACGACCTGGCCAATATTTACACAAGTTCAATACATGAAACTTATATTCTTTAGTATTTATGTTCGACATAATAATATGACCTGACAGGCTGTTGTTGACTTTGTTATTTTGTATTGTGTGTTTCTATTTTCTCCGTCTTGCGTTATGGTTCTTTTGATAGTAGTACATCGAACAAGCAGCCGCGGGTTTTAGATCTGTGTCGTGTCTTTTCATTCACACGGTGGTTGTCTTAGTGTGTTGTTATGTTAATGCTATTAGGTCTGTTAGTAGTTAGTAAGTAAAAGACATATTTACACGGCGTAAAGCGCATTGGGAGATAACAGAGCTAGATGCATTGCTTTTATAGATCATTCGGCACTCGGTGACAGTATGAGGTTAATATCACGCCGGCCGCCTCTGCTTCCCCAAAAATAGGTTTAGTACCCATGGTCCATTCTAGGAACTCAGGTCACTTCTTAAATTCCTAATCCGCCTGAATGTGGAACAAACCCATGGACCATTGAGCCGGCAGACAAGTGGCAAGCCAATACGCTACTGTGGCAAGTCTGAGCGTACTTGCTCAAAAACTCGCAGTCTTCCAAGCCGAACTATGTCAGTAGATTCCCGATGACACCTTGCTTCAGAATAATACAGCCTTTTGCTTTCGGCATTATTGTGGGCTTGGTTAAATGAAACAAGCATTAACGTCCCTAAACAGATTTCTGTCCTTAATGATCTGGATCAATTCTATTTAAGGTATTATTTTATGCTACTGTCTGAGGCCAACCAGCTGACCGATTAAGCGGCTATCGTGAACACGCCCGTCTCCTATCATGCCCGATAAACTCACGGTGGAGTTCTTCTTTCACCCTGTATCCTTTAAGGTACAGGCCCTCAATCAACTCACCCAAAGCCCACTTGGCTCATGCAGCCCTCTCCACGCCCTTACCGTATTTTTCATTTCTGCTTCTCTTAATCCAAACATGCCAGTACCATAGTATTTTATCTGCTCCACCACCTGTGCTGCCTTTACCTGATGCTTACACAGTCCTGGAGGTTTCTCGAAGTACAAGGACGACAACTTCCGTTCCGGACTCATTGCCGCATTCTCCGCATCCCGCCATATCCCCTTTAGAAGAGTGTCCTTTCCTCTTGGATTTGACGTGGTTTTATTTTATAATCTTTGGACTTCATGATTGGTTTGATATTGCAAATAAGGTTTTCTACGAAATGGAAAAGCCATCTTCCACGCCCAACCCTCTTTCATCGCCTCTTACGACCCGTATGGCATGTGACAATGTGATACTATTCAGCGCTTCCTTTTCGTGTCCTGGTTACACATGGGCGTAATCCTCTTTAGTTTTCTCTTACTAAACGCATGGTAGGTTGCAGTTCTTAACATTGGTTGCTTCTCCTTATGGTCCCGTGAACACACAAACGCATACTGTAGTTACGAACCATAATTACGAAATGTTTTGTGTTAAACTCAAAATGTTCCTATTTCGGATTCAAATACCTCGCCTCTGTCAAGGGGATTCTATTTATGGATTGTATTGTTGCACCTTAATACAACTAATTGCTGGAATGCTTTACATATTTAACTCCACGGCCATATTTTAATCATAAATCAGACATATTTCATCCGGTGCCGTTGCCAATCTGCCAGTAGAATGATTAGTATGAATAAAGATGTTTAGTAATTTTTGCCAAAAACGACGCTGCTTTATCTCGTACTCGATCATAAATCTGGACCTTACTTTCTTTAAAACTGCTTCAATGAGCGTATCCTCCGAAGTCGTATAGTGGCAATCATTCCACTAGAGGATATTCTGATGACCTCAAGTCTGGGAGAAGTCTGAAGATTGTGACGTTTATGGCTGACGTAGACAAGAAAGCCTGAATCAATAAAGACATAAATAAAAGGGGAAGATGACAGTATATCAAAGCTATTTCACTGGGACCAAGAAAAGAGGATCACACATCTTCTTGAATAGATAAAAGATGGGTGACTACTTACCATATTCCGCCTCCAATGTGTGTTGTTTACAACATCAAGCACTTTTCTAAATTCTAAGTAATAATAGTAGTCGGTCGTTTCATCAGGAAAGTTCTTGCAGTGTGTCTTCAGATATACAGAGCCTTGATGATTTCAGCAGTGGTTCTCAACCTTTCTGTAAGGTTGGCTCTTGCTCCCTTTTTAGCATTGTTGGGTTTCGCGAACCTTTTCATTATGATTCTTATCTCAGGCTGAGATAAGTTGAGTCAAGAGCCGACATCACATCATTCGGGACATTTTCATGATTATTGCTCATTGGATTTAGGAGGCCTGGTGTTCCTTGCCAGTGAGAAGTCCTGATCGTTTAGAGTCCACATCGATTGACGGACGTCAGTCGCGGCGATTGGGCAATCTTGAGCATAGCCTACGATGGGTGACGTTGTAATATTCGGTTATGATAATTTGGCTGTGTGTCCAACGTGTGCCGCGAGGTTACACACCCGCTTCACACGCCAGTGATCCGGGGCTTGTTTCCGGATCCGGTCAGGGATATGCACTACTGACGAACTCAAACGAGGGCGAAACTCGAGTATAGTGCTTCCATATTGACGTGGATAGGCCTTAGGCTCATACCAGAATGCGATCAGCGTTGCCAGTAGTGGGTTGTGCTCAATATTTAAAATTTTCATGTGTGCTTCTTCCTCATCTTTACGAACTAGCGAATAGTCCCAATGATGATAGTTGAAATCTTATGTGTCCTTCTGGCCCATCCTTAGAATACGCAATGTCGGTCAGATCCTCTGATCACATCTTTGCCGCATCATTCTCTCCATACACTGATAGTGAATATATCTTGAGAAAACGAACTTGGCCCTCTATATTGTTTAGAAAATTAGATGAAAATATAGACTGCATGTACAGGAAAACTATAATCTATTTAGTGGCAATACAATTTACTAAGTGAAAGACACGTTTCAAGGATATTATTATACTCAATCACACAAGAAATACGTTCAACTGTTCTCACGTATTCAATTTACATCACATCTTGTTTGTTTCTAATGTTGGCTAAGAGGGCCACCAGTTGCGCATTTAAGTGGGCAGTAAATGGAGTTTTGTTAAGAAATAAACGGTATTTACAGCTGTCATAACATAATGATACCCGTGTGCAGTAACATAAGGAAATGAAAATGTCTAGAACCAACATAAACAGACATAATACACTGGAAAGTTTTACTTAACCCTTCTTCTTCTTTCGTTCGTTTGAAAAATGTCTATAACTGCAATGTTGTCTCTTGCATAAATCTAACAGTCTGTTTTAGTTCACTCAGCGGTCCATGGAGTTTATTTTCCACTGTTGTCGCCCAAGTGGCTAGAATGCCGGGCTCTCCTTCGGGAGACCCGGATTCGAATCCTCGGTAAGGCGTGGAGTTTTTTTCTGTCCGGGGCAAAATGAAAACTTTAACCTGCACAGTTCGCGGCGACTGCACTAGCCATGCGGCCTTAATTTCACAGGTTCAAGACCCCCCTGTCCTACACCGTACTATAGGCAGTAAATGTCAGTTGTCGCTCTAGGCCAGAAGGTGTGCCTGGATATGTTGTAGTTTGGGCAGTCTTGGAGTATGTGCTCTGCTGTCTGCGACGCTAAACCACATGTGCACATGGCTGAGTCACCAATCTTGAATTTTGCATACGTGTGGTTGCGTAATCTATTGTGTCCTGTTCTGAGGCGCAGAATAATGACTTGTTCTAGTTTGTCCATAACGTGATAGTCGTCTTGAGCAAGTTTTGGTGGCCTTCTGACTGATTTGATCATTCTTTTCTGTTGGCGATATGTAATAGGCATATCAGACTGTTCTTCTTTTTCTCCTTCCTTACCTTCGAAGAATTACAGAAGAACACAAATCCATTCTTCCCCCGAGAAATATAGCTTAACCATCTGAAACTATATATGTCTCAATTTGGGAATCACTGAATTATATCGACGAGATACATATGAAATCTGAAAGGCTGGTGTGTATGGCGTCTAGAGCTCTGATTACAGATAAGCCATCCGAAAATGCGTGGCTCCAGACTCAGACGGCCAATTTACCAGAAACCGAAAGACCAAACCAAACAACACTCTATCGTATCAGAGTTATCATTTGCCGGCTGAGCTCAATTTTGTCATTATTTCTCTCTTTGTTCCTTTCATTTTCTCGTGCGTTATTAACTAATTCTCGTGTATTTGTGCAATTATGACCATTTTGGCTATTAATAACTTGATTGGATTCAGATAAATAGATGGATCCTGTGTTGTGTAATGCATTCCAGAAGTTAACATTTGACAGATCCGTCGATACAGCTTTAGCCAGACAAGATGCGTTCTTTTCAGTCCACGTAGATGAACAATTTTCACTGGCTGTTTTCCAGATAAAGTATTATGCATTGCCAACTATGTTCTCACACTAATAAACTGAAATCATTCACGCGTGCACTCACGCATACACATTAAGCGCTTGCGCGCGCGCGCACACACACACACACATACACACACACACATGATCTTGATAGCAACTTAGTATTTATCACGAGTTCAATACCAGCAGAGGCGGCAATTTTTGCTCAGGTCATGACTGTTGACGGGAAATAGTTTCATTGAATAACGAAGTACACAAACCATACTACACATAATCAGAAGACACAAACTTCACCTGGCACATTTCGCTTGCATCTCATCAGGTACATACTGCAGAAGTCACATAACATAGAGTAAAACAACTAGATACATCCTTCAAGCCTGAAATATACACATTAGTTTCTTGTTTGATTTTGGCTCCCCGATAAGTAAAGTAAGCGCCCCTAAGGCACACGGGGCTTATGTTGCTAGAACCCATATTTCTATAGACGAGCCAGCACTTAGTGTGTGGTACCGGCCGCTTATACCTCGATATCCATTCTTGGTATGATGGTACAGCAATCATTTTACACTGCGTCGACCTGGGAGCCATTGTCAATTTTGAAAACTTGCTGCCTATGGAACCCATGACCTCTGAGTTGGCAGGTGAATGACTAGCCACTTTGCTACCGAGTCTCCGGGTCTCCCAGATAGACCTAGTGGTGTATGTTTTCATGTCTCGCCACAGATCTCGGTCTTTGGTTTTCTGTATCAACTCTGCTGATGATATTCCTCCATGCCACCGTCGCAATCCATCCAGCATTATTTCTCTTGGTCTGCCTCTGCCTCTCGTCCTCTCGATCTTTCCAATTAATATGGTACCAGTAAATGTTCTGGAAGTACAGGCGCCCGGCCTGATACTGACCTTATCACAACTACAGGGGGGGGGGGGGGGTGTGGTACCGCAGTGGTTAGCACGCTTACCTGCCGGCTGCGTGGTCATATGTTCGAATGACTATCAAGTTTGATTTTTTTTTAAATTGACCTTGGTCCTCTAGTCAACGGAGCCTAAAATTGATATCAGGAAATGTTCTATGAAGCAAACGAGGCCGACATTATTTTGACTCATAATTGGTAGAGTGCCGATTGTTGTATACAAATATGGAGCTAGCAATTTATGCCAAATACGCTGCAGTATTTAAAAACGAATTCTTTAATGCAATGTTACAACTTCACTCAATGTTATAGACATTTAGTCTCCCACCGCAGATGATATAAATATATTTTAACTTTTACTAGCGATGTAGACGTGGTCGTCAAGTAAGTAAACTACAGTAAAGGATCATTCTAGACTCCTTGATACGTATTGGGTATATGGTGCTAACCTCATACTTATATATACCAATTAGCACTCGATGGTGATGTGGGGAAAATAAATATGGCAGTCTTTACTTCCCATAGCGTTTGTGGTACACATTTTAGGTATGGGAGACTAGGTACATTTGTAGAACACCGTCTTGATGGGAACTCGAACTCTTGACCACAGGGCAGGCTGGGAATCTTGTTAGCCATTTGCGTTACAGTGACTCCTTTAGTCGCTATGCGCCTTTTAAGGTTATGTGTATGTATAAGTCCAATAATATTTAAATAGCAACGGATTCTGAGCCCTACATGTAGCCCTCTCTCTCTCTCTCTCTCTCTCTCTCTCTCTCTCTCTCTCTCTCTCTCTCTCTCTCTCTCTCTTTCTCTCTCTCCCTCTCTCTCTCTCTGTCTCTCTCTCTCTCTCTCTATCTATCTATCTATCTCTCACCCCCCCCCCCTTCTCTCTCTCTCACTCTTTCGCCTCTTGCTATTGAACCATAGCTAGAATTTCAAGTTAGAAACTTTATCAAACGTCAATACACTTTGCTATAGGGCAGCAAAAAGACAGACCCATAGAAAATAAGGTGTTTAAAGGAAGTTAACTTCACACATGCTTGTTTACGTCTTTATTAGTTAGTTAGTTAGTCACAGTTCCAACTTCACAGCAACGGGTTGTCCCCATTATGCTCCGTTCCTGTGCCAGTGAATATCATACAAAACGCTCCCCACTGCCCAATGTGAAAAGTGGAAAAGACAGGAGTCTCGACAAACAACAGCCCGCACAGATGCACTGTGCATAATGCCGCCGCCAGAATGTCAACACAATAGTCCCCCACAAAACACCCAGTTCATTTCTGATGGAATCTGCAGCCATTTTCCCATCTGGATGTTTCCTAGATGTTCACCCACATAGTCCACGAAATACAGTTCATCGTCGACGGCAGTGGCAGTCAACCAGAAGCTCAGCAGCCACGCATTTCTGCATAAGGCAAAAACCGGTCAACTCTGAGACATAGCCATCTGCCATCACTCCAAACATGCAGTAACATTCCAAAAACCCTCGGGCAGATTCAAAAGCACTTCACACGAAACTCACAGCTCACAGTGTCGCGCCACGCACTCACTCAGTAGCAGGGCGACGGAACCATCAAACCTCCTTAGTCGCCTCTTACGACATGCATGGTAAGCTGCAGTGTTGCTATTCTTTGCTTCCCTTATGGGCCCCGGCAACACACGGGAGTTACGTCTTTATTATACGCTGTGATTACCTTTCTTACTCACCTTCTCAGATATCTGTTCTTTAACTTTACGAGATACCTAGTCAATGAGAGAGAGAGAGAGAGAGAGAGAGAGAGAGAGAGAGAGAGAGAGAGAGAGAGAGAGAGAGAGAGAGAGAGAGAGGAGAGAGACCGTTTAGCAATCGGGATTCATTTATTAGCGTACAACGTATTTCATTTCTTGATCTCGTTCTATCCTTTCTCGGATGCACAATCTACAATCAGATATAGTCATCATTGTGAGCTTGCCGTTATGTTAGCGGGAACAACCATGACACCAACAAATAATAACCTACCAAACATACTGTAATACTAACGAGGTTTGGAAGTGGCACGCAATCGCTGTCTCTAGGCTGCCTGTAGTGTTTTCAAAGCGGGTCATAGTTTTAGTCAACTTTCCTACCAGACGACAAATGGTGTTAGGATAATACGAGTTTCCTCAACTGCCCGAGGATCACAGTGTTCACTTTCATGAAGCATGTAGAAGTTCACACAACTTACACGCTTCGAGACTGAAATAGTCGTAGTAAATTCCCACGATGATGGTGGTCAGTCAGCACCCAAATCTTGCCTGGATACCTAATGCGCATGATCATAAACAGTGTGCTGTCATCTTCTTCAATGTTTTTTTTTTCCATATCCTTTACAGGACATCGCTGTCAACATCATCATCTGTCAGCTGATTGTTGATTTCTTGGCAAGATTCACGCTCAGTAGTTTGCCATTGCTTTCTAAGCGATCGGCTCATGTACTCCTGTAATTTACCGACGCAGAGAGAACCGCTACTTATTCTCGCGCAACGTCACGTTACTCACGAGAGTATACGGGATTACGGAGAAAGACGTATAACACCTAGACCAGGGAGACCGGCTCTTTTTTAATACTATACCATTAAATATAACGTGGCAGACACAAAGGTTTTCAGTGTTATGTTAACTACACATAATCAGAAGTTACTGAGATATGTGGTGCTATACACGTGGGTAAATCACAGTTATGTAAATAAAGTGGCATGATAGTCTCTTTATAGCTACGGCAATTACAAAAACATACCTTAAAACATACAAAAAGTACACGAATGTTTTGTACATTGCTTTGCAAGTAGAACAGCTCTTTACATTTGCCTAAGGTTATGTACTCGAAGGCATTCGACACTAACCATGATGTTCAAACAAACCTTTAATAGATAACCTTCCTTTTCTGATAATTTGATAACCAGTGATAAACGGGACCTTATAACATAATACTTTACAACAACTTCACTAGGGCAGTATTAGATAAAAGTATTCTGTTTCACAGTCTCTGTAACTCCGGAATGCTTCTGTATTGCCACTCTGACAATTAGAACGGTAAAGAGCGTATTTATGGAAACAAGTACTTGGCATCGAATCTGTCATCGCCATAGAATATTCCTGTGTAATGTTACAATGGAAACAGTGGAATCGAGTCGTGTGTACTCGTGTCAATCGTCGGGTATGATTGTGCCGAGTACCAAAGTAATATAAGCCACGGCTGACGCTAATAGATTGCTTGTTAAATACATTTATATAATGATATAAAGATGGTTTGGTTAGGGGTGATGGGTATTGGGTTTAGGGCTGGCGAAGTTGACATGCCGCTAGCCTCGCGATCCGAAGGTCTTGGGTTCGTGTTCAGACTCTTCTTTCTTACACTTCAAGCAATTGTTTTAAGTGATGCCAGAGAGTTATCGAGGAAGCTACAGGGTTTTCTCTCTGTATGACGCTTGTCGAATAGCGACCGAGCCATACGGAATAAAGTCGGGTGCAATGAATGTTAGCCTCTTGTCTTTAAACCCTTGGGCTTGCTTGTTTGAAGTAACTGTTATCTGACGATTGTTTGCTTATTAAGTTTCAGCAACCAGGCATTAGACACACGGTGGATATTTATCAAAATGAGTAGCATTACATTAAAGGAAACATTCTCTAGTGGATATGGTCACCTACGCCAGTTGGCAACGCTCTTGATGTAATGAAGGTAATAATAGTGATAATAGATGGTGAGGATTTTAATTTTTCGTATCCTTTCAACAGGACACAGCCGTCAACACCAGCATTTTACTGCTGTTGTTGATGGCTTGGTAAGTTTACGTTCAGTAGTTTGCCATTGCTTTCTGAACGACCGGCTCCCACACCAACTCGTTAAAATCCAGCGCAACGCGGTCTCCTGCCAAATCGGTCGCAGCTGTGTTTCGAACGCGGGTAAGCAGGCTTATGAATCGCGTCCGTAAGCTCTTCGCCACTGAGACGGCTGGTAATGACTATGATGATGTATAGCCAGGAAAACTTGCTAGGATGGGGACGCATGGGTTAGATGAACAGTAGCCTGAAAATAGCTGGAGAACTGCCGCCTTGTCTGCATTCTGTATTAATACGGGGTCCACAGGTGATCGCATTTTAGAACAGCGATTTTCATTGTCAGGTCCCGGCCGGACTTAGGACCAAGTATCCCTCACCCATGGTAACGAAGTGGTTAGATGCTGGACTGTTCTACCAGTGGTTTTGGGTTCGATCCGCGTCGACGCGGTTTCAAACTTATATAATCGACCAGTGCTCCCAGCCGACTCAGCTTACAATTGTTACCAGGAAAATCTTGGGAAGTAAAGGCGATAACACTTCCAACTGAGTCCTGATCTGCCCCACCAGACCCTTCCTCACTGCAGCCATATTTTTTTCCTCCATCAACTGTAACACCTCGAATCTGATTAAACTCAAGATTATAGTCTTGCAAAATATTTTGCATTTCCACGAAAATGTCTTTTCCCGTTGTTGTTCAATGCATGTTGCAAACGGATGCCAACTCTTCCGTTATCTGAAAGTCCAAATTGACACCACGAATGAACACAAGATGTTGTGACGTACTCGAGAGATCAGTAGACTCATCCAGTGCATATATGTAGCACTATGTTCTCTCCACGTTTTCTGTTCACTTGCCGAAAAGCTGATAATTCCAAATAAATCGGCTTTCTCGGGACACGTGTCATTTGCAGCTTCCATCATATACTCTTTGATGAAGTTGCTTTCAGTAAACGGTTTTCCTCGTTCTGCCATCTTATGCACTATTTTGTAACTTGTACTAATGACAGATTCATTTTCAGACAATTTTCTCGTGACGAGATTTCTTTGGGTTTTTAAACCACGTTTTAAGGACTCATATTTCTCAGAATGTAGATATTTTATATCCTAGAAGATTGTGATCTTTCAAAACGGCAACACTTTCGCGGCATATTACGCAACTGGTTTTCTGGTATTTTGTGTCCACAAAGAAGTACTTTACTTCGCATTCTTAATTGAAAACGCGACATTCGGCGTCCACTTTTCTTTTCTTAGTATAATGAAGGATGAAGTAAATGGGATCTGAAAATGAAAAAAAGACTTTGAATTAGAAACATAATTAACATCCAAATGAAACACAAGAAAAGCAGAGGACTAGAGGTCACTGGTGAAGCTACAGCTCAACAAAGGTACATATAAAGTTTATAGGTACCTTTGTTCATAGAACATATCACATAATAGGGTTTGTAAAATATATAAACAGGGCCGGCCTAAATAAATAGCCTAGAGCAGTGTTTTTTCAAACGGGGTTCCACGAGTGGCAGCCAGGGTTCCATCGAAACAGATCGAAATCGCCTAAATGCAACATTTCTGCTCATCTGGTGTATTATATAAAGTATGACAGCTACTTGGATCATCGCACAGAGTTCCTTGAGCAACATAAATATTTGCGTAAGGATATGCTCCAGCAGAAAGGTTGAAAAACATCTGGCCTAGAGACCAACTCAATTAACACCTTGACCGGGGAATTTTTCTGAGTTAGGGATAATATTTTCGTAATAACACGAGGCTTCTATGGAATTGTTATGCTATGTTTGCTACTTTATTGCCTCTATTCACACTTGTAGTTCACTTACCTATCACTGTCAAACAAAGAAATCCTTGTTACATACCTATAACATGGATGGCAG
Source organism: Cepaea nemoralis (assembly GCA_014155875.1). Classification (NCBI taxonomy): domain Eukaryota; kingdom Metazoa; phylum Mollusca; class Gastropoda; order Stylommatophora; family Helicidae; genus Cepaea; species Cepaea nemoralis. Next base: position 55,286 of record JACEFZ010008667.1, read on the forward strand.
GCAAATATAAATAAATATGTCTGGAGCGTCGGACCTATGTTGACAGCCGGGCGCATCTGGAGTAGGGAAAGATGTGTGCTTCTGTGGTGCCATGGAAACCATGGTAACGTCAGAGCGTTGGCGGAGCTACTACGAGCCGGGGAAGGACTTGGAATGGCGCGTAATAAGCAAACACCACAATAAAACTGAAAATCTAGAAACAATAATTTAAAATTGGAAATAGTAAATTTAAAACACACTAGCAGCCAGGAGGTCTCCTCGCGTGTGAAGATCTCCTAGTATTCTAAACGTAATATTTAAATTTAAATTAGTATCTCAACGTCTCGTGCTCTTTGAGTTTTATCAAGCAAATTCGAGTACCGTCGGCAGGCCTGATGAACTGACGTCGTGGGCCGGATCCGGCCACCGTCCGTAGTTTGGTGACCCCTGCTGTACAGTAAAAATAGTAAGAAGAAGAAAACGCTGCAATAGCAGCAGCAGCAGCAGCGATAAGAGACTGGAAACCGCTGTTGTAGAGGATGTTTGATGTAAGCATTAAACATCAGTATGGTGTGTGTGTGTGTGGGGGTGGGGTGGGGGTGGGACAGGCCCATGTCTTAAGCAATAGACGTTAAAACACTTTCAAAACACCGTTGTATTCATACAGCAGATGTCGAGGAAGTGTTTAAACGATTGTTTTTAATTTGAGCTCACACAATCGAGCATAAGAACTTAACTTCTTTTGTATGCGATAGAGCGTAAGAATATGTCTAAAGAAACCTCGTTTCCAGAAAATAGACGCTAAAATTCTTCCGTGTAACACAATCTTCGTGTCCAGAACATAGCTGCTAAAACTCTGCCATGTCAACACAATCGTCGTGTTCAGAAACTGGACGCCTAATCTCTTCCCAGTAACAAAAACGTTACGTCAAGACGGTATGCACAAAATGTCCTCCTAGCAACACAACCTTCATGCCCAGACAATAGATGCTGAGAATCTTTTCAATAACATAAACTACATGTCCAGACAATAGAAGCTGTGAATTTGTGTAATAACATAAACTACATGTCCAGACAATAGAAGCTGTGAATTTGTGTAATAACATAAACTACATTCCCAGACAATAGAAGCTATGAATCTGTGTAATAACATAAACTACATGCCCAGACAATAAATAGAAGCTGTGAATCTGTGTAATAACATAAACTACATGCCCAGACAATAGATGCTGTGAACCTGTGTAATAACATAAACTACATGCCCAGAAAATAGATGCTGTGAATCTGTGTAATAACATAAACTACATGCCCAGACAATAGAAGCTGTGAATCTGTGTAATAACATAAACTACATGCCCAGACAATAGAAGCTGTGAATCTGTGTAATAACATAAACTAAATGCCCAGACAATAAATAGAAGCTGTGAATCTGTGTAATAACATAAACTACATGCCCAGACAATAGATGCTGAGAATCTTTGCAATAACATAAACTACATGCCCAGACAATAGAAGCTGTGAATCTGTGTAATAACATAAACTACATTCCCATACAATAGAAGCTGTGAATCTGTGTGAGACAGTATGCTTTCATTGTCTCTAGGCGCCTGAGTTTACTGGAAAGCATTAACTGGGATATTTTTGGTTCGACAAAGAGTTCACCGACCAGTAAGTTCAAAATTAGTAGTGAGTGGCCGGGCGATGACTCTAGTGCAGCCCGCTGACCGACAGCTTACCTCTCGTTGTTAGTAGAATAAGAAATTCAGGAAACATGAAGCCGAACTTAGCATAGGAGCTGTCAAATGAGCAAGAAATACAACGGATTAGACTAGATATATGGGAACGGATACGCCCAATGAACCAAACCAGGCGAAGGCAGAAAGGGTAAGGTCTTCGACCGCAAGCTATAACCTAGTAGTGTCAAGGGATCTAGAATAAAGCGGATTAAGTAGAATTAATTATGTGGTACAGCTAAAAGATCTGATTGGGTAGCCCTTCGCGGCAAGGAGGAGCTATGTCACGTGATGCCAGAAAGAACCGCCAAATTAAGCGGTATATATATACGCGGGACAGAGAAGCATTTGAGGAGATAAGCAAGTTCTAGACAGCCGAGTGCAGATACTCGAAAGGCTGTTGGGACCAATAAGACTGTGGCAACTCTGGTCGGGCAGATAAATCCGAGGACCAGAGAAAGCACGGACTTAAGTGTTGGAAAAAGAACCGCCCTAAAGAAACTATTGATTGCTATTGTCAATTGCAATCATTAAGGAAAGTCATACAAGACTAGAGTGGGCTAAGAGGACACACGTTTGATGGGATCATCCAGAGGACTGCGTCGAACAAAGTTGGAAGGAGCCTGACTTTATTGGAAAGTGGCGAAATCATTCTGACACGGGCGGTGATCAGACAAGAGCACCCGTAGGCAGGCGAGCAATTATCCACGGGACAGGACTCCTACGTTGTCGCTTGATCGATTGCCTGGGTAAACTAGTGGGCGGTCATTTGACGGTGGAAGTTGGTTGTGTGCATCTTTAGTAGATTTATATACTTTCTTGTCAGACTTGCATACTTTATTATTATATTTCCCTGATTGATATGTGACTAGTTATTGGTTTAATTGCGTGCAATTCCTTAGTTTGATGGTATTATCTTGATGCTAGCTACCTGACTGCATTCTTCCATAATTGTTTGAATTGTTTTCACACGATACTTTGTATACTTTGTAATTTCTTTTAAGAAGCAAATAAATTTGATTCAGTGTTAGCTTATTCTTCTTAGTGCCTGTACTGTGCTTGTCGGTTAGGATAGTGTTGTATTCGTGACCTGCGTACCTGTATACTTGTGAGGTTGGTAGATAAAACCAAGGGTAATCACAAATCAGTGGTTATCTCTACAACCGGAAGACGGACAATCTTTATCTTTCAATTCCTTATTCTCTCCTCCACTTCTCTCTCTCTCTCATCTCTCATCTTCGTGCTATCACAAAATTGGCGCTGCGGAACAGGATTCTTCCAAAGTAGCTTTTGTCTGCCTGCCTCAAAGTTAGGGTTGGAGACAGACTCACATACAAGTTGTTCTATTTAGTTGGTAGTTTATTGTTGTTAGTTTGGCAGTTGTAAGTGCTTTGTTCTATTAGGTCTACTAATCTTACAGTTATTCAGTAGGCTGTCAAAACTGTCAGTAGGAGTTTCTAGTAAGTCTACTCGGTTAGGGATTCTTGGTTTAAGCACACCCGGCAAACCCACTACACCGCAAGAGAAAAAATAAACCCAGAAGAAGCCGAAGCAGCAGAGTCAGTCCTGTCCGGAAGCGAGTCTAGTAAGTTTTTTCTAAAAGATCTCAACGACGATTACAAACATGACTACCAGAAATACACGCTCTGCAGCATTAGTCGAAAGCAGCGAAGGGGCGTCGGCCTCTGTGCAGGGCAATGTTGATTCTCACCCCACAGCATCGCCATGTGAACAAGTGAGATATGTAATAATGCCCACTCGAAAGAACATCAATACTTTCGGGGGCCCACACGGCCCCACTGTTAATGAGTATCTACGAGAAATCCGTTCAGCGTTCAGAGCGGGCATGATGGGGACAGCTGACAAAGTTGACCTTATCATCGACACCATTTCACCGCACGTACACAGAGAGTTAAAGCTGCACACCTCTGAGAAGGACCCCGAAAAGATGTTGGAGGTATTAGCGACCATCTACGGCGACAAACGAACCCTCCAAGAACTAACGGCGACATTTTTCTCCACCAGACAAGGTAGCCGGGAGTCGATCGTCGACTTCTCACATAAATTGCACCGGGAATTCGAGGAGGTGGTCTGCGCACAAGAGAGACAGAACGTCTCACCTTTTCACGAGTCAATGCTCAGAGACCAGTTTGTCGCGCAGTTGAGAGACGATTTACCTCGGCAGATGATAAAAGAAAGGCTCATTGACGAGCCTTCCATGTCGTTTCTAGCTGCTCGTGATTGTGCAGTGCGATGGGCCAGCGCTAAACACACTCCGCAGACTGAGGTGTACAACGTTGAAGCCACGGTTGTGAATCGTAACAACGACCACAGACAGCAGAGCACTGGGCATGGCCGAAACAACGAACAGAAGGGCATTCCAGCAGAAAATGACAGTAGGGGGTCACATGAACAGTCGGGCGAGGTAGATGAACTTAAGCGGGAGATGGCGCAGTTAAAAATGCAATTGTCGCATCTTGTGAACGGCCGGGGACAGCCCCAGCCAAGGTCCCAGAGACAGCAAAAACAGATTCGTTGTGATCTTTGTGGCCGGGTAGGACATATTGCCAGATTTTGTAGGGCACATTTAAACTAGAATCCCGTACAGCTACGAGTCAGGCCGCGGCGGGAAGGTTCAAGGACTCACCAATAAAAATGCTAGGCGAACGCCCAGAGACAATGATAAGCATTGACGGTAGAAATGTAAGATGTGTTCTGGACACTGGCTCACAAGTTTCCACGATTTCAGAGGAGTGTTTCAATAGACTTTTCAGACATTATAGGTTAGATGTAGATAAGTACATTAGGTTAACATCAGCAAACGGCGTTTCAATACCATATTTAGGGTACATCAGTACCAGTTTACAAATAGGGACTGATAGTGTTGATAGATGTGGAATTTTTGTTTTAAAAGATGTCAGGGGCACCGAAAACAAAACGCCCTGTATATTAGGGATGAATGTACTCGCAGAGTTGCCAAATGTTAGCAGGTTTTTTCAGTTCAACAGGCCAGCAGACAACAATGCAAGTGTTGACCTAGATCGGAAGAAAGTGTGGGTGACAGGAGAGGCCAGGACTCACATACCTGCCCGCTCGCTGGCTGTCCTGCTAGTTAGGGGTCGCGCGGGGTTAACAGACAGAACGGTCGTGTTCGAACCAGGCAGAGATCTTGACCACAAGGGTTTAATTCTGCCTTACTGCTTTACTAGGTTAGAGGGGGGAGTGTGCCAAATACAGATAGTTAACATGGGTGACGAAGATGTGTTTTTAGCGAGAGGTACTCAGGTGGGGGAGATATCTGATGCCACGATTGACCTGACTAGGCATTTTAGAGTGGTAGGAACGCAACAAATAGAGTTGTCTGCTAAACCAGACAGTGGGGAGCAGAGACCAGACAAGCCCCTTTTTGACTTGACTGAATTTGAGGGAAGCGATGAGGAAAGGATGCAACTTGAGGGACTGTTAGCAAAATACGACTGCCTATTCGCGAAAGATGACACCGACATTGGGTTTACTGACAGGGTAACCCATAACATACTTTTGACGGATGAAGTCCCCATAAAACAGCCGTACAGGAGGGTTCCTCCTGCCCTGTATCAAGAAGTGAAAGATCATTTACATCGATTGTTAGATAAGCAGATTATAAAGGAGAGCTGTAGTCCTTGGGCGTCTCCGATAGTCCTGGTCCGAAAAAAGGATGGCAAATTGAGAATGTGCGTCGACTACAGGGCCCTGAACATAAAAACTAAAAAGGACGCATATCCACTTCCAAGGGTAGATGACTATTTAGATGCGTTAGGGGGCGCGAAATTTTTTTCTTCTCTTGATTTAGCTAGCGGTTATTACCAGGTGGCGATGAATCCAGCAGACCAGGAAAAGACAGCGTTCACTACACCCTTTGGGTTATATGAATATTCACGACTTCCAATGGGACTGGCAAATTCAGCTAGTACATTCCAACGTCTAATGCAGTCGTCGCTTCATGATTATATGTTTAAGTTACTTTTAGTTTACCTAGATGACATTCTTGTGTACTCCAGAGATTTTAGTGAACATTTAGTAAAACTAGAGGCCATATTTGATAGGATACAGGTGTTGGGATTGAAACTAAACCCAGCTAAATGCAATTTCTGCAAGAAAAAGGTGCAATTCCTAGGCCATACTGTGTCTGCAGAAGGCATAGGAGCGTTAGAAGATAAGGTGCTGGCGATCCAAAAAGCTCCCATACCTAGAACGCAGACTGAGTTACGTTCATTTCTAGGCTTGGCCAGTTACTATCGCCGGTTTGTACCCAAATTTGCCACACTAGCTAGGCCACTCCATGAATTAGTAGCTCAGCTAAACCAGCAGCACACAGATCCGAGAAAAAGGAAGAAGAGTCCCATCGGGCAGCTATGGTCTACAGAATGCGATGAGGCCTTTAACAAACTTAAAGAAGCCCTAACGTCGACATCATTACTAGGCTTCCCAGACTTCACCCTTCCCTATATTTTAGAGTGTGACGCCTCATACACTGGTCTGGGTGTTGTTTTGTCCCAAATCCAGAATGGTACAAAGAGAGTGTTAGCGTATGCTAGTCGTACTCTCCGCCCGTCGGAGAGGAATGCAAAAAGTAGTTCCAAGTTAGAACTTTTGTGTTTAAAATGGGCATTAACGGAAAAATTCCGTGGCCTCCTTTTAGGTGGACATACTGAGATTTACACTGACAATATGAATTTAACTATGTGGCATAAAGCGAAACTGGGTGCCATTGAGCAAAGGTGGATTGCCCAAATGTCTATGTTCGATTATGTGATAAAACACAGGCCTGGGCGGACTAACGGTAACGCTGATTACTTGTCTCGATTCCCGCTGGAAGAACCGGGGGGAGACGACGAAGAAGAGGGCGACATCGCCATTTGCAGTGTTGCAGCGACATGCATTCCGCCAGCCCTAGGGACTAGCTGGTACTGTCGGTAGCATTCCGATGGCAGATTTTAATGTAGAAAATGCTGATGTGTTCTTAGAATGTCTTGATGTAAATAATGTTGATGAATGTTCAAAATTATGCCTTGATGTAAATATGATTGGTGGGGTTGGTGTGGTGGAAGCTGCTGCTAGGACAGCGGAAGTTTTTAATGTCCTTCCCACACATACCTTGCCGTCTTACTCAACGGAGGATATGGTGAGATTGCAGCAAAATGATGTAAATATTAATGCAGTATTTGATGTTGTATCGCGTAAACTTGTGTTGTCAAATGAATCTATGAAAAGGTTGCCCCATCAGACGAAGAAGTGGATGAGGCAGCGTAAGAAGTTATGTGTATTGGATGGGTTGCTGTATAGGAAAATCAAGGGGACAGGTAGGACAGAGTTGCTGCAATTAGTGATACCGGAGATACTGCGGTTAAGGATACTGGAGTCAGTTCATAGCGTAGGGCATCAGGGGAGAGATAGGATGATAAATATTTTGAAGAGCAGGTGTTTCTGGGTAGGGATTACTGCAGATGTAGATAAGTTCTGTAGAAGTTGCCATAGGTGCAATGTAGCGAAGCCACCGCCGGTCAAGATTAAGGGACCGGCAGGTAGTTTGTTAGCTTCGAGACCGTTTGAAGTAGTAGCGATGGACTTTACGCTACTGGAGAGGGACTCAAGGGGATTTGAGAATGTGTTGGTCATCACAGATGTCTTCTCTAAATTTACTATTGCTGTCCCAACCAGAGACCAAAAAGCAGCAACTGTGGCGAAGGTTTTAGTAGAGAAGTGGTTTTTATATATGGGTGTGCCAAGGAGACTGCACTCTGACCAAGGTAGGAACTTCGAATCCTCGGTGATTGCTGAGTTATGCAAGACATATGGCATAGAAAAGAGTCGCACCACTCCGTACAACCCTCGCTGCAATGGCCAAGTGGAGCGATTTAACAAAACTATGCATGATTTACTCAGACCCCTCGAGGCCAAGGAGAAGAGGAGATGGTCTGATCACTTAGCCGAAGTGGTGCAGGTGTATAACTCGACGCCTCACGCCTCGACAGGATTTTCACCTCACTACCTAATTTTCGGACAAGAGCCTCGGCTGCCAGTGGACTTCATTTTAAATACAGGCACCAAAGACAGGGACACCAATGCAAGTGAGTATTTGGAAGGGCATCTTTCACGTTTGCGTGACGCGCACGTCCGGGCTAGTGAACAGCTGAAGAAGCATGCCGCCATTAGGAAAGATAGGAGTGACAAAATGGCAAACTCTATTCCATTGCAAGTTGGCGAACTTGTCAGAAAAAGAATCCACTATAAGGAGAGGGCGAAAATACAAGACATGTGGTCGGAAGACATGTACATAGTTGCTAGGGCACCCACCATGTCGGGAGGACCATATGCGATCAAAAAGGTTGGAGGAGATGGATCGCTAATTAGGATAGCCGGCCACGAAATGCGGCGTTGCGAGGACGGAGCAGAAGAAGAGGACATAGGGACGACGTTGGGACTACCAGCACAACCGGATGTCCCAGCGGCTGTCGAAGTTTACCAAGACAGTTCCAGGCAAACCAGAATGGTACGCGTTCGAGTCCTGGGGATCTGAGTAGACGGAGGTCTGAGAGGATCGGACGTCGTAAAAGGGAGTGATAGAACTTCGACGTGTGGGTAGGAGATGTTTTAATAGTTAGCAAGGTATGACGTGGTTGCTTCATGTGGAATGTAGTTCGAATTGTCTCTGCGGCTGTCTAAAAAACGAAGTGTTCCCCATGAATAGGGGGCTTACTTGTTATAATGTTTTTCAGGCGCTAGCATGGTTGTGTACCTTGATTTTTTTTCTACAGTGGGAAGTAGCGCTGTAAGGAGTTGATGTTGCTGATATTAGTTTTCATTTTTGATGTTCCTATGTGCAACCATTGATTAATGATTTTGTTGTCTGGGGAAATCCCCTGCGTGAAAGGGATTGGACTGTTTTATTGATGATATTATTTGATTACTATGTTGTTACGAGGCACGCCAGAAGACGAACAAGATTTAACTGCCTTATGCACTGGGAGAGCAGGGGAGGCAACCAGTATTTTTTATTATTATTATTATTTGGGGTGGAAGTTCCAAAAAGAGTTTTCCCCTTAGGCATCCAATATTGTTTATGAGGAATGTCAGATGCGGAGCCAGGGCTTCGATCTCAAGGAGGAATGACGCTATATTGATGGTGGGACCCATCAACTTTTGGTAGGTGGGTATGAGACAGTATGCTTTCATTGTCTCTAGGCGCCTGAGTTTACTGGAAAGCATTAACTGGGATATTTTTGGTTCGACAAAGAGTTCACCGACCAGTAAGTTCAAAATTAGTAGTGAGTGGCCGGGCGATGACTCTAGTGCAGCCCGCTGACCGACAGCTTACCTCTCGTTGTTAGTAGAATAAGAAATTCAGGAAACATGAAGCCGAACTTAGCATAGGAGCTGTCAAATGAGCAAGAAATACAACGGATTAGACTAGATATATGGGAACGGACACGCCCAATGAACCAAACCAGGCGAAGGCAGAAAGGGTAAGGTCTTCGACCGCAAGCTATAACCTAGTAGTGTCAAGGGATCTAGAATAAAGCGGATTAAGTAGAATTAATTATGTGGTACAGCTAAAAGATCTGATTGGGTAGCCCTTCGCGGCAAGGAGGAGCTATGTCACGTGATGCCAGAAAGAACCGCCAAATTAAGCGGTATATATATACGCGGGACAGAGAAGCATTTGAGGAGATAAGCCAGTTCTAGACAGCCGAGTGCAGATACTCGAAAGGCTGTTGAGACCAATAAGACTGTGGCAACTCTGGTCGGGCAGATAAATCCGAGGACCAGAGAAAGCACGGACTTAAGTGTTGGAAAAAGAACCGCCCTAAAGAAACTATTGATTGCTATTGTCAATTGCAATCATTAAGGAAAGTCATACAAGACTAGAGTGGGCTAAGAGGACACACGTTTGATGGGATCATCCAGAGGACTGCGTCGAACAAAGTTGGAAGGAGCCTGACTTTATTGGAAAGTGGCGAAATCATTCTGACACGGGCGGTGATCAGACAAGAGCACCCGTAGGCAGGCGAGCAATTATCCACGGGACAGGACTCCTACGTTGTCGCTTGATCGATTGCCTGGGTAAACTAGTGGGCGGTCATTTGACGGTGGAAGTTGGTTGTGTGCATCTTTAGTAGATTTATATACTTTCTTGTCAGATTTGCGTACTTTATTATTATATTTCCCTGATTGATATGTGACTAGTTATTGGTTTAATTGCGTGCAATTCCTTAGTTTGATGGTATTATCTTGATGCTAGCTACCTGACTGCATTCTTCCATAATTGTTTGAATTGTTTTCACACGATACTTTGTATACTTTGTAACTTCTTTTAAGAAGCAAATAAACTTGATTCAGTGTTAGCTTATTCTTCTTAGTGCCTGTACTGTGCTTGTCGGTTAGGGTAGTGTTGTATTCGTGACCTGCGTACCTGTATACTTGTGAGGTTGGTAGATAAAACCAAGGGTAATCACAAATCAGTGGTTATCTCTACAACCGGAAGACGGACAATCTTTATCTTTCAATTCCTTATTCTCTCCTCCCCTTCTCTCTCTCTCATCTCTCATCTTCGTGCTATCACATGTGTAATAACATAAACTAAATGCCCAGACAATAGATGCTGTGAATCTGTGTAATAACATAAACTACATGCCCAGACAATAGAAGCTGTGAATCTGTGTAATAACATAAACTACATTCCCAGATAATAGAAGCTGTGAATCTGTGTAATAACATAAACTAAATGCCCAGACAATAGAAGCTGTGAATCTGTGTAATAACATAAACTACATGCCCAGACAATAGAAGCTGTGAATCTGTGTAATAACATAAAGTAAATGCCCAGACAATAGAAGCTGTGAATCTGTGTAATAACATAAACTACATGCCCAGACAATAGAAGCTGTGAATCTGTGTAATAACATAAACTAAATGCCCAGACAATAGATGCTGGGAATCTTTACAATAACATAAACTACATGCCCAGACAATAAAAGCAGAGATTCTTTGCAATAACATAAACATGATGGCCAAACAAAAAGAAGCTGAGAGTCTTTGCAATAACATAACCTCCATGTACAGACAATATTAGCTGCGCAAAAGCATAAACCTCATGCCCAAACAATAGGCTCTCAGAATATTTCCAACAAAACAGTCGTTGTGTCTGGAAAGCAAAGACTAGGAATGCGTAAAAACATTGCGTTTCCAAACACCATAGTCTAAGTCTCTTTTGAACAAAATGAAAATAATCATCATACTCATGTTTGAAAGGAAAACAATACCCACCCACAACGCCAACTTCACTGTCTTCATAAAGCAGATCATACTGAGATTCTTCGCATATTTTTTCAGATTAATTTTACTAATCCCACGGCTAAAAACAGGGGCGACATTTCAAGACGTATTTTGTTGCAACTTGGAAAAAATCTCAGCTTTAGAGGATCAATGATAACTGTTCGATGGTTTAAATGTAAATGTTACCAGGATAGAGGCAACATAACGGTTTCACCAAGTCATGTCTAGGCAAAGATCTATAAAGTGAGTGTCAACGACTGACGATTATAATCCGTTGTATGTCTGCTGCTCTCTGCGCGCTAGCAAATAACGCGTCTTATATTTATAAACATATATATTTCCCAGATAATCGGTTTGATTTATCGCAATGGTTGTAACTGCAGAAGCTATTTACTCCCCCCCCCCCCCACCCTCTCCTCCACCCTCGCCACCCACCCCCTCCCCAGACGTGGAGAAATTCGATATGTTGTTGGGAAATATCAACATAGCAAGACAACATAAAGAGGTATTGTGGGCAGTCGGCTAAATGATTGATAAAGCATATGAAATATGTTTCAGACCAACGTGCGGCTCCATCGTATTGTCCTAAGAAGAGGAACAATTTGCAATATCAGTATGGCATATACAGAATATAAGATAAAAGGTAAAGTGATGGGCCCCTTTACACGCTAAGTAGCTATTGGGCATATGGTGGAGAAAGTGGGGGAACAGATTGAGAACACGTATGTTGAAAGGATGAGATTGCGGGGTTTTAGCAGGGGTTCTGGTAGAATCTCAAAACTGAGATGGAAGAACAGGAGAACTTTCAAGCAGATATCCGCAGAAACGATTAGCAATATGACTCTTCGCTGGCTGTTGAACGAGGGGACGGAGCACGTATGGGAATGTCGTGAGTACAATAATGTCGGTTCTTAGTTCAGCTCAACTCATCTCTCTCTCTTCAAGGCACTCAGAAAAGCCTCTTGATCTCTTAGTGTATAGTCCATAGCCATGTTAAACATACACACAGAAAGAAGCCCCTTAGCTGGAGCAGGCTATGGATATGTGAAGTATTAGGAATATCATATTATGAAGGCCTGAAAACAGATGGCCAGTCTTTCTTTCCCGTAGAGAGCGACGAGTGGCGACATAGAACCATTGTCCCATTCAGTCATTCATTCATTCAGTAGCATGTCCTTTGTAGAACCTCGCTTCCATAACAACCTTCCGGAAAACCTCTCGATCATAAGCAAGATGTCCCGCGTCCGATACACCCATCTGGAGATCATCGACCACATCCCTGCACCCATCTTCTCCTTGGTCTTCCTCTTCCTCTCTTCTCAGGCATATAAATGTTTTTTTTTTTTTTTTTGCATATCCTTTACAGGACATCGCTGTCAACAGCTACATCTTTCAGCTGTCTGTTGGTTTCTTGGCAAGATTACGCTCAGTAGTTTGCCATTGCTTTCTGTCGGCCGGCTCAGTTATCCCGCAAGTCACCAGCGGGGGATGAACCGCTCCCAGCTCTCGCGCGCTTACGAGACTCTGCGTGATAAACGGGATTACGGAGAAAGTGTTGTAACCCCTCGGCCAGAGAGACCGGCTCTCAGGCATATACCCCTTCATTATTGCTCTCTCCAAACCTTCGTGACGTCCCAAGCGACCAAAATGCTTCAACTTTCTTTGTTCCCTTGTCTGTAATAGCCAACCTTCTTCAATACTCAGCTCTTGAAGTACCATTGTCCCACCGCTCTAAATAGTCATGTTTTTGGTACATTTATTAGTCGCTTGCTCTGAGTAGATTCACTGCTCGCTTGTTCTATGTAGTGTCATGGGACGATTGTTCTATGAAGTGTCATGGGGCGCTTATTGTATGTAGTCTGGTAGGACGATTGTTCTATGACGTGTCATGGGGCGCTTATTTTATGTAGTCTGGTAGGACGATTGTTCTATGACGTGTCATTGGGCGCTTATTGTATGTAGTCTGGTAGGACGATTGTTCTATGAAGTGTCAAGGGCCGCTTATATTATGTAGTTTCATTGTACGACTGTTCCATGTAGTCTCATATGGCGCTTATGCATGTGTAGGTTATCATGTGCAGTTTATTTTATGTAGATTCATAGGACGGTTGTTCTATGCAGTGCCATGGGCCGAGTATCGAATGTTGTAATTTCATGGGACGATATTTCTAAGTATTTTCCTAGGGCGTTTATGTATGTCTGAAAGATAATATATATACAGACCTACAAGCACTTGGAATCAACGACTGGCAAGAGAAGGTCAACCAGAGAGACGAATGGAGACGGCTTGTATCTGCAGCAAAGAAGCTCAATGGCTCGGAACGCTGAAGAAGTAGAAGTTTACGTATGTCTATGGTATCAGGAGACACGTATTTTATGTATTGGGACGATTGTGTTTCGTGACGAATTGAGTTCTGTTGAGTCAAGAACCGACATAAAAACACTCGGCATAGTCCCGTACGTGCTCTGTTCCTATCTACAACAACCAGCAAAGTCACCCTACATGTTACATAATCTGCCTGTACCGACCCGCGCAATATACATTCCTTTTAGGCAAACTATAGTTCAGGCATTGCTGGGCTTACATAAAAAAGTGTATCAGCGCCATAATCTGGATAATATGCTTAAATGCATCAGACTCATTTTGAATTGAAGGGAAGAATTTGAAAACCTGTACAATTCAAGTAGAAATACATCTCAGTAAGTAGGAAATAGACTGTTAGCGTGAGTGAGCTTATGTGAGTGTTGCTACATGCGAGATGTTCAGCGTATATGTGAATGTGTATATTGTGGTTGTGTGTGTATCAATTACTATAAGCGTTTACCTCAATTCATCTATGCACCTGTGCATGTGTTATTTATTATAAGCGTTTATCTTAGTGTGAATTTGAATGTGTATATAGTGTTTATGTGTGTGTGTGTGTGTTACTACAAGCGTCTGTCTCAGTATAAGCACGAATGTGTGTACATATGTATGCATGGGTGTGTGTGTGTGTGTGTGTGTGTGTGTGTATTACTACGACAGTTTGCCTCAGTTTAAGTATGTATGTGGATGCGTGTATTCAGTGTGTGGTTGTGCCCGCGCGCGTGTGTGTGTGTGGGGAAGCATATGTCTTATTGATAACTGAAACTATTGGTGTTGGAACTCTTCGCTGGCTGCTGAGGATGGGGACGGAGCGCTTATGGGAATGTCCAGAATGCTGTAATGTCGGTTCCTAAATCAATCAATCAAACCTATTGATGGACAACTTTCTGGTGAGTGATTATAGGTGACCTGAACTTTATTTACAGTAAGTACAGCCTTACATATACCCTCCTACTCATCTGCACACTGGATGCAGCGATAGCTACACATACCTGCCATCGACTGCTAACGTGATGGAGAGCGTCACCTTTGAAAATAATTTCTAGATGTATAATAATTTCCACAACGCTTCGGCAGTCGAAGAAAGATTGATTTCATGAAATGCGTAAGGTGGTTAGCAACTCTGTGAAAATGTTGTTCAAAAATCTACCTTTTCCGGCATGGATGATCCTGGTAATCTGTGTTAGAAAAAGCGTATGTGACTATGGATCTATATCGCCATCATCTTCATTATCGCAATCAACAGATGCTAAAACCACTACATACGAATCATTAGCATTGCGACGTCACCGGGAAAATAAAATCCGAATTGGCGTTATTCTTCCATTTTCCGGCGATTATCAATACCGCATACAGCTCACTCGCCCAGCCGTGGAGCATGCCCGGGATTACATCTTCAAAAAGACAAATCTTCTACGTAATTACACCATTGAATTCGATTATCGAGACTCGAAATGTTCAGAGATCTACGGCCCTTTGGAAGCCATGGATATGTATTTTAAAAAGTCCGCGGAACTGTTCTTGGGTCCTGCTTGCGACTACGCGGTTGCAGTTATCGCCAGATTTACCAGAACATGGGGCATCCCCATCATCACTGCAGGAGCACAAGCTGCAGCATTTAGTAACAGAACCACCTACGGGCTACTCACACGGGTTCTGGGTAGTTATAATAAGTTAGCGGAGTTCTGTTTGACCGTTCTGACCCATTTTGGGTACAAGAATATCGGGATGCTTCTCCATGCCAACAAAAATGATACCGATGAGGGAAAGTCGGAGTGTTGGTTTAGAATGGAGCCGATCTATATGCTGATACAGAAAGTGATAGACCCCAAGTTTGATAATAAGCGTGTCGAGGAGTTCACAGATAGTAGCAATAGCACAGCAGACTTCGAAGCAAAACTCAAGCATTTATCAACGAAATGCAGAGGTGAGCAATTTTGTTATGTAATGTTCTCATTGTTTCGGTGATTGGAAGCTCACTATACATTGTGTACCATAATAATACCAAATGGTGTTGGGATAATGGAGTTCTCCTCACCTCCCTGAGGATCACGGTGTTCACTGTGATGAAGCATGTAGATGATCAGACATCTTACACTCTTCGAGACTGAAATAGTGGCAGTAAATTCCCACGATGTCTGTGGTCAGTAAGCACCCAAGCCTTGCACTCATGCTCTGATACCTTATGCGCATGATACATAAGAGTATGATGTATTTTTCTTCAATGACATGCTATAGAAAGTTTGCACGTGGCAGACTCAAAGGTTTCCACTGTTATGTTCACTCTACATAATCAGAAATTACTGAGATATACAGAGGCGCCTGCTATGCACGCCTGTGAACCACAATTAAATAAACAAAGTGACTTGATAGTTTCTTTATATAAAGCGAGTTAGGTTGAGTTGAGTGGTGCTAAGAACCGACATAATTGCACTCATGACATTTCCATATGCGCTCCTTCCCCTCATTCAACAACCAACGAAGAGTCATGCTACTATAATTCCCAACGTTATATGATTGAAAGTTGTTCTGGTCTTCACTCTCAACTTTGAAATTCTTCCAGAACCCTTGCCGAATCCCTGCAGTATCATTATTTCCACATGGGGGTTCTCAATCTGTTCCCCCGCCTTCTCCACCTGATCATAGAGGAGCTCGATTACCTCTCCCTTGTCCATAGGCAATCTACCATCAAGAGGCGCATTCCTTGCCAGCTTGTCGGCCTGTTCTTTCCCCCCGCACCCCCGCACGGCCAGGGCAAAAACTCCGTACCATTCCCACAATCTGTGCTTCTAAAGCGAGTATAGCCATTCCACCCGAAACATTCCTTTCTCCATCTTACTAAGCATACACATTGAGTCCATAATAAATGTAATGTGTGTTGCGGAGGTCTCCTCAAACCAACGGCATGCCGCTGTTACTGCTTCCACCTCCATTCTCATGCTAGAGGTCGTAGTCGCATATGCCAGATTCTCCATTTTTAAACATCGTCCATTAGCCTTCGCGATGAAACCCCAAAACTACACCTGTTTCTCAAAACTGTCCCATCAGTCTAGATCACTATGTCACCTTGATGTGTGTTACTCTGGATTAGTTGTCGCACCTCAAACTTTGTGCGGGCCTTTTCCCATTCTCTGCACTCACGACCCAGTGTTACAATTTATTGTGCCAGTCAGTCATGTCTTCCTAGTACTTTAACCCACTCTTTTTCACGATTGATAGTCTCCAGATCACACACCTGGCGTATATATACTTCTGCCTATGCCATCCATTACCTGCTTCGTCTCAGTCTATGACCCTTGACCATATCCATAGTTTCAGGTTGGGGGTGATCCCTATTTGCAGCAACTCATAGGTGCCATAGGGATATAGATGCTGAGAATTTGTTCAGTAACATACACGTTATGCTCAGAAAATAGAAGCTAGGCATCTTTTTAATAACATAAACTTCGTGCCTAGACAATAGAAGCTGTGCATCTTTGCGATAACATAAACTTTGTCCCAGACAATAGAAGCGGATAATCTTTGCAATAACATAAACTTCGTGCCTAGACAATAGAAGCTGAGCATCTTTGCAATAACATAAACTTCGTGCCTAGACAATAGAAGCGGATAATCCTTGCAATAACATAAACTTCGTGCCCACACAATAGAAGTGGATAATCTTCGCAATAACATAAACTTCGTCTCAGACAATAGACACTAAGAATCTTTCCAATAACAAAGGCGTCGTGTCTAAAATGCACAGCCTAGGAATGCGTAAACACACTGTGTTTCCAAACACCATAGTCTAAGCTTCTTTTGAAAGAAAAATGTAAATTATCTTCATGCTCATAACTTAAAGGAAAACAATGCCTACATAGTGATTGTTAACACAAAGATAACTTCGCTGTCTGTATCAAGAAGATAATACGGCGATTTTACGCAGATTTTTAAGATTAACTTTACTAATCCCACGGCTAAAAACAGGGGTATAAAGTGGGGCGAACATTTCAAGACTTATCTTGTTGCAACTTCAAAAACATCTTCAGCTTTAGAGGATCAATGATAACTGTTCGATAGGTTTAAATGTAGATGTTACCAGGATAGAAGCAACATAACAGGTTTCCCCAACCACGTTGGGCAAAGATCTATAAAGCGAGTGTCAACGGCTGACGATTATAATCCGTTGTATGTCTGCTGCCCTCCGTGCTGCTAGCAAACAACGTGTCTTATATTTAAAACCATATATATTTCCCAGATAATCGGTTTGATTTATTGCAATGGTTGTAACTGTGGTGGCTATTTTCCCCCAGACGTGGAGAAATTCGATATGTTGTTGGGAAATATCAACATAGCAAGACAACATAAAGAAGTATTGTGGGCAGTCAGTGAAATGATTGATAATAACACATGAAACATGTTTCCGAGCAACGCGCGGCTCCTTCGTGTTGTCCTATGAAGAGGCACAGTTTTCAAGATCAGTATGGCATATACAGAATATAGGATAAAAGGTGAAGTGATAGGGCCCCTGTACATGCAGTGAGGATTTGGGTACATGGTGCAGAACTCACATTGTTATAGAGGAATCGGCACTCGATGGATCATGCAGTGAGTGTCACGCCAGTCATCTTTAATTACCATAGCATTTCCTGGTAATTTTTCGACATAACCTTAAAAGGCGCATAGCCACTACGGGAGTCGATGTAATACTAAGTGGCTAACAAGATTCCCAGCCTGCCCTGTGGTCAAGAGTTCGAGTTCCAGTCAAGGCGGTGTTGCACAAATGTACCTAGTCTCCCATACCTAAAATGTGTACCACAAACGTCATGGGAAGTAAAGACGGCCATATTTATTTTCCCCACATCACCATCGCGTGCTAATTGGTCTATATAACTATGAGGTTAGCACCATATACCCAATACGTATCAAGGAGTCTAGAATGATCCTTTACTGTAGTTTACTTACTTGACGACCACGTCTACATCGCTAGCCCTGGTTAATTAACAAAATAGATTCTGCCTTCATGGGGATTCGAACGCGTGACCACTGGGCAAGACACGCCTGCTAACCACTGCACAGCAAGACTCTCTAATAATATATATGATGATCGGCCCATATTTCATTGAGCCAAACAGTTCTACTTTAGGTATTTGGTCAAAATCACCGATTTATTCATCTTCAAGAAATATGTCTGCTGCACTTCACGGCTCTCTAAAAATATGGTGATCGGTCCATATTTCATTGAGCCATATAGCTCTCGTTTAGGTATTTGGTCAGTATCACACCGAATCATTCATCTTCAAGAAACATGTCTGCTGCAATACGCGGCTCTCTAAGATTATGATGATCGGCCCATATTTCATTGAACCATATAGCTCTCGTTTAGGTATTTGGTCAGTATCACACCGAATCATTCATCTTTAAGAAACATGTATGCTGCCCGTTATACGTATACAGTTGGCTCGAACAATTACTCCCTGGGCCAAAACCTCGAATGGTGGATTGAACCCAGGGCCCCGCGACCCACCGGTAGTGGATCTGTATCAACCACGACATCCATGAGTTGTGTTGATATGTGGTGCAGAAACCATTGCTAAGAATTGTTCAAATACATTTTGTGACCACGAAAACAAATATTGCTTTACTCCTACATCCCAAAGGCATGGACGAAGCGGGTCTGATTTAAAACACCAGATTTTATCTTGGCTGATTTAGGACAACAGACGCTGTGACGGCTGGGTTACAACAGTTGCTTTCGTGACTGGCGGAATCAGTTTATGCTTACACATTACCGCGCGTGCACTGGTTATTATCCCAAATCAGATAAATGGTAAGTAGATAGCGACACATTTAGCTGGTGGCAACATGAGGGTGTGAGTCATGGATGATCATATAGCAATCACGGCAGGAAAATAAGCAGGGTTGTTGACCTTTAGTGGTACAAATGGTTAGAATAAAGTAGACCAAGAAGAAGAAATAAACTGATCTTGGAGTCGGAGAAAATTGGCTTATAAACATTATTATGTCTCAGGAACTAAAATACTGTGGCCATATTAACCTGTTGACTGGTTTGGAAATAACAGCGATGGAAGGCACGGAACTTGAAAGAAAACATAGGAATCGATCTGCACGGAGATGGACACAGGACACTGCAGACATCTTGAGCGTGAAAATACATGAGGCATGGGAACTGGCAACAGATCGAGAATCTTCTAGCCGGGCGTGTTGAGAACGATTTTTTGCAAAAGACCTTCTAAAAGATGATGATGATGATGATGATGTGACAACGCATTTAATGTGGTCTGATTTGCAAAAGACCTGTGTAATTGCAAGGGCTGTCTCCACATTTTCGTCAATCTCCTCAAAGATGACGATGACGGTAATCATGATCATGATGATGATGTGAGGGCGCATTTACGATAATAACTCGGGCTGTCTCCACTTGTTCTTCAGTCTCCTCTTGTAGATCACTCAAAGATGATGATGATATGATGATGATGATGATAATGATGGTGATAATGATGATGATGTGAGGACGCATTTAATGTAATCTGATTTGTAAAGAATCATTGTAATTACACGGGCGGTCTCCACATGTTTGTCAGTCTCCACTTGTGGATCACTAAATGATGATGATAATGATGATGATGATGATGATGATGTTGTTGATGATGATGATGATGATGATGATGATGATGATGATGATGATGATGATGATGATGATGTGAGGACGCATATTATGTGGTCTGATTTGTAAAGAATCACTGTAATTACACAGCGTTATCTCCGCAAGTGCGTCAGACCACCTCGTGTAGATCACATCAAGATGATCCCAGAACAGTACACAACCACGTAGCACTGGCCAGAATTCACATGTGTGTACACCAAAATCACACAAGCCTTAATTATTTGTTTGGGTAGGTTTTCAATTTTGGAATTTAAAATAGGTGTGCAGCTTGCCGGCGTGTGCTTATCGATGTCTATATGTCGAGTGGATATTAAAGTGCACATCATAAACTCAGGTCCTATTACTTGCATTTCGCCTTTATTTGATAAAGTCAGATGTCAGGTCTACTACCCGTTTGATGAAAGATAGAATATATCATTCTCGGTTGTTGTTTTATCATTTTTATTTTACAAAGAATACATACTGACCACGGTGTGAATTATAAACAGTGTGTTCAAGTTAAAGGCAGGTCTTACACCTCAATGTCACACCTATGATATACGGGGAGGTGGCATTAACCTCATAGTATGTTAGGGTATGATGATACAAGTGCGGAGATAGCATTGAGAAATAGACCAACCGCATAATTTGTTAGGGGGCAATGATACAAGTTGGAAGATATCATTAAGAGATAGACCAACAACAGTCTCTTAGAGGTCAGTGATGCACGTGGAAGGATACCATTAATCTGTTAAAACGTAATGATGCAAATGGAAAGTTAATGATAAAACTCGGAAGACAGCATTAAAAGATAGACCAACAGCAGTCAGAGTGTTATGATACAAGGAACCAGATACCATCAAGAGATGTATCAACATCAGTCCTTCAGTGTGCATCACCAGAGCTAGGCACAAAAGGCCAACCTTTGATGTGAAGACAACATATGGCTGATTCATCATCATCATCAACCAGTGCCATGCCATCTGGCGTAGGTGTTCATGACTCTTCGAATGGGAGTCTCCGTGGCGAAGTGGTCAAGCAGTTAACCTCGTGCTCCGAAGGCTGTGGGTTCGAATCCGGTC
The DNA here is from genome assembly GCA_014155875.1 of Cepaea nemoralis. Classification (NCBI taxonomy): domain Eukaryota; kingdom Metazoa; phylum Mollusca; class Gastropoda; order Stylommatophora; family Helicidae; genus Cepaea; species Cepaea nemoralis. The sequence continues at coordinate 76,406 of JACEFZ010008667.1, forward strand.
TATGTCATTCGGTTCACGAGTGCCTTTTACTCTGAGATTCCTGGGGGTCGTCGCTGGAGCTACGGAGTTCGTGCTTTGTTCGACACTTTCGTCAGGCCACCCTGCGGAAGGAGACCGAGCAATATGGGATAATAAACGGTGCAAAGACGTTGATAATTTCGACTTTTAAGACTGTTTAAGACTTTAAGAGCTAGGCACAAAAGGCGTTGAATATCCCGTGTAACAAATCTTTGATGTGAAGACAACATATGGCTGGACTCTAATAATTAATTCCTCATTCCATTTAACCTCCTCGAAGAAGATACTTTGAGTGTACTTTACCCCCCTCCTGAGAAATGGTTTGGAATGCATTGACAAGCAATACTCAAAGCCCGTGGAGGACAAACGATGAATACCTAATCTGAACCACTTTCGCTAAAAGTAGTTGAAGGCAAGGTAATCGACACCATTGCAACGGGTTTTATGTATGTGTGTATGTGAAAATACTTTTGTTTCAGTGTATGTGTGGGCGTGTGCTTGTGTGTGTGTGTGTGTGTGTGTGTCTGTCTGTCTGTCTGTCTGTCTGTCTGTCTGTCTGTCTGTCTGCCTTTGGAAGCAAATCTTTTATTGATCGAAAATTTTCTCGTGAGTCACAGTATAGTTCTCCTCCGAAGTTGGAGAGTGTCTGCCTGTACGCCGAGGAACCACCAGTCTGCACACCAATAAGCCAGACATGGGACAACGGATACTCACGCAAACCTCAGGTCCTGTATGACATCACACTGATGTTGGACAACAGGATGCCTTCATCCGACATACAGGACTTCGCGTTGGAGCTCAAGCAACGAACACAAGCAAGCAAACACAGTATAGTTCAACTGCACTTTATTTACAGTAAGTACAGACTTACATATACCGTCCCACACTGGATGCAGCACTAGCCACTCATGCCTGCCACCAACTGCAAACGTAAAGGAGATCGTCACCTTTTGGAAATACTTTCCAGATCTATACTGATCTAAACAGCACCTTGGAAATTGAAGAAACACTGACTTCACGAATAGCTTAGTTAAGGCGGTTAATGTGGAAATGCTGTTCAAAAATCTACCTTTTCTGGTATGGATGATCCTGGTAATCTGTGTTAGAAAACGCGTATGTGACCATGGATCTTTGTCGCCATCATCTTCATTATTTCCATCAACAAGTACAGAAAAATCTGCATACGAATCGTCAGCATTGCCACGTCACCGGGAAAATAAAATCCGAATTGGCGTTATTCTTCCATTTTTCGAGAATTATCAATACCGCAAACAGCTCACGCGTCCAGCCGTGGAGAACGCCCGGGATTACATCTTCAAAAAGACAAATCTTCCACGTAATTACACCATTGAGTTCGATTATCGAGACTCGAAATGTTCAGAGATCTACGGCCCTTTGGAAGCCATGGATATGTATTTTAGAAAATAAGCGGATCTATTCTTAGGTCCCGCTTGCGATTACGCAGTTGCAGTTATCGCCAGATTTACCAGACCATGGGGTATCCCGATCATGAGTACCGGAGCACAAAATGCAGCTTTTGGTAAAAGGAACGTCTACAGGCTACTCACTCGTCTTCTGGGCAGTTACAATAAGTTAGCGGAGTTCTGTGTGACCGTTCTGACCCATTTTGGGTACAAGAATATCGGGATGCTTCTCCATGCCAACAAAAATGATTCCAGTTAGGGAAAGTCGAAGTGTTCTTTTATCATGAAGCCGATCTTTCTGCTGATACAGGAAGTTATAGACCCCCAGCTTGATAATAAGTTTGTCGAGGACACCACTGGTGATAGCAATAGCACAGCAAACTTCCAAACAAAACTCAAACATTTATCACATAAATGCAGAGGTGAGCAATTTTGTTATGTGCATATACTCAATGTTTCGGTGATTGGAAACTCACTTACGTTATGTACCATAATAATATGAAACAGAAGGAAGAATATCAAGGACAGGAAGATGTAATTTCCTATACTTAGGTGCTCAAGGACAAAGAAGCGCAACACTGACTTTTAGTGGGCCAGAGAAGAAAAGGACAATAAGAAAAAATAGAGAAAGAGCACTGTATATATTCTCCTCAGTTAACAAGAAAAGAAATTAGACAGAAGATTCCAGGAGTTCTTAGGGCGGGGGATATACTGTTGTATACCCCAGACAGAAGATTACACTGCTGGACTGTAACAGGATCAATGAGTTTATACAACAAACTACAGACTAAACAAAACAAATTAAGAACAACAAAATTAGGCTTTTATTGACAGAACTGTATGATTCAGTGACAAACAGGCATCCTGACATGTCACACAACTGACATATACAGAAATGGGAACCTATGTCCCCACATTAGATATCACTCACTGCTGCCTAACATCGCTATGCACATGATTAGGTACCCATCTTCAGCAAACCAACAAGGACATGGCAACAACTGAGCCTCAATGTAAACAACAACATAACAGCAGGTATGGATTCTCTATTGTAATCATCTTAGGACTCATGGACAGTCGGTGCATACAGAAATGGGAATCTGAAATCCCACAGTTATAGATAACTGCTGCCTAGCACTGACTACCGGGGCGGTCTCTAAATGATAGTGAGACCTCAATCATGTTCAGTTGAATCGAAGGGCACCCTCAATACCCACACAAGATACCCGCATCATATAAGTCGACTGGGACCAGATACAGCGAAGAGCCATAACATAACAAATAACAGAACTATAACTCTAACAGCAGAGATATAGTGGCATAAACAGGTATACGAATGGGGATGTGAGTGGCCTACGACATTAACCAGAGCTGGGGCTCAAGTTTGCTCTACAACAACAACCATGGCCAGGGGTCACTACCAAGAGTTCAGTGACTGGGGAGGGCTGGTTAAAGCCTCCCTATTTGATGGTATCTACATCTCTACAGCGATCTACCTAATCGCTCCTTCGCCACGGTTGTTCTAGTTGAAGAGACCGGGAAACTGACACGCACCTCTATTTATCAGTGTGTTCCTGAGCGACTTCCCGTCATACCCCGGAGCACTGCAAGGGACGCTGGTATTGGTAACATCATCATCATCATGTATCGCGTCAAGCGATTACAATAAATAACAGCGCTATTGCTAGCCGATATATCTTTGTGGCTTAATATGCATTTGCACTGTCTCTATCTATCTATCTATCTATCTATCTATCTATCTATCTATCTATCTATCTATTTATCTATCTATCTATCTATCTATCTATCTATCTATCTATCTATCTATCTGTCTGTCTGTCTGTCTGTCTGTCTGTCTGTCTGTCTGTCTGCCTGCCTGTCTGTCTGTCTGTCTGTCTGTCTGTCTGTCTGTCTGTCTGTCTAAGAAATAGACCAAACGAATAATGTATAAGAGTGTGATGATACAAGTGGGAAGATGGCATTAAGAGATAGACAAATAGCAGTCTGTTAGAATGTGATGATGCAAATAAAAATAGTGTGCACCACAACGCCTAGACACAAAAAGCGTTGCAGATCCCAAGTAACCAACATTTGATGTGAAGATATCATATGGCTGGCCCCTCATCATCATACAGTGTCATGCCACCAGGCGT